>JARHVA010007415.1:642500-667500 GCA_037957365.1 Torreya grandis
GATAGCGCCTCTACTAAAACACTCTCTTTTAATTTCTTATAGATGATTTGAAAATCATATCCCAACATTTGAGTCACCCATTTTTGTTTCTCCTTATATGATAACCATTGTTTCAAAAAATATTTTAGACTATCATGTTAAATATTTACCTTAAAATGTTTACCAATAACATAAGATTTCCATTTTCTGACTACATGAAGAATAACCATCATCACTTTCACATAGATATGGTGTATCATGTTTTTAACCTTAATTTGATGACCCTCAAATGCATTGGGTATTCCTTCTTGTAGGAGTACCACCCCCATGCTATATTTTGACTAATCACATTTAAAAATAAATGTTATTGAAAGCTTTGGGGTAGCCAAAACTAGAGTGGTGAACATGGATTCTTATATTTTACAAAAATCCTTGGTAATTGTTTAATTATAGGAGAAGAAGTATTTTTCCAAAAAACTTGTGAATGGTGCTGGAATGATCACATAAACTTTCAAAAATATGTGATAGTAACTTGTTAGCCCTAAAACATTTCAGAGGGTGTTGAATTCTTTTGGCACTTGATAATCTATCATAGATTTGATATTTTTAAGGTTTAATTTAAATCTTTTAAGTGAACAATATGACAAAAGTAATACACCTACTGGTATCCAAATTTTTTTTGAATGTTTTGCATAAAATTTGAGTTGCTCCAAAAATTAATAATTTATATTTCAGATGTTGTAGTTGGTCCTCCTAATATTTGTTGTACATTAGGATGTCATAAAAAATGCCAACTCAATTTTTTTGAAAAAGGCCTTAAAACATTGTTCATTAAACTCTAAAGTGTAGATGGTGGATTTTTGGGACCAAAATGCTCGACCAAAAACTTAGAATGACCTTCATAAGTTCTAAAAAAAATTTAGGGGCATCTGCATTTGTGATCTAAATTTGATGGTAGCCAAAATTAAGATATAATTTTATTAAAATATATAACAACATGTAACTCAACTATAAAATAATAAATTACAATGATAAATAATTTATCTTTGATGGTGTACTTGTTGAGTGTTTTTAGACTAGGCACACCATCTAAGTATCATGCTTCTTATGCACCATGAGCATCAATGATGAATATTCAATTTAGTTATGTATGATAACATCTACCACCAACATCTCTTGTACAATATTTTTAATTTTAATATTCTTATCATATGGGTACCTATATGGTAGGATGTTCGGTGGTTGACTCCTACAAATTAGTTGAATAATATGATCATAATCTCTTCCTAGTGGTTGTATTTTTGGCATTGCTACAAAATTAATTCAGAGGTGATCAATAATATGTTATAGATCAAGATGTGTATACTCCTTTGTCGATTGAGATTATATGGAAAAAAAAACATGCTACAATAATTTAGCCCTTTTTTAAATAATCTTCTATATCTGATGAGATGCAACCAATTTCAGATATTTTTCTCTCAATCCCCAAAGTTTATATGTCAGAAATTCAAAATGAAAGTGCATAAAAAACTCTTGAAAATTCATCTTTATTGTGACAAAGGTTTTGGCCATTGGACACCTAAAATAATGTATGATCCACCCGTGAAAATAAAAAACATAGGAGAATTTAGCATGTAGTCACCCATAAAAAGTTTGATATTATGCCATTTCCATTAATAATTTATTGTGTCACTATCTACAATCATAACCTAAAATTCTAGAGTTGGGTAAATAAAAAAAGTTTAAATGTGTTGCCAAATTAGTTTTGATGTAATGATGTGTACTCCATGAGTTAGTCAATATTATCATCTTCTATTTGTTGAGGAACAATATTATCATCTTCTATTTGTTGAGGAAACCAACGACCTTAAGGGTTTGTGGAGTACATGTCTTGGAAAGTGCATGTGCCATACACAATTTTCTGGTAATGTCTTGACTCTACTTCTTGTGCCTCTTCTTCTTCATCAGTGTTTCATTATCTTCATCTTCCTTATTGGTACCTTTAATTTATAAAAATCAAAATTTAGCATATTTATGTCATTCTCCCAATTTTACATTATAATTGAAACATAAGTCATTTACTCTTTTAAATTTAATTTGTTGAAGATTCAATCTAGTAGGCTAATGGAATGAGTACATTGGAACAATGTAATATTTTATAGTAGTGAAATCCTTCATTTTAAGCATATAAATTTCATTTGCGTAATATGTCCTTACGATGTATTATGATACTTAAATTTGATAAAACATTTGAACATCCAATTGAATTTTATCGTTGAGGCTGCCAAAGAACTAATCATTTTGTTTGTCTTTAATATAGTTAGCCATGCATTTAAAAAATTATAGAATTTTTGAAAATAATACTTGATTGTCCTTGTTTTTGTAGATTGGATAACTAACAAAAGTAGTTCTTTGTTGACTTTATGGTAGGGCATTTACAGCTCATCCATGAATGTTGACCAAGCAATAGTAAGACCCTTCTTTTTCTTCTAGTTGTAAATACATCTACACGAAATGAAATAATCTAGTTATGAATTCCAAGATTCGATGACCATCTTTTAATAACATAGGGTTTAATGTAGGTCAAATAAATTATCCATTTCATTGATAAATTATTACTATGAAACATCCCCACTGCCACTTTTAACTACATGTTCTTAGACATGTATTAGGGTTGTGATTTTTATGGTTAGGATGACCCAAATGATTGAAATAAATTTTATTTGCTGGTGGATGTATGTTTGGATTCAAAAATTTCACTAAAATATTTATCATTTGAGCATACATAGTCGACAACATATCTGATAGTGAGGTAATTTTACTATATATTATAGCAGGGTCTTTTTTTTAGCCATGGTTTGCATATTGCCCTAGAGTTGTGGCACCTATTTAGTAGCCATTGAGTTAGAATTAATCAACTCCATGTCTTCCTCGCAAGGTGTTTTTACAATAAATGCTTTTCGTTTGCCACGTCCTTAGGTTTTGGGTCCTATCATGCATAAACTCTAAGGTGTCTGGCCCAAGATAAAGTTAACCATGTAATTGTACCATTGTGATCATATCATTGAAATGAATCTAATGATTGTTAATTTGGACAAAGGTGCAAAAAATATGGATTTGTTTTGTCTAAGAAATCTCTAAAACTATTGCATTGATGGAAAATAAAATTCTTGTAGGATCACAAGTTATGTTTCTTCCTCATTCAACACGTGAAACAATCGCCACACTCTTAAAAATTTATGTTCTATATTTTTGAACAAATTGAAGATCTAATACTACTTGTAATGAAATTACTTAGATAATTTGCATCAATGGAATAAGAGTAACATATCAATAACATTATATAGTATAAATAAGAGCATAATGATTAGATCCACAAAAATAATTGACAAAAGATCACAACACTTGTTAAATATGACTCAACCACTTTGATGGGGCAATCTCCATACAATGCAAGAGAAACAAATTTCAAAGTATAATCCCAATGTGCCCATGACTACCTCATATATATGCTCTACTCTAGGCATGGTTATTCCATAGACTGACCTTGCTATAATATAAGATCATATAGAAATCTGACAAGATAAGAGCAACAATTGCTAAATCCACAAATTGACCATACATATTTTTAGACATATTATAGGTTGATGGCATAGCAATAGTAAAGCTTTACGGATGAGAACAATAGTGATGCACATTTTCAATCAAATCGACCTTCAATATCATATTATGATAAAAACTTACAATATAACTAATAAAGAAGAATCACATAGATATCATGGAAGAAGAAAGCATGTATAAATACATCATCACCACATTAGAAAATTGATTCAAGATGATGTAATTCAACTAATGTGCAACACCATTGAAGATCCCGTTACATATGTTTTCCATAAAACATGTGTAGAAAATATTTTGTAATGTTCAAAAATAAATAAAGGTTCAGTGGAACTATTTAAATACTATCTAATCAGTGCTAAGGTCATAGGGCTAGGCGGGAACCATATATTTTATTTTTATTATAGAATATATTCAAAATCTTTCGGTGAGAGAAAAATACAGTTATGAGAGGGGGTGTTAGAATATAAATTTATTAACTACGGTTAGTACACATCAACACCGACCGTCTAAAGCACAAACCATGTAGATGCTACTTCCTCAATCTTCTAGCGAGTTCTTCAATTTGCTATTGTATTGTATAAATATCAATAAAATGAAAGCATAAGGCACTCTATTTTCCAGTCCAATTTGAGTGTGTGTGTCATACATACATAGAGATGGACGTAAGAAGTCTTCATTTCTTGTTATAAGCCTTGTTAATCTCTACTTTCGTATTCAGAGACGCTGCTAGTGCAGAGCGTGGCTCGTCTTATATTGTACATATGGATAAGTCTGCGATGCCTAATGAATTCCCCAACCACATGCATTGGTATACATCCCTGCTAGGAAGGTCGCCCGGCGACGCCCTAGGATATGGTAGCAGGCCACGTGGATCCAGAGAAATCCGTCGATCCTGGACTCGTCTCCGATCTGAGCGCGGAGGATTACGTCAACTTCCTGTGCACACTCAATTACACCACCCAGCAAACTCAAAGCATTTCAGGAGCGAGTGTCTCATGTCCAAGCGGCCACGACTTGGGTTCGGACGCGCTAAGCTATTCCTCCTCCACCGCAGTTTTCAACAGAAACTCAACGTTCCCTTCTTCCAAGACATTCAAGAGAAGTCTTACAAATGTAGGAGATGATATACCGTATTATAACGCAATTGTGGAGGTCCCCATAGAACTCAAAGTACAAGTCGTTCCTGACGTACTGCAATTCAAACAGAACTTTAAGAAGTTGAATTTTACTGACATTGGAGGTGGAGGAATATGCAGGTGTTCAAGAGGGAAACGTGAAATACGGGTATTTGAGGGGGATTGATAAAAATGACCATGTGGTCAAAAGCGCTCTTCTCGAACTCTTTCTGTAAACGTGTAGAAATGTCCAAGATTATTTAGAGGGTTTCCGACCTAAGAATAAACTCTTTCTCTAGTATATTAGCTGTTTTTCAATCTTTGAAAGACATCACGGTGAATTTATTTTTGTAATTTGCTTTATTTGCTAAATTCAAACGCATAATTGAAAAAAAGTTAATATTCTTTCTGTGGGGCAATCGACAAAGAACAACGCCGTGTATTCATTCTGTGGGTCAAGCTACAGATTATAATGATCAGTGTAATAACCATTCGCAGTGGTCGGCGAGTGTAGAAACCATGTGCGTTCCGAATTTTGGCTTTCCAATTTTGTTCACGCGATTGAAATACTAAAAAGTAAAAAGATTTTGATTTACAAATTTGTTTAATGCATATGGACAATTAAAATGCACACATATTTTAGCTTTCCAATTTTGTTCGCCGACAATAATCGAACACAAATGTCAGTGTTAGACATAGTTTTCCTAAACATGTATGTATCTCGTAAAACATCACTAGACGGTACTGATGTTCAGTCATCAAAATAAAAATATTTATTAAATGGAATCGCCCAACAAATGATTATATATTGAAATTGAAAGTAGTAAGAGCATACAATTTTTAAATTATCGGCTACAAGATGTATGGATTGTAGATTATTAAGTTCTTCTTGTGTTATACATTATGAGAAGGTTGTTGGTCAAGTTTTAAAGAGGATAGGGTTGTCTACTTTCTCCTCTATTTAATTTTTACATAGATAAATTAAATAAAATTATTATAAATTTAGGGAAAACATGTGATTGTTATATTGTTTATAATATAAGTATCACTATTTCTTACATATAGATGATATTATTGTAATCTCACATACTTTCTAAATCTATAAAAATATGTTGATGTTCTAAGTTCATTAAAATTTAATAATATTTTATAAGTGAACTTGAGTAATATAAAATCAAAAGATTTAAAATGACTAAACAAAATGTAATTAAAATTAATCTTATTCACCAAAAAAGATTGTTTGTAGTGTTTTTTTCATTATTATTTATATTGACATATTTTTCGTAAAACCTCTCTTCAATATATCCCCTATTATATAAGTAATATTATGCAAAAAGCATGTTTCACTTTAAACACTCGAATAGTAATCTTTCCAACTTCAATTTTACTAACTCTTATATTTTATGATCATCTTTTTTCTTTTATTATAAACTTATATTGAAAATTACTTGTCCCAAACTACTATTGACTTCTTATATTTTTAGATTACACACAACTAAATAACAAGGATATGCTGATGTCTATAATAAATTTGAGTACGTATTATGTATGGGTTGTGAATCTTCTCTTATTTTATGTGAGTCCAGTTTTATTGAATCAATGATAATGCCATCAAAGTTGATATGAAAATCAATTTTGGTTAGGATTGTTTGAACATTTCCCATGATAATGAATTTAAAGATATGTTTGTTTTGTTTTGTTTTTGGTTTTTTTTGTTTGTTTTTTTTTTTTTACATATTATAGAATATTGGGTTAATTTTGTGATGACATTTTATCAGAAGGTGTTTAGCTAAGATCTACAAAAAGTAGATTTGTCTATCATTTCCTACTATTTTTTGGTATTTATACAGATGAATTTGTTAAAAACAACATAAATTCATGTAAACGTGTGATAACTGAATTATTTAATAAATGATTATCATTATTTTATTATATTTTGATGGAATTATCATAATATCACTTACATGTAAAGTATATAAAGACATCTTTACATTTTATGTTTATTTTATGATACTCAATTTACAATTCAATTTGAGTAAAATAAATGTTAGATTTCAATATAACTAAACAAAATGTATATGAAACTAACATTATTTAAAAATGAAATTTGGATGAATTTGTTTTTAAATATACTTACATTCCTGTGATTTTAAAATAACCTCCCTTCAATATGTTACCTATTACAAAAGGGAGATCATGAAATAGATATGTTACACTTATACACTTTAAAAAATAAAAAATTCCAACTTTAATTTTAAGATCTCCACTAACTTAACTCTTATATTTTATCTAATAAATTTTTATTTAAATTATACTTTTCTTAAAATATTATTAACCTCTTATAATATACTATTATAGATATACCTATATACATATGCATATACATATACAGTCACTCAAAATACAAATAAGATAATTAATTTAAGTCCCAGTAAATTTGAGCAGGCACTACTTATTCACAAATTCTAAATTTTGAATATTCTCTTATTTTTGAGAGTCAAGTTTTCATAGAATCAAAATCAATGTCACTAAAGTTATACGATAATCAATGTCCACGTGATCGAAGAGGATATGGTTAGAAAAAAATTAGTTGTCAATGAACACTCATAAAAATTTGCTTCATTAGACACATTTCGGTATAGTTCACAAAGCGATTAAATCATTTTATTGCAATACATGGAATGTTCCAATGCTAATGTCATTGAATTGTATCCACCACCACCACCAATAATAATAATAATAATAATAATAATAATAATAATAATAATAATAATAATAATAATAATAATAATAATAATAATAGTTGTTATTGTTATTGTTATTGTTATTGTTGTTGTTATTGTTATTGTTATCATCATCATCATCATCATCTAAGTGTATAATATTTTAAAATTTTATTGGCACCATTTTTAAAGTCATTTTTTATGTGAAAATTTCTATCAATTGATTTAACTAATATTTTTTTTTCAATGTTATTTTATCAAGTAAATGGTTTTTCATTGTTTTTTATATTTTTACAAATATAAGTTTCTTCCCAAATATTTCTAATATATACATTTCTTAATTCATAACGAAAATAATTTTGTCACTGTAATTATATATATATATATATAAATAATTTTATAAAATAAAAATAAGACTATTAAATCATTGCGAAGAGGTATATAACATAAGAATGTCAATTTTTCAATGTCTTCCTCAGTTTGGTGCCATATTTTTGTGGTTTACAAGAAAAATAAATTGCATTTAGTTTTGCCTTGTGACTTGTTCTATCTCAAATCATACTATATTCTCTATCAAATATGTGTTTGCAAATGATTTTCCATGCTGGTCAAAAATCTATTTATCTCGAATAATTACAGTTTTATACAAACTATAAAAAAAAAAAAATGACATCAGTGTTTCGATTCTTTTTGTTTTTTTCTGCATGCATAATTTGGCGTAGCCTTTTCTCTATATTTGAAATCGTTTGACATCTTAATACATATAATTTGTTAATAATTAAGAGGCACAATTTCTCAAAGAATTTTATCATGTTATCCAAGTTATTTGAGTATAATGGAAATATGGTGGAAGATGTACATGTAAATTGAAATTCAAAATGTGCAGTTAATCCATTTGAATTATATACCGCTTTTATATTATAGACAACAATAACTCCCTTTATTTTTAGAGACGCTATGAACTTGCATGTTATATAAGAATACCATTATTTGGTATATTAAACTTTCTATGACTATTTTCCGTGTTCCTGATTTGCCTGTTAAGAGAAAATAAATTGAGGGTATTTAGAGCCATTACTTTCCTCAGTGAAATGTCTTTGGCTATGATTTATTTTTTTATATTCAATTATTCTCATAGTTTAAAGTATTTTTCTTTGCTTATGAGAATTTTTTTTTGTTTGTTTGAAATTTATTTCTTTGTTGAATGTTAAATAATTTTGACTTTGATATGATGCAAATCAACGTTAATGTTATATTTGTAAACACCAACAATGGAATTTTTTAGTTTTCATAATCATTTTCAACATCAAGTAGCATGCTGTGATTTGTGTTAATACTTTTAGTTAAATTTTATGCAATAAACATGGCCTTTATGTTGTTTATTTGTCTTATGAACAAGGTAGGATTTGGTATATGTTCTAATTTTTCATTTCAATGTCAGCGTATGGTATGAAATACTTCATTTATTTATTTTTAAGTAATTTTCAAGGTCAACGTTATCATTGTATCTAACATGTTGTATAATATGTGATTTTATTTTTATTTTTTTGGGTTGCCTTAGTTTCTAAAAATCTTCTTAGACAATATACTACATAATCAATGAAGAAAATTTGTTCTAAATGTATCTTTCTTTGGAATGCATTCTTACATAGGTAAAAACAAAGGACTTTCACATAATTATGTTATTGTGTTAAAACTTTAGTGATCTTTAAATTTAGTGTTATTTTTTTCAATGGTGATGTGTTGATGAATATTGTTTTTTTTGAACTAGAATTTAATAGTTCACAATATCACAATGTGAATCACTTCGAAACTAAACATTTGTTGTTGTTCAATAAAATAATTAACAAGTTTTCATATATACTATATTTTATTTTTATTATTATATTCATATCACACACACAATTTACAAATATTATTTTTCAATGTATGATACAACTTTTATATGTATGAGTTGCAATATGTCATATCAACATATGCATTTAGAATGAATTATGCATAAGTATTTGTATACCCTGCTGTAGAGAATTTAATTTCTAAATGATTTATCCAAATATATGATCCATTAACTTTTAATATTATTTTTGGTCATGAAATTTAAGATCATCGAAAAAGTATATATTTTATTTGAGACAATTTTGTATATTATGAGAATAATTCAAATGTTATGTTTTCATTGTATTTTTCATTTTGGAATTGACATAACAAAATCTTGGAATTTTATTTGTGCATCTTTTAATTAGGGTCCCAATAATTTAATATTGTGTCTTTTTCACATTGGAAGTAATAGAAAATTAAATTTGAAATGATAATTTATTATATTTTTTATAAGTACATGTATAACGATGTGTTTATCTTTTTTTTTTAAAATCATTAGAAAATATTTAATTACAAAATATATACTTGTCAATAAAAAAATTATTTTAATATCCATATATTAATGCACCATGTACCCAAATCATAAAATGGAACTATTCATTACCTCCAATTTTTTAATTTTGTCCAAAAGAAAACATAATTTAAAACTTTACCAAACAATTATTTATTTTATAACATCAATTTCCTAAATGCATTAAATATATGGTTAATGTTGAGTGTAGAGAATTGGATTCTTTATAACCATAGTATCAATATTATTTTATTTAATATTTTCATTATATTTTCTTATTATTCAAGAGACAAAGCATTTTAAGGCATGTCATAATGGTTCTTAAAAGTGTTTAACACTGGTTAATGTGAGAAAAAATACATTGTAAGACATGTCATAATGGCTCTTAAAAGTGTTTGACACTTGTGAATGTGAGAAAAAATGTTGGTTTCCCTAATTTTCTTATTGTTATTAAAATATTATATAACAAATTTTCTTAATACATAAGTGATGTTTGATTAATTTTAAAAAATTTATAATCTATTAGATATTTTAAAATTTTATCAAATAATATTTTTTTCTTAAATCTTTTTCATATTTTTTTTTACTTTTATATTCACCTTTTATAAACATATCCAAAAACAACTAGAAACCTTATGTAAAACATTTTGATTAGCCTTAAAGAACATATTAGTGATGTTAGTTGACATCATTTTATTGATGTAGTGGCTCCCATTTTTTAATTTTTTTATATGAGAATTTTTTCATGACATTTTCAAGATGAATGCAATTATAGTAAAAAGTTGGAGAGTTATTATATTTAGAAAAAAATTCTTGAATTGAAAAATTAATAAATTGTCTTCAAATGAACTTAGTAGATTGAAAAAATCAAATGAAACCATCTCAATAATGTCATCAAAGTATTTTATTTGATGAGCTTCACCAATGCCATGCAAATTAAATTCAGTAACTTATTTTGATTCATTTTATTTGATATTAGATTCGTTAGATTCTATCAGTTGAATAATCATTTTTTCCTTGTTCAATTATGTTTGGAAGTTATCTTTCTAATCACGGTCAATGGAGATTATTTATTATATATATAGTGCCTATCTAGGAAATGTTATAGATTGAATCTGTGACACATACAAGCTTAAAATTTCTTTTTAAATATACACTTTTGTATTACTATTTTTTTATGAGCTGAATTATAACATTTTCATGTTTATCTAGTTGTATAGGTTTTGCTTGTTGAATATGATCGAAATCTACAATATTTATAGTTTTTCGATGAGGCCACATTGTAATATTTCATATCCAAGTTATTTTATTTTTCGAAATGTCTTTCAAAAAGCACTAACTTATCTTATAAAATTGTTAACTTATACACAAGTTATATTCTTGTGTTCAATCTAATTGTAAAAATGGGCATCAAACATTGGAATTTTCTCACCATGAAGATCAATTTGACATTGTTTACATATATGTTATCCTTGGTACACAATTATTAATATTTTTTTGTTGATAAAAATATTAAAAAAATCGTTTTTAACGTTAATGATTTATTTCTTAAAATGAAACCATTCAAAATGTACATAATCATGGATGGGTGTCCTTAATTCATTTTGAATGTGTGTTAATGTTTTGTTTTTTTTTTTAGCATTTTCGGCTTTTTTTAATTTAAGAGTATGTGAATCAATGACTTCGAAGATTGTAATGCTATTAAGTTTTTGTTCTTAGATTTAAGTATGTCTGATATATCAAGATGATCTACAACATTTTCTTATATAAATTAAAAATAATTTTTTCGTTTGAGGTGGTTAAAATTGCCAAGATTTTTACGGGCTTTTGTCAATGCCTAACGGCATTTTAGGTGCAGCATTAGATTGAGGCATTGTTTTTAGTTAATCGTAATGAAATTTTATTTCAAAGAAATCTATTTCATATGCATTTTTAAGGATATAGACAATTACAACACACTTTGGCAATGATTTTATTTCTCGCTAAACATTTTTGAATTTTATTTTCGAGAATGTTGGAAAGACGTGTGCCATAAATAATTTATTTCAATGTCGCTTCGTTCAAATTGAATTGTAAAATCTGTTTTATAATTTTTATTTTTATTTTGTCCATTTCTTATTGACATTTATTTGTAAATTTAAAAAAAGGTTATTGAATTTTTGTCAACCACAATAAGTGAATTTAAAATTGATTGATCCATATATCATCAAAGATCTTGACCATTAAAATTAGGCTCAGTTAAGCAACCCATCGCAGTGAACAAGATTTCGCCACAATCTAAAACTAATGGAGCTAGTTTATATATGCCACCTTTCGTATCAAACAAGTAAACAAATTTCATCGTGAAATAAGTTTATTTTTAAGTACTTGCAAATTTTATATCCGATGTTTGAGCATCGACATATATTATTTTATAAAAATAATGGTTCGAAGTGGCCACATATAACGTTTTTGTAATGAAATAAGACAGACTTGGATGGAAATGATGAATATTTGCTGAAATGAAAATAGTTTTCATTTTTGTTGTTGACCAAAAACATATTAATATAAATATTTAGATAATCATTGGATACGAAATGTTTCATCGCAGAGGTGGTTTGAATTTGATTTGTGAAATATTTTGCAAAATTTATCATTCTATTAAAATATGTGCTTATCCCATATATTCCATACAAATTTTATATTATATTAGATAATCACAGATGGGCATATGATTTATTGTTCTGTTTCAATTTAAATGTGTTGTGAATTATTCCGTGATCTGAGTTTGTATTCCATTAGAAACATAATGAAAGTGTAGTAAAACATAGATCATATAGAAAATATAACCGTCAATAATAAAATTAAATGATTTAATTATTTAAAAAAATTCATGATTCAAAACCTTGTTAATATTAGAAAATTATTGCTTATTTTTTCACCTAAATGTTTGATATGATTAAAAATTAAAAATCGTTTAATTCTTTAGTTACTCTCTGAATTTTCATTTTTTTCGTTTCTATAAAATTATATAAATATTGTTCAACAAAAACATGCAAAGCCCCATATGTCATAAATAAATTATTAATTTTTTTAACTTACATTACATAGTTGCATAGTGGCTATGCAAAGCACCACATGCCAAAAATGGATTACTATTTTTTTAACCTACATTACATGGTTGCAGAGTGGATATTTCTTTTGAATGTGTACGTTATATGATTTCAATAATTTTCAATTTTGTTTTTTTTGGTGACAAATTTAAATATTAATAGTTATTTTGGTTTTAACATATAAATAAAACAACTTAAAACATTAAAATTGTTTAATAATAGATATTATGTACAAATAACTAATTATTTAAAATGTAATAATGATTTAATAAGAGTTATAGGTAAAAGATTGTGTAATTACTTGATTTTTGTTACTAATCATTTTAACTTTATCTTTAAATCTTATTTTTTTATTTTTGAAAAAAATGAAAGATATTCAATAATACATATATAATACATATATTTTAAATAATTCATTTTTGGTTTGATGAATTATAGTTGACGTTTGATTAAATCCTACACAATTTTATATTTTTGGTGCTTGTTCTTTAATAGTGCATATATATAGTTATTTTCGTATATCAATTTAAATTTTATTGATTGATTTAAAATGTTCCCCTCTTTATTTCACCAAGTTATTTGCACGTCCAAAACTAGTGTATTAAAAGCAAAGAGATTCCAAAATAGGAATACATTTGCAATAACTGCATAATACATTATTTAAGCATGGGATCTACAAGTTTAGTATTTTAATGAGGAGATAGTTAAAATGAATGCTATAGATTTCAATTTTATGCAAGTGTATCTTTTAATATTTTAGCTAAAAATATTGACATAAATTAACACAAAGACATAATAAAGTGAAAGGTAATTATATGCGAACACTAACATAATAAATTGTAATTTTATATTTCAAAGGGTTAATTTGTAAAATGTTTATTTTGGAGAAATGCAACATTAAACATAAATACCATGAAAATTGAACTCCACTGCCAGGCTCTTTACATTGCAAGAAGTGTTGTGAGTTTAGTCTCTATGCATATTCCCTAAAAATGGGTCTTGTTTTGCATTGTCAATGTTGATAATTATTATTATAATGACATCAATGTCAATTACACTGAAAATCCAATGTTAACAACAATAGTATCATAAATAATACTAATATTGATAATTTTGTTATATTATATCCATATTCAAAGTATATGATTAAAAATTAGAAACTAGGGATGATTGTTAATAGGTTTGGATATGAAATGCAACAAGAACAATAATTTTTCTTTCTTGTTATTAATGATGACCATAAAAATAAGGTGAAGAAAGGACCATCATATATTAGAAATCAAAACATGTAAATAAACTTCAAATCATTGCTTAAGATAATGAATTATATCATGAAAATTACATTAATGATGCATGACCTTTGCTTTCTTTGACATATATTCATAGTAAGTAATATTGACTATGCATTAGACAATGTAATAATTTATATTGAATTTATTTTTAAATATTTATGTATGTATGTAAGTATATGTACGTGTGCATACACACACACATGAAAAAACATGTGTGTGAAAGAGAGATAAATAATGATTTTTCTTTTAAAAAATAGACATATTTTCTTATTTTTTATCTTAAATAATATAAATATATAATATTATGTCATTATCATTTATTACTTAAATATTGTAGACAATGAAGATGTCATAGATCACAAGAGGGATTATATATGTAATATATCCATAATACCCTTGTGGGTGTAAAGTTATCAAATATAATCACAATAGATTTTATAATATATAATCTGACATAATTTAAAAATATCCATATAGGTTTGGTGACTTCTATAGCATTAGGTTTATTGTGTCGAGGTCACTTGAATATTATGAGGTATTAAAACCATATTTCTTCTCCAGTTCACACACACATCCGCGTGTGTACGCGCGCGCACACACACACACACTATATATATATGTGTGTGTGTGTGTGTGTGTGCGTGTGTATGTATAATATTATTGTTATATATATATATATATATATATATATATATATATATATATATATATATATATATATATATATTTATATTTGTATATAATATTATTGTATTATCATTTCCTACTTAAATATTATACGTACACAATGGAAATGTCATAGATCATAAGAGGTATCATATATGTAATATATTCATAACAACCATGTGCACGCAAGGTTACAAAATTTAGTCACAATACATTTTATAATATATAATTTATCTTAATGTTATAATATCTATATGGATTTGGTGACTGCTATCAATGTTATCTTTATTGTTTATAGGCCACTTGGATTTTAAAGGTATTAAAACCCTATTTTTTCCGCTTCATGGATGGATGGATTAGATTAGATTAGATTAGATTAGACTAGACTAGATTAGATTAGATTAGATCAGATCAGATCAGATTAGATTAATGAATATATAAATAGATTAGATTAGATTACAATAGATAGATAGATGAATAGGCAGGGAAGCAGACAAATGGACAGAGTAGATTAGAATAGATATATAAATAGATAGGATGAAAAAAGGACACACACACACACACGTGTGTGTGTGTGTGTGTGTGTGTGTATGTATTCCAAATTATACTAAGTAAATTGTAAATATGCATTAAGTATAAAGAAAATATGTAAATTATTTTTTTAAAATTTTATTATTTTTATGAATCTCACTGATAATAAGATGTGCACAATATTTTGTTTCCAATATAATTATGAATGGTTTTATACATATGTAAATTTCTAACATGTATTATATTGTTTTTAAATGGGAAGTTTAGAATAAAGTTGGATAATAATAATAATAATAATAATAATAATAATAATAATAATAATAATAATAATAATAATAATTTACAAAATATGTACGCATTTGAAATGATTGATTGTTTAAAAATTTATTTTATGTTTCATATCTCAATCTAAATCATCTAAAATCATAATGCCCAATACATACATTTATATTATATTATTTTTTAATTAATAATATAAAAATAAAATTATGATATTATAGAATGTTACGAAACCAAGGCCCTCTACCAGTTAACCTTGCCACTAACCTAACAATATGTAACATTTTCAAAATAATAAAAAATTTGCATAACAAGACAAGACGTGACACTCTTTATATTTTAACTTTTATGAATATGTTTGATTTTAATATATATTTTATAAATATTTTTATGTCGAATGAGATGTTACGAGTGTGAAAAGTGTGGGAAGATAATTTTGACATATATTAAAATATTTTCCACACTGACAAGAAAAAGGGTTGAATAGGCTTGAATAGGGTGCTGTCTGTAATATGTATTATGCGTACTCCACTATCTAAAGCGAATCTTTGAACGCCGTTCTCTTAAATACAAAGACCAAACGTATGTGCGTTCCGACAACAAAAATGGACACGCATTTCGGCTGTTCATGCGATTAAACAAACTAAAACTCACAAATGACTGGGGATATGTTAAGTCCACTGCGAGGCATCTCTTGCTTTTTGCACGCCTTCGAAATTGATATGATTGATATAAATTTAGTGGAAACCCGTAGTTTTATGAGTCAAATTTATGATATCATATAAAGTAATATTTTATATAAGCAACGTCAATGTCACATACTTAAATTAAGTGAATGGGTTGTAGGAGGAGGTCGATCAATCGATTACCGTTTTATTATCTTTAATCCTTCGATTTTATAGCGTTTAACTTTTTTCCTTTTTAGCTTTCACAAATCAATTACAATTGTTCCCTGTATTTTATTACGTTTAAAAAAATGAAATTATTGTCTTTAAAAAATAATTTTCTAGTCATGTTTTGTTTCGATTAATCGAAATATTATTTATTTATTTTATTTTTTGTTTTTTGGTTGATGGGGAAGGGGTGGTTGTTGCAGGAAAATGTGTTAGAGAGAATTATTTTCGTTTTTTATTATAATTTGAATAGATTTTAGAATTTATAAAAAGTTATGGAATATTTTTGAAAATGGTTATCATCTTTTATATGTGTGTATTTGAATTCAATAATTATTTTTAAATTTATTGGACTTGTCCATATCATGTCAGTGGTCTTAATGAAGCTTAACTAGAGGTTTTTAATCGTGAAACAAGATAGTGTATGATGAAATAGATAAATCTTTGTTGAAAATCAAATATTTATTTATTGTTTTGTTATCCATCAAACACATATTAGTGTGTTGAAATATTTGGACAAGTCTTAGATACTAAATAGGTAGCCTTAAAGGTCACTTTCACCTTGACTTTTGAGATATTTTGAAGAAATTTTCATTTTACAAAAATATGTGCTTATATTATATATTCCTTACAAATCATATAGCACATCAGGGTATACTTGATGGGAGTATTATTTTATTATATCGATGTCAACATTGTTTGAATAAATTATGAACTAGTTTATTGGTGGCAATCGTGGTCAAGGGTCCTAATAAAGGGATACTTGAACCATGCGATGCTCAAAGTTCCACATAATGAACTATGCTAATAAAGCCTTTTATTCATTACCATTGGATGTTACACGATATTATAAGATTCATAGTTGTACATTGAGGTCTTGTCTCTACTTAGTGTAGTTGTTAGACATGAATCTATTTCCGTTCTTTGTATGCAATTTGGGAATTTTTTTCTATAAGGGTTGGAGCTCTCTCAATTGTTGAGCTTGACCTTATATTTATAATTACTAGGGTTATAGGATGTACCCCTCATATTTTCATGCAATTTTTATGATATCTACATTAATGGGCATTATAGACTCTTCCTAGATCAGTAGACCTACACTAGAAGTAACATAAGCATTGTACAGACCTCAAACAACACAAGTTTCACCATATAACACTGAACATGTCCATAATATAAGTTATTGGGGTTTCTTATGTGTTTTCACACACACTCTCTCACACACACATATTAAATTGGTTATAGATAACAAGAATGATCGACTCATATAACATGGTGCAACTTATAATTATATATGGATATGTGGTTCATTATGGTTACATTATATCTATATAAATAAGTATTTGTTTTTTCATGACATCTTAAAGATGAACACAACCATAATAAAAGGTTGGAAAGTTAATGTATTTTGAGAAATTGTCTTCAAATGAACCTAATGGGTTGAGAAATTTAGATTGAGCAATCTCAATAAGGTTATCATCCCTGTATTTTATTTGATGAGCTTTAATAATGCCATGTAATATAAATTATGTATCTTGATTTGAGTCATTTTATTTGATATTAGATTCATTAGATTCTATGGGCTGAATAACAATTTTTTCTAGGTCAATTATTTTTGTAAGTTATATTTATAATCATGATCAATAGAAATTATTTATTATCAATATAGTGATTATTTAGGAAAGGTTATGCAGTGCATCTTGTGATACATTAAAGATTAAAATTTCCTCTTAAATATACATTTTGTATTCAATTTTTTTTAGCTTTCACAAATCAATTACAATTGTTCCCTGTATTTTATTACGTTTTAAAAAATGAAATTATTGTCTTTAAAAAATAATTTTCTAGTCATGTTTTGTTTCGATTAATCGAAATATTATTTATTTATTTTATTTTTTGTTTTTTGGTTGATGGGGAAGGGGTGGTTGTTGCAGGAAAATGTGTTAGAGAGAATTATTTTCGTTTTTTATTATAATTTGAATAGATTTTAGAATTTATAAAAAGTTATGGAATATTTTTGAAAATGGTTATCATCTTTTATATGTGTGTATTTGAATTCAATAATTATTTTTAAATTTATTGGACTTGTCCATATCATGTCAGTGGTCTTAATGAAGCTTAACTAGAGGTTTTTAATCGTGAAACAAGATAGTGTATGATGAAATAGATAAATCTTTGTTGAAAATCAAATATTTATTTATTGTTTTGTTATCCATCAAACACATATTAGTGTGTTGAAATATTTGGACAAGTCTTAGATACTAAATAGGTAGCCTTAAAGGTCACTTTCACCTTGACTTTTGAGATATTTTGAAGAAATTTTCATTTTACAAAAATATGTGCTTATATTATATATTCCTTACAAATCATATAGCACATCAGGGTATACTTGATGGGAGTATTATTTTATTATATCGATGTCAACATTGTTTGAATAAATTATGAACTAGTTTATTGGTGGCAATCGTGGTCAAGGGTCCTAATAAAGGGATACTTGAACCATGCGATGCTCAAAGTTCCACATAATGAACTATGCTAATAAAGCCTTTTATTCATTACCATTGGATGTTACACGATATTATAAGATTCATAGTTGTACATTGAGGTCTTGTCTCTACTTAGTGTAGTTGTTAGACATGAATCTATTTCCGTTCTTTGTATGCAATTTGGGAATTTTTTTCTATAAGGGTTGGAGCTCTCTCAATTGTTGAGCTTGACCTTATATTTATAATTACTAGGGTTATAGGATGTACCCCTCATATTTTCATGCAATTTTTATGATATCTACATTAATGGGCATTATAGACTCTTCCTAGATCAGTAGACCTACACTAGAAGTAACATAAGCATTGTACAGACCTCAAACAACACAAGTTTCACCATATAACACTGAACATGTCCATAATATAAGTTATTGGGGTTTCTTATGTGTTTTCACACACACTCTCTCACACACACACATATTAAATTGGTTATAGATAACAAGAATGATCGACTCATATAACATGGTGCAACTTATAATTATATATGGATATGTGGTTCATTATGGTTACATTATATCTATATAAATAAGTATTTGTTTTTTCATGACATCTTAAAGATGAACACAACCATAATAAAAGGTTGGAAAGTTAATGTATTTTGAGAAATTGTCTTCAAATGAACCTAATGGGTTGAGAAATTTAGATTGAGCAATCTCAATAAGGTTATCATCCCTGTATTTTATTTGATGAGCTTTAATAATGCCATGTAATATAAATTATGTATCTTGATTTGAGTCATTTTATTTGATATTAGATTCATTAGATTCTATGGGCTGAATAACAATTTTTTCTAGGTCAATTATTTTTGTAAGTTATATTTATAATCATGATCAATAGAAATTATTTATTATCAATATAGTGATTATTTAGGAAAGGTTATGCAGTGCATCTTGTGATACATTAAAGATTAAAATTTCCTCTTAAATATACATTTTGTATTCAATTTTTTTTCTTAACTAAATTGTAACAATTTCAAGTTTATCTAGTTGTTTAGGTTGTGCTTGTTGAATATTATCAAAATTTAAAAGAATATTTTTAGTTTTTTTAATGAGGCCACTTTATAATATTTCATATCCAAGTTATATTATTTTTAGAAATGTCTTTCAAAATGTACTTTATAAAATTGTTAACTTATACACAGGGTATATTCTTTTGTTCAATCTTATTTTAAAAATAGGCATTAAACATTGAAAATTTGCCCCTAAGAAGATCAATTTTGCATTGTTTACATATTTTCTATCCTAACACAATTATTTATAATTTTTGTTAATAAGAATAGAAAAAAATGTATAAATAATTTCATTTTTAATGTTGATGATTTATTTCATAAAACGAAACCATTCAAAATGTACATAATCATGGATGGGTGTGACCTTAATTCATTTTGAATGTGTTAATGGTTTTTGTTCATTTTCATCGTTTAAAAAAAAATGTATATATCAATGATTTCAAAGAAAGTAATGTTATTATGTTTTTGTGGTTATATTTAAGTATGTTTCCTATATCAATATTGTCACAACCTCTCTTATCACACTATAGACTCATGTTCATATTTAAAGTTGTTTTGGATCTCATGTAGTATTTGTGATTAGTTTAGTTGATTTTTTAAAATAACTTAACTTTTATGTTTGTTTCAAAAGTCTATCAGGTCATCAACAAGATTTCGCAAGAAATCAAGGTATGAATTTAATATCAATTTCAAATTCCAAGAGTTAAGAAATTTAATAATTAAAATATTAAATCTATTTCTTTTCATAAAACTATATGAAATGTTGTTATAAATTACAATCATGATCAATGGAAAAATTTAATGAGATGAATGTTTAGTATTTTTTGTTACTTTCTTTGAAAAAATATAATTAGTGAATGAATTTAATATTGGAGGAGAATATTATCGGATTCAATATTATTGGAAATCATCAAAAGTTATTTTAATTAATTAAAAAAAAATGAAATTTTATTTTATTTAGTTATTTTAATTTTAGAACTTTCTAATAAATTATATTTTCATAAATAGTTTTTTTAGGATTATTAATTAATTATAAGTTAGAGATGATTTTAGGTTATTAATTAATTACATTTAAGTTAAACCTTACAAATGTTAAGATAAGTCTAATCTAACTTAACGTAATATAAAGAGAACAATAATAAACTTCAAGTTAAAATTAAAATAACTCCACCTCTAAAACCATCACCATTTTAAGTTCATGCCACTTATAAATTATCTACCGCATCACCACCACATAAGTGATAGTCAATACACCATTGAGCGAAGTTAAAATCCAATCAGAAAGAGAGAATGATGCTTGGAGAACTAGCACATAATGAAATAGTCAAAAACCATAATTAATGGGTGAAAACAAGTCAATGTACCGTGAGGTATCCGTGTGAAAGATGTAATTTTTATGAAGAAAAGATATAAATAAATATCATCACTCCACCTCCCTAAGTCTATGCCTACTTTAACACATGCAAATAAAAAATGGACTACAACATAAGAGTTGGTTATAGCCAATCACTACTCAAAAGGAGGAGAATATTTTTTTGTGAAGAGTAGTTATAAATAGAGGAAGGGAAATGCAAAAGAGGAGGAAAGAAATGTAGAAGTGAAGGGAAAAAAGGCAAGGGGGAGAGAGATGCCTTGAAAAGGGATATTGATGCCATAAGGGGGTACCGAGTCACTCAACATGAATAATGTTATTTCCATATCAACTTTTTGTTTCGTTATCTGCTTTAATTCACCAAAAATCAGCACCAGCACTATTTTCTTAGTTGTTTCAATTCAAATAGATCCACATTTCATTTTAGTCAATGATTTCAATGACACAAGATAAATATTTTAACTTATTTAAAATCGTATGGTAAAAATTTTAATTTTTTTAAATTGTAAAATAAATACTTTATTTTAGTGAAATAAATAATTGATTTTATTTAAATTGGAATGTAAATAATTTATATTATTTAAATTGTAAAATAGATATATTATTTTATTTAAAATTGTAAAAAAAATAATTTATTTTATTTAAATTGGAATATAAATAATTTGTATTATTTAAATTTTAATATTAATATAATATTATTTTTAAATTGTAAGAAAAATATAATGTAATTATATTTATAAGATCAAAATAGAATAATTTTAGTATTACTAAAACAAAATAATACTGTTGCTTGGTATTAGAAAAAGTAAATAATTTTTATAGCAAAAAATAAAGTAATAAAGTAATCAGATATTCAAGAGACATAACATATAATAATATTAGTTCATCTAATATTAGTTGATATATACAACTTTATAGTATGTATCTATTTACAAACACTAACATAATATTTATACTTGATTTGGTGAAAAAATAGATTATAACATTACATAAATGAGATTTGGTTTCTATATACTTAGTTATAAATCTATGAAATACATTTGATCTAGTTTGTAAAGTTACATGCATAAACCTAGAGTGTGAAAATAGTGATTTATACATGAAATTACTATAAAACAATCTAAGTTGTCAAAATAATTTTCTTAGCGGACCCTTACATTAATTGTTGTTGAGCATTGATGATGAATTTGATTATCATTAAAATTAGTTTGAAAATAACTATCCTTCATTCTAAGGTTAAACCCTCAAATTTTAGAATCCTCCTTTCAAACATATAAAATATTTATTTAAATTCAAGTTCAATAAACTCATTGTATATAAGTTATTATTTTTATTAAAAAATTACCTAAATAGATTAAAGATATAATTGTTTAGAATAAAAATGATTGAAAATTGACATGACAACTAAAATATAAGATTATGTTAAAAAATTAATTGTATCTTTCTACATAAAAATCTATTTTTGAAATATAATGCATTAATTTATTTCAAGTATTCTTTACTTTTAGAATATTAACTTAGATCAAGAATTTAAGATTGAAAAAAATTATATAACTTTTGGTATTAAGCAATGCTTATAGCTTATGTTTAAGGGTAATGCCATTGTGCTTGAGTTACTGCATCCATAACCTAACACTGGTACAAAAATGATATTTGAGTATCATCTCTATAAACTGTCAGGGAGAAATAAGCATCACGTTGTGCTATTAAGACCAAAGGGTGGGATAATTCCTCTGTGTCAATAATACTAATTAAGAAAAAAAATGATTTCGACTACCTTAAATGATTCTGACTTGCGAACATATGAAATAGAATGGAGAAATTACATTTATTACTTAAAATTTAATATCATCAAAAATAAATAAAACTAGGATTGAGAGTGTTACACCAATTATTATTAAGAAACCACCCACCATATAGCTTTCAAATAATGAAACATTGACAACAATAACTAAAAGGATTAAGTTGATTAAATCAAGGATAAAAAATATTATTGATGTAACTAAAAATTAGAAAGGGGATGTAGTTTGAAAATATTTATCTCTATTTCTTGTTAAGGTTTATGGCTAGTTTAGTTAAACATGTATTCAGTCACTTAAACTGATACTTTTACACTCTTTTTTGGATATAAATCACAGAGGAACTATCTAGGGATCCAGGTTTTAAAAAACATTGCATATCTAGTTTCATAGTTCACATGAAATATAAAATAGAAAATAAAACTACATGCATACTACACCTTGATCATGTTCGGAAGTAGGTGTACAGACACATTGTGAAATGAATGATGTTTCTAGTACAGAGGTGAATAGAATGGGGTTAGGGTTGTGTGTTCAAAAAGTTTAAATTTAAATAAAAAGGCAAGACCATTATAATAAGACCCTAGTTTAGATAAACAAAGTATAGATAAGAATTCTTTGATATACTCGAAAGGATCTTGATTAGATCATCATAGTTTCTGAGAATTTAGACCAAATTTAGATGAAGAATGAAACTTTTTTTATATGTTTTATACATGCTACTGTCATGATGACGTTGGTGCTTATCTAATAGAGATGAGCGATGACCAGTGAGCAACTCAGATTCTAGTTCATTCCAATGAATCAAGTATTTAGCCAGAGCATAACCTACTCATGTATAGATATCTAATTTATTTGGATATATTCTTGCCCATTTGGTAAAAAAATGCCTAACCAGTAGAGTTAGATGATTGCTTGTTTGGCAAAGAAATGTCTTAACACATATGGTTAGATGCATGTCTGTTTCACAAAAGATATCTGATAAAATAAAGAGTGCCCAAGTTATATCTATAGACAAACATTAATCAAAAAATAAATAAAATCTATGTCTCACTAATACGAGTAGGTCCCTACAAATATGATCTACAAAAATTTTACGTACAAATTAGAAATAATTTATTCGCTTGAGAAGGTTATAAAGTGCCAAGATTTTTATGGGCTTTTGTCAATGCCATAAGGCATTTTAGATCGAGCATTAGGTTGATGTGAAAATTATTTCACATGTATTTTAAGGATATAGACAATCACAAAACACTTTCGCAATGTTTTTATTTTATCTCTAAACATTGTTCAATTTTATTTTCTAGAATGTTTGAGAGACATTTAGCATAAATGATTTATTTCAATGTCACTTTGTTCCAATTGAATTCTAACCATCATAAAATTTGTTTTATATTTATTATTTTATTATTATCTTTTATTTGTAAATTTAAAAAAAGGCTATTGAATTTTTGCTGGCCACAATAAGTGAATTTAAAATTGATTGATCAATCTATCAGCAAAGATCTCGACTGTTAAAATTAGGCTCAGTTAAGCAACCCATCGCAGTGACCAAGATTTCACCACATTCTAAGACTAATGTAGTTAGTTTTTATATGCCACCTTTCGTACCAAATGAGTAAACAAATTTAAAAATGAGAGAAGTTTTTTTTTTAAGCAAATTTTATATGCAGTGTTTGAGCACCGACATCTATTAT
>JARHVA010007415.1:672500-677500 GCA_037957365.1 Torreya grandis
GTATCAAAGCAAGGAGTAGAAGATTTGTAGATTTAAAAGTCTGCAGTTCGAAGCATGGTTGAGACACTGATCAATGCCTGAAATTTGCTAAGAAGGATGTAAAAAGAGAAATGATTTGGAAAAAGAATCATAGCATTGCTATGGAAAATTGTGACTTGCATCCAGGCATGAAGACGTGGAAATAGAACACAATTGGGTAGCACTCAGAGTCATATAGCCAACTTAAACACAGTAGCCTAGCAAATTATAGTAGGAAGGATGTAAAATAAAATAAAATAAATAAAATTATATTTGTTTACTACCTTGAAAATCAGTTTCATGCATATTAGAAGATTTTTACATCCATTCCAAGATGTCTTTAGTGAGGGCACTACAATTGGCAAAATTAGATCCACATAGTTTTCAATATGAAATGATTTTGTTGTTTAAATATTTATGCATAACAACAAGACCATCACATATGTCCAATATCAATGAGAGGGTTGAAAAAACTAAAATTAATAATGAAGACTCAAAGGCAATAGAAAACCACATTGACAAGAGCATTGGTTACTTTTTTGCCCTGCTAAAAGGATTTCAAGAGTGTGGAAATATTTAATTTGAAGAAATAATCTACAAAGGTCTTCTGGAGTACTACCTGTTAGATGTACACTACCAATCCAAGAAAATATGAGTAGAACTCAAAGCTAGATATGATGGTAATATTGAAGTTGAGGTCGAACGTACCAAGAAACCTCATCATCTTTTAGCGCATCAATATTTTGATCATCTCCAAAATAAATTCTCTCATCAGTAAGACTTGTAACTCTTTTGTAATAATAAAATAAAAAAATTCTTTTATTTTTCAATGTCTGCTCCAAAGTTACTTCTATCAAATACCCAACTTATTAGAGGGCCAAATTATATTGCATGGAAAAAGAAGATGCACATAATCCTTTAGTTTGAAGGACTATGGGGAATTATGGTAGAAGATGAGTAAGCTCCCACTGATCCTAATGCATGTGAAAAGTATGATAAGGCTACTATAAAATCCTTGATGCTAATCATGAGAAGAGTCACTAACAACGTCCAACCACATATCAGGGACATTGAAGATCCAAAGGTAGCATGGGACATGTTAGTGACCATATATGAGGCAAATAATAAGATGAAGAACCTCCATCTACAATCGAGACTTCACACAATCACCATGGAGTTTGATGAAAAAGTTGAGGAATTCTTATGTCAATTGGTAGAAATATGAATGGAGTTACTAGCACTCGATAAGAAGGTAGAAGATGATCTATATGTCTAGACTACCTTGTGAGCACTACCTTCCATATTTAGAGTGTTCGTCATGACACTAAATGTCACCAAACAATTAGTATCATTTGAAGATCTCATGAACCTGTTGTAGCAAGAATAAGCTATCAACTTAGTCCAAGATAAGTTTGAAGATAAAGATCTTATCTCAGAAGGCAACAAGGTCAGAAGTCTCACAAAAGGCCTTTAGAGGAGCAACCAGAAAAATAACACAAATAACAATAGTCTTGACATTAGAAATATCAAAAGTAAAAAAAATGGTGTCATAATGTTGAGCCAATACTCACAACATAGAAAATTGTTGGTATAATTCTTGAAAACAAGGGTCTACCAGCACATTAGGGTGAGATGATTCTCAAAAATTGAAAAGATGTCCTCATCAATGGAATTAGAAGAGACATCTTCCTGCTCAACAAGATGATATATCTAAAGAAGAGATATATGATGAAGACAAGAACTTGGTACTAGTCTCCCAGACCTTGCATCCCATAAAGAGTATCTAGTTAATCAATTTTTTTACCACCAAACATATGTCAGGTGAAAAGAACCTATTTGATTAACTGATGAACCAACCCAATAGAGATTAGGTTAGGATCATAGATAATAAAGAGTACATTTTAGAAGCAATAGGACATGTTACCATTCCTCTTGAAACGTGAAAATATAGACAAACAAAGGTACTATACATTCTTGGTCTGATGTCTAATCTCATATCAACTAGCTAGCTATTGAATAACCATCTGAAGTGGAATTTCTTGTCAAAAATGACATCAAAATGTGCCTGATATCACAAAAAGGTAAAGTTCTTGCTAAATCTTTTCTTAAAGACAAATTATTTTATCTATATGCTATTTCATCTTCTATAGTAGCATTATCTACCTAAACAGTAGAATCCACTACCCTATGGCACTACTGGTATGGTCATCTATCTACCAATTCATTATATGAGTTAAATACTAAAGGGATGGTATGTGGACTTCCCAATCTATCCAGCTCCTCGCCCATTTGCCTTGATTTCCTTGTAGGTAAACAACACAATGATCCATTCGAAGGAGGTTCATTTAATTCCAATAAATTATTGGAGGATGTTCACACTAATGTGTGCAGCCCACTACTTGATTCATTCTTGGGATATAAGTACTTCTAGATATTTGTGGATGACTACTCCCAAAAGATGTGGGTATTTTTCCTAAAGAAGAGTGAAGCACTTCATCATTTCTAGATCTTCTATCAACATGTTGTGAAGGAGAGAGGACAACCTGTACTTCACCTCCACTCAAATCGAGGGGGGAATTCATGTCAAGGAAATTCTTGGCATTCCTGAATCAATAAGGTATAAAAAAATTTGATTGCTCCCTCCACGCCCCAGTAGAATGGCATTGTTGAGTGACATAATTGTATTATGATGTAAATGGCTTACTGTATTTCATTTTAGTGAAATAAATAATTTATTTTACTTAAATTGGAAGGTAAATAATTTATATTATTTAAACTATAAAATAGATATATTAGTTTGTTTAAAATTGTAAAACAAATAATTTATTTTATTTAAATTGGAATGTATCTTATTTGTATTATTTAAAGTTTAATATGAATATAATATTATTTTTAAATTGTAATAAAAATATAATGGAATTATTTTTATAAGATCAAAATAGAATGATTTTAGTATTACTAAAACAAAATAATATTGTTGCTTGGTATTAAAAAAATTAAATAATTTTTATAGTAAAAAATAATGTAATAAAGTACTCAGATATTCAAGAGACATAACATATAATAATATGATTTCATCTAATATTAGTTGATATATACAAATTTATAGTATGTATCTATTTGCAAACACTAACATAATCTTTATACTTGATTTGGTGAAAAAATAGAATATAGCATTACATAAATGAGATTGGGTTTATATATACTTAGTTATAAATCTATGAAATACATTTGATTTAGTTTGTAAAGTTACATGGGTAAACCTAGAGTGTGAAAATATTTATTTATACATGAAATTACCATAAAAAAATCTAAGTCATCATAAAATAATTTTCTTAGCAGACCCTTACATTAATTATTGTCGAGCATTGATGATGAATTTGATTATCATTAAAATTAGTATGAAAATAACTATCCTTCATGTTAGGGTTAAACCCTCAAATTTTATAATCCCCCTTTCAAACATATAAAATATTAATTTAAATTCAAGTTCAATAAACTCATTGTGTATAAGTTATTATTTGTATAGAAAATTACCTAAATAGATTAAAGATATATTTGTTCAGAATAAACGTGATTGAAAATTTACACGATGACTAAAATATAAGATTATGTTGCAAAATTAATTATATCTTTCAACTTAAAAATTTATTTTTGAAATACAATGCATTAATTCATTTCAAGTATTCTTTACTTTTAGAATCTTAGCTTAGATCAAGAATTTAAGATTGAAAAAAATTATACATCTTTTGGTATTAGGCAATTCTTATAGCTTATGTTTAAGGGTAATGTCATTGTGCTTGAGTTACTGCATCCATAACTTAACACTGCTACAAAAATGATATTTGGGTATCATCCCTATAAAATATCAGGGAGAAATAAGGATCACGTTGTGTTATTAAGACCAAAGGGTGGGATAATTCATCTGTGTCAATAATACTAATTAAGATTAAAAAAATGACTTTGACTACCTGAAATGATTATGACTTGTGAACTTATGAAATGGAATGGAGAAATTATATTTATTACTTGAAATTTGATATCATCAAAAATAAATAATAATAAATAGGATTGGAAGTGTTACACCAATTATTATTAAGAAACCACCAACCATATAGCTTTCAAATAATGAAACTTTGACAACAATAATTAAAACGATTAAGTTGATTAAATCAAGGATAAAAAACATTATTGATGTAATTAAAACTTATAAAGGTGACGTAGTTTGAAAATATTTATCTCTATTTCTTGTTAAAGTTTATGGCTAGTTTAGTTAAACATGTATTCAGTCAGTTAAACTGATACGTCTACACTCTTCTTTCGATAGAAGTCAGAGAGGAACTGTCTAGGGATCTGGGCTTTATAAAACACTACATATCTAGATTCACAATTCACATGAACATAGAATAGAAAATAAAAAAACATGCATACTACACCTTGATCATGTTCAGAAGCAAGTGTGCAGACACTCTAGGAAATGAATGATGTTTCTAGTATGGAGATGAATATAATGGGGTTAGGGTTGTGTGTTCAAAAAGATTAAATTTAAATGAAAAGGCAAGACCATTATAATAAGACACTAGTTTAGATAAAAAAAGCATAGATAAGAATTCCTTGGTATACTCGGAAGGATCCTGATTAGATCATCATAGTTCCTGAGAATTTAGACCAAATTTAGATGAAGAATGCAACTTTTTTATATGTTTTATACATGCTACTGTCATGATGACTTCGGTGCTTATCTTGTAGAGATGAGCGATGACCAGTGAGCAACTCAGGATCCAGTTGATTCTAATGAATCAAGTCTTTTGCCAAAGCATAACCTACTCATATATGGATATCTAATCTATTTTTTTATATGCTTGCCAATTTTATAAAATAATGCCTAACTCGTAGAATTAGATGATTGATTGTTTTCTTTTTAGGCATCAATCATCATCTAAGACTAATGTAGTTAGTTTTTATAATTTTGCCACATTCTA
>JARHVA010007415.1:682500-688457 GCA_037957365.1 Torreya grandis
AAATTGACATAGAAAATAAAAAATTATCACTACTAATAGTTCGTCTTATATTCCAATTTACATTATTAGATAAATTGTAAATATATACCAAGAAAATTTTTTCAAGCATAAGGGAAATATGGAAATTATTTTGTTGAAATTTTAATACTTTTATGGAATGCAATGATAATAAAATATGTATAACATTTTTGTTTTCAATATAATTACAAAGGTTTTAATACATATGTAAATTTCCAACATATATTATGTTGTGTTAAAATGTAAAAAATTAAATAAAGTCAGAAATTTATCCACAAGTAATAATAATATATATTTGTTATATTTAAGTGTTAATATTGTACAAAAATATGATAGCGTAGCATTGTCTTAGAACCATTTAGATTTCTATAGCTAGAATAACAACACAACCTAGATAGATATTACATTATTTTTAGAAGGTTTCTAAAACTGTATAGATAGATATTATAGTGATGATTATTTCTAGAAAGACTGACTAATTATATATATTACCATTATACCTCTATTTTGGATCAATGAAAACCATTAAAGTTTTTTGAGAACTGGTATCAGAGCAAGGAGTAAAAGATTCGTAGATTTAAAAATCCACAGTTTGAAGCATGGTTGAGATGCTAATCAATGCCTGAAGTTTGATGAGAAGGATGTAAAAGGAGCAATGATTTGGAAAAAGACTAATAGCACTGCTATAAAAAATTGTGACCTGCATCCAAGCGTGAAAACATGGAAATAGAATGCAATTGTGTAGCACTCAGAGTCATATAACTAGCCTGAACGTAGTAGCCTAGCAAAGTATAGTAGGAAGGATGTAAAATATAATAAAATAAATAAAATTTTCATTTTTTAATACTGTGAAAATTAGTTTTTGCATATTATATGATTTTTATCTCCATTCTAAGATGTCTTCAGTGAGGGCACTACAATTGCCGAAATCGGATCCACATAGTTTTCAGTATGAAATGATTTTTTTGTTTAAATATTTATGCATAAAAGCAAGACCATCACATATGTCCAACATCAATGAGAGGGTTGGAACAACTAAAATTAATATTGAAGACTGAAAGGCAATAGAAAACCACATTGACGAGAGCATTGGTTTCTTTTTTTCCCTACTAAAAGGCTTTCAAGAGTGTGGAAATATCCAATTTGATGAAATAATCTGCAAAGGTCTTTTGGAGTACTGCCTATTAGATGTACACTGCCAAGCCAAGAAAATTTGAGTAGAACTCAAAGCTGGATACGATGCTGATACTGAAGTTGAGGTTGAACGTACCAAGAAATGTCATCATATTTTAGCACACCAATATTTTGATCATCTCCAAAATTGATTCTCTCTTCAGTAAGACTTGTAACTCTCTTTTATAGTAATAAAATAAAAAAAATCTTTTTTTTTAAATGTTTACTCCAAACTTACTTCCATCAAATGACCAGCATCTTAAAGGGCCAAATTATATTGCATGGAAAAAGAAGATGCACATAATCCTTCAGTTTGAAGGACTATGGGGAATTGTGATAGAAGATGAGTAACCTCTCACTGATCTTAATGTATGTGAAAAGTATGATAAGGCTACTATAAAATCCTTGATGCTAATCATGCTAAGAATAACTGACAACGTCAAACCACATATCAGGGACATTGAAGATCCAAAGGTAGCACGGGACATGTTATTGACCATATATGAGGCAAAGAATAAGATGAAGAACCTCCATCTACAATCGAGACTTCACACAATCAACATGGAGTTTGATGAAAAAGTTGAGGAATTCTTACGTCAAGTGGTAGAAATATGAATGGAGTTACTAGCACTCGATAAGAAGGTAGAAGATGATCTCTTGGTCTATATTAGCTTGAAATCACTACCTTCCATATTTAGAGTGTTCATCATGACACTAAATGTCACCAAATAATTAGTATCATTTGAAGAGCTCATGAACCTGTTGTAGCAAGAATAAGCTATCAATTTAGTCTAAGATAAGTTTGAAGATAAATATCTTATATCAAAAAGGCAACAAGGTTAGAAGTCTCATAAAAGGCCTTCAGAGAATCAATGAGAAAAACAACAACAATAACAATAGTCTTGACATCAGAAATATAAAAAGTAAGAAAAATGGTGTCATATATGTCGATCATATACTTACAACATAGACAATTGTTGGTATAATTATTGAAAACAAGGGTCTACCAGCACATTAGGGTGAGATTATTATCAAAAATTGAAAAGATGTCCTCATCAATGGAATTAGAAGGGACATCTTGCTGTTGAACAAGATGATATATCTAAATAAGAAATATCTGATCAAGACAAGAACTTAGTACAAGTCTCCCAGACCTCGCATCTCATAAGGAGTATCTGGTTAATCAATTTTTTTGCCAACAAACATATGGTAGGTGACAAGAACCTATTTGATTCACTGATGAACCAACCCACTAGAGATTAGGTTAGGATCACAGATAATAAAGAGTACATTTCAAAAGGAATAGGACAAGTTACCATTCCTCTTGAAACGTGAAAATGTACACAAATAGAGGTACTATACATTATTGGCTTGATGTCTGATCTCTTATCAATTAGCCTGCTATTGAATAACCATCTGAAGTGGAATTTCTTGTCAAAAATGACATCAAAACGTGCCTGACATCACAAAAAGGTAAAGTTCTTGCTAAATCTTTTCTTCAAGACAAATTATTTCCTCTATATGCTATTTCATCTTCTATAGTATCATTATCTACCTAAACAATAGAATCTACTACCCTATGACACTATTGGTATGGTCATTTATCTACCAATTAATTATATGAGTTAAATACTAAAGGGATGGTATGTGGACATCCCAATTTATCCAGTTCTTTGCCCATTTGCCTTGATTTCTTTATAGGTAAACAACACAATGAACCATTCAAAGGAGGTTCATTTCATTCCAAGAAATTATAGGAGGTTGTTCACACTAATGTGTGCAGCCCAGTACTTGATTCATTCTTGGGATATAAGTACTTCTAGCCATTTGTGGATGACTACTCCCAGAAGATGTGGGTACTTTTCCTAAAGAAGAGTGAAGCACTTCATCATTTCTAGATCTTCTATAAGCACGTTTTGAAGGAGAGAGGACAACCTCTACTTCACCTCCACCCAAATCGAGGAGGGAATTCATGTCAAAGAAATTCTTGGCATTCCTGAATCAACAAGGTATAAAAAAAAATTGACTGCTCCCTTCACACCCCAATAGAATGGCATTGTTGAGTGAAATAATTATATCATGATGGAAATGGCTTACTATATTTTATTTTAGTGAAATAAATAATTTATTTTATTTAAATTGGAAGGTAAATAATTTATATTATTTAAACTGTAAAATAGATATATTATTTTATTTAAAATTCTAAAACAAATAATTTATTTTATTTAAATTGGAATGTAAATAATTTGTATTATTTAAATTTTAATATGAATATAATATTGTTTTTAGGTTGTAAGAAAATAATAATGTAATTATATTGATAAGATCAGAATATAATTATTTTGGTATTACTAAAACAAAATAATATTGTTGCTTGGTATTAGAAAAAGTAAATAATTTTTATAGCAAAAAATAAAGTAATAAGTAATCAAATATTCAAGAGACATAACATATAATAATATGAGTTCACTTAATATTAGTTGATATATAAAACCTTATAGTATGCATCTGTTTACAAACACTAACATAATCTTCATACTTGATTTGGTGAAAAAATAGAATATAGCATTACATAAATGAGATTTGGTTTCTATATACTTAGTTATAAATCTATGAAATACATTTGATTGAGTTTGTAATGTTACATGTGTAAACCTAGAGTGTGAAAATATTGATTTATACATGAAATTACCATAAAACAATCTAAGTAATCATAAAATAATATTCTTAGTGGACCCTTACATTAATTTTTGTTGAGCATTGATGATGAATTTGATTATCATTAAAATTAGTATGAAAATAACTTTCCTTCATTGTAGGGTTAAACCCTCAAATTTTAGAATCCTCCTTTCAAACATATAAAATATTTATATAAATTCAAGTTCAATAAAGTCATTGTGTATAAGTTATTATTTTTATAATAAATTACCTAAATAGATTAAAGATATATTTGTTGAGAATAAACATGATTGAAAATTGACATGATGACTAAAATATAAGATTATGTTACAAAATTAATTCTATTTTTCTACTTAAAAATTTATTTTTGAAATACAATGCATTAATTCATTTCAAGTATTCTTTACTTTTAGAATCTTAACTTAGATCAAGAATTTAAAATTGAAAAAAATTATACAACTTTTGGTAATAAGCAATGCTTATAGCTTATGTTTATGGGTAATTCCATTGTGCTTGAGTTACTACATCCATAACCTAACACCACTACAAAACTAATATTTGGGTATCATCCCTATAAACCGTCTGGGAGAAATAAGGATCATGTTGTGTTATTAAGACCAAAGGGTGGGATAATTCCTCTATGTCAATAATACTAATTAAGATAAAAAAATGACTTCAACTACCTTAAATGATTTTGACTTGCGAACTTATGAAATAGAATTGAGAAATTACATTTATTACTTAAAATTTGATATCATCAAAAATAAATAATAAAAATTAGGATTGAGAGTGTTACACCAATTATTATTAAGAAACCACCAACCATATAGCTTCCAAATAATGAAAATTTGACAATAATAATTAGAAGGATTAAGTTGATAAAATCAAGGAGCAAAAACATTATTGATGTAATTAAAAATTAGAAAGGAGATGTAGTTTGAAAATATTTATCTCTATTTCTTGTTAAGGTTTATGGCTAGTTTAGTTAAACATGTATTAAGTCACTTAAACTGATACTTTTGCACTCTTTTTTGGATAGAAATCACAGAGGAACTGTCTAGAGATCTGGGCTTTAAAAAACACTGCATATCTTCATTCATAGTTCACATGAAAGATAGAATAGAAAATAAAACTATATGCATACTACACCTTGATCATGTTCAAAAGTAGGTGTGCAGACACTCTTGGAAATGAATGATGCTTATAGTAGGGAGGTGAATATAATGAGCTTAGGGTTGTGTGTTCAAAAGGATTAAATTTAAATGAAAAGGCAAGACCATTATAATAAGACCCTAGTTTAGATAAACAAAGCATAGATAAGAATTCTTTGATATACTTGGAAGGATCCCGATTAGATCATCATAGTTTCTGAGAATTTAAACCAAATTTAGAAGAAGAATGCAACTTTTTTTATATGTTTTATACATGCTACTGTCGTGATGACTTCGGTGCTTATCTAGTAGAGATGAGCAATGACTAGTGAGCGACTCAAGATTCAGTTGATTCCAATGAATCAAGTCTTTAGCTAGAGCATAACTTACTCATTTATAGATATACAATCTATTTGGTTATATGCTTGCCTGTTTGATAAAAGAATTCCTAAACCATAGAGTTAGATGATTTCTTGTTTGGTAAAGAAATGTCGTAACACATATGGTTAAATGCATATCCATTTCACAAAAAATATCTAATAAAATAAAGAATGCCAAAGTTATATCTACAGACAAACATTAATCAAAAAATAAATAAAATCTATGTCTTACTAATATGAGTAGGTCCCTACAAATATGATCTACAAAAATTTTACATACAAATTAAAAATAATTTATTCATTCGAGAAGGTTATAAAGTGCCAAGATTTTTATGGGCTTTTTTCAATGACTTAAGGTATTTCAGATCGAGCATTAGGTTGATGTGAAAAGTATTTCACTTGTATTTTAAGGATATAAACAATTGCAAAACACTTTGGCAATGTTTTTATTTTTTCTCTGAACATTGTTGAATTGTATTTTCTAGAACGTTTGAGAGACATGTAGCATAAATGATTTATTTCAGTGTCACTTCATTCGAATTGAATTCTAACCATC
>JARHVA010007416.1:0-72500 GCA_037957365.1 Torreya grandis
TCAGATCTTTATTCCCTTATTGCCCTTACTTACATTATAGAAGTCCTTAAATATAGATTTTACCTCCCAACTAATGGTTGGGGGTGGAAAGTGCCAACAATTGGGGGGAATCATAGGAAGGGTCAAGATGACATGGTTTGTATGGGGAAGACATCATGAATACTACTTAGCTAGTTTTTTATTGACTGGTGTACATTGTTATATTAATTCTTATTAGATATAATTGATGTAGCATGTTTTGTAAATGAAGAATTTCATCTTTTAATGTTCAAAATAGAACAATTTAATGATACTATATAATTATTATTTCATTGCTCCCTCCATTATGTTGTATTGAATGTTATGTAGAATGGGAATTAGTTATTACAATTTTGAATTACAATTGTATTTGAGTAAATGTTCTTGATGGTTTTTGAGTAACTTGTGAATAAGTTGAAAAAAACATTCTACAGGATTAGTTAGTTTCTACATGTTAATTTATAAACATAAATTGTCCAACTACCATATTTTCATGTTAAAGAGACATTCAAGAAAGTTATTATATGTGAGAATTAGTTATATTTTATACTTCTATTTCAAGGTATTTTGTATGCATAAAATTTAAGGACATTGTTTTTTTGACCGCTAAAGTACCATGAGGGGCAAAAGTATATTTTATATGTAACATAGATTTAATTCCTTGTTACGGCATGATAAAATAATATATTGTCAAGCAAAGATATTTCTAATTTCTTTATGCTCTTTAAAACCTTATAGCCCTATCTTTAAATCTCTTATCACTAAAAATAAAGGTAATTCAAGTTTCTAATTTATTTCTATTTATCACTAAATATCTCTAAAGTCTCTATTCAAGGTAGAATGGAATTATAACTATTCAAATTAATCATGTTTTATTTTCAAAAGGAAAACTAATGTCTTTGTTATTGACTTAGTTATTAATGAATCTAGTTAAAAATAGTTAATAACATCATTTCCTTTTTTGTCACAACTGACAGATTATAACATTTCTCCTTGGTGGCCCAAATTCAATAAAATTAGCCATTTTATTTTATAGGCTATAGGAAGTTCACCTAAATTCCTTAGTTGAGAATTAACTCAATCATGAGAATGTTAATAAACTATTATTCCTAACCTTATTTCATATTATTTTTATCCATAACTCAAACATATAAAGATTAGTGTGTCAATAATCATGGTAAGACATAATGAAAAAAGAAGTTACCTTCCATAATTATAAAACTTTAGTAGATAATGTATATATTTAATCATGTTTGAAGTTAAATATATAGGCCTATTAGTATTATAGTTAGGACATGGTAATGGTTGTTAAATTTATAACTAGTAAGCATAATAAATATTGACATTCATAAGGGAATATATTTCAAAAGTTAATGCATTCAAAAAAGGATTTATAAATCCTATAAATTAAAAATAAGTGGCATATTCTTATTAGCCTCACAATTATGACCAATTGACACATAAATAACACTAAAGAAGTATAAACCTCTAGGTGACTATTTATAGGATGGTCATAATAAGAGTATGTTGACACTATAGTTTGAAAGTATAATATTCATGCATGAAAAATATTAACTTGGAAAGAATTATTAAAAATAAATTTAGTATAAAAAAATATATTTTTTAAAGTGAAGTCATGAATTATGATGATCCCATAACTATAGATCATGGTACAATGATATAAAACTGGGGAAAGTACCATCATGGGACTTTCACATATAATAAAATATATCAAGTGCATAAAATTAAATTATATCTCAAAGGTGTATAGGTGTAGTTCAATTTCTAAACCTATTCAGATAAGTGCCATTGCTTAAATTATATTAAACAATGTTATGAACTTGTATTAGAAGTGAATTGCTATTTCATCCCTTGCATTCGAATGACATGGAAAACCTAAGTATTTAACTTATTTATCCCAAGTTGAAATAAGGGAGAGTTAACACTAACCTAACCTATACCAAGTTTATGTGGATGAAAAATGCTTAGGTAGGATAAGGACACCTAGGTGGTCCTATTAGGAAGGTGTCCTGCCACCATGTAGTTTTGGGTATATCACTATGGATCGTATATCAATATACCTCAAATGGAATGTGGGTCTCCATAGGGAAAAAATTTCCTCGTATAATATTCTATGGGTAGTTACCATGGATAAGGGTTACATGCATGTACATTGTGGTTATAGGTCACATAAAAACCAAGTTTTTATGTCATAAACCATTTCACCTTCTGTTGTAAATTATGAAAGAAGGGATGCTCAAATTTTTTTTATGGACATTTCAAATTCATATGTATCTTCATATTAAACTTTTATAATTCAAGCTTAATGTTCATGATAGGTGAATAGGTAGATTCGTTGTTGTAATAATTTTCACTATTAATAAATTTGGTGACTGCACTTGTCAAAATTTAATTTGTACTTATTTCATTTAGTCATAATTTTAAATTAATTTTATTTATATCTAAATTAGCATTAAAAATAATTACTACACCTATTTTTCAACATGATTTTGATATATTTTTGAGGGACAAACTAATATTACCTCAAATCTAATCTGATATGGTATGTATAATCAACCAGAATTTTTTTTTCATATGCATGTAGTTATTAACTATGAAGAGGAAAAGACCTTTAAAATAAACAAATACTCTCTATTTTCATAGAAAACTCAAGATCATATTTAACAACTAAATATTCCCCTTAAGTAATAGATAACATATATATTCATTATAATCCTTCAACCTAAAATATATTTATATCTAATTAACTATAAGAGGATTGTTAATTCAAAACTTTTAGATAGTAGGACAAGCTAGGAATCAAAATAGATGTCTTACTCTTGGTTTAAAGAAGATAGAGACTAAGAAGAAGTGATTGATAATGAACTTAACTCTAATGTTGAAAATGAGCAACATGCAACCAATTCTTAGATATGAGGTAATCTTATTGACATAGGAAATCACCTCGATAAGTTTCGATCTCTTAAAAGAGTTAATGTTTCTATTTTTTGTGATTCAAGTCAATCATGAGAGGATCATATCGATTATTTCAAACTAATCTGTGTAACCCTTGGTATTAAAAATGAAAATATCTCTCACCATTTATTTTCTCAAATTTATAAGGTAAAGCCTATAAAGCTTTCATTAGCTTACAACTAAAATTCTTTAAAGATTGGATTGAATTGTGTTTTGGAAAACCTAAAGAATATTTTTAATGTGTTAATGTATTGTCTAACATTTTTATAGGTCCTAGTGAAACATTTTATTATTTCACATTAATATTTATTAGTCTTATTCAAAAAGTACCTCTTTGATGTAAGATCTCCAATAAAGTTAGAAAGGTTGCCTTTTTGGAGTGCATCATCTTTTAAATTTAATATGGCCTTATAATATAAACACAATATAGAATATGATTCTACTATTAAATTTTGTATTCAATACATAAAGAAATTGAAATGTATTTATTTTAAAGATAGATCTTCTTCTTATCTAGCCTTTAATAATTCATAAATTTTAAAGTATATTCATAACCTTGGAAATGATTTTATCATTGTTAAACAAAAATTACATAATTAATCTATGGCCTCAGGTAAAATGTTAAATATTCCAAAGAAAAGTTCTAATAGTAAAACACATTATTATCACATCTATGAAATAAATGATAAAACAAAAATTACATAATTAATCTATGGCCTCAGGTAAAATGTTAAATATTCCAAAGAAAAGTTCTAATAGTAAAACACATTATTATCATATCTATGAAATTGGTCACCCTGAAGCTTATATTATCATTTCAAAATTTATAAAAAGAAAGGAGAATATTTATATTGATGTAGTGTATAACATAAGAATGTGTGGTTCTAAGGAACCTTTGATAAAAATAGAGACTTCTCATGTTCATGTAGTTCAAACTATAATAAAATGTTTCAATCATCTTATTAAAAATAATAGGAATGAAACAAGCAAAAAAAATCTATTGACAATCAAGCATGTTATTCCAACCCTTCTACACAAGATAAAGGTAAGATAGACGTTAGAAATTGTGGATTTGAAATTAATCATGTTTCAAATAAAATGAAGTAAATCCAACTAAGGTTAATAATGATCAAATCAACTAATTTATAGGCCTAGAGTTTATCCTTAGATCAATGTTAATAAGATTTATAATATTATTAACCATTTATTTAATACTAAGGCTTGTTTTTATTTTCTTCATTTTATTGGTTTACCATATGAACTCAAATAGATTAATAAGGTTGTAAAGAATCCTGGAGACCATAAATTTTGATTTAGGAACTTGTTTGAGGTCATTTAAAAAAATAATAAAGATATTAAAGAGGATAATTCATAAATAAGATGTTATAGTTAGGGTCAATTTTTTTTAACATATCAAAGGCCATAAGTGACCATATAAGGGTCTGAAATTACATTTTAATGTTTTTTTTGTAGCTTTAAAATTTTAAAAATTATATATCTATGTAACTTGACATAGAAATGAGTTAAAATTATTATATTAGTGTGATTTTGGTTTTAATAGGATAAGTTGATATTTTTAGGCCCATATAAAATTTGAATCTAAAACTTGCTTAAAATAGTAGATGTGAGAAATAACAGGATCAATTAACTGTAATAGCTTTTTTATATATTTATAATTTTTAATTCAATATGTCAATTCTGATTTAAAGTTGAGATTTATTTAAATAATTTTATGTAATTATTTTTAATCATTCATCAAGTATAAAAAATATTAATGTTTAATAAATTATAATAAAATTGTGCAATTTGAAACTTTACTTTGTTAGTTTTTGGTTTGATTATATGGTAGCAAAGCACATATAATAGTTGTAGTAAGTAAGAAGAAAACTACATAAAAGAAATGAAAATTATAAGGTATAAGAAGATGTCACAATAAGGAAAAATTCCTTTTAAAAGGACAATCTATCCATATCCTATGCGACCTAGTTAGGTTTAATTTATGTACATTTTCAAAACCATAAGTGATCATCTAAGGAGCCAAAATTATATTTTAACATGTTTTTTAACTGAAATTTTATATTTTTAACAAAACATGAACATGATTTTAAATTTTTTTAATAGTCTAAATTTGGTGTGGAGAATATATTGGATATTTTTAGGCTCATCCAAGATTGCATGTAAAAGTTTCTAAAAATAACAGCTTCTAAAAATAGTAGGGTCAATTAACTCTAGGTAGTTTTTTGATTTACTTGAATTTTGTAATTTTTCATGTCAATTCCAACTTTGAGTTGAGATTTATTTAATTTTTTTTCTAATTATCTTAATTCATTCATAAAGAATCAATAAATATTAGTACTCAATAGATTCTAAGAAAAATAAGTTTATTAAAATGTTTCTTTGTTAGTTTTTGGTTTCATCATCAAGATGTTAAAAACACTATAAGATTACAATAATAAAATTATAATAAATAATTTCAATATGAATTTTCTCAATAAAATGATCCGAGTTCTAATCATATACTACCATTCTATGTCTATTTGAATCACTAACAAAACTAATCATAATTACATTCTTGACACAAGGACTTTGAATAATATAATGCAAAATTTTATTGATAACAATTAGGTGTTCAATATAAATGATATAATTGAGAGCTTACTTATTTTGATTCATGTTGAAATAAAATTTACAATAAATTTCATGATATAGTCATTAATATTATCCACTATGAAACAATAATATATGTTTGTATTGTCCATTATATTTTTCAAAGTCTTTGTATCAAGAATGTAATTATGAATAGTTTTGTTAGTGAGTCCAAATATAAAATGATAATATATGTTTGTATTTTTCAAGTCTTAGACATTCCTACTAATTATGTAATGCTATTAATAAGGGTTTGGTTTAAACATATAGTGATTTTGATGTAAATAACACAAATTGGGTTTTCATAGAAATGAAATAGATTTTATGTAGAGATAATGGATGGAATGGTACACCTATTAAACATGTTATGGACAATATTTCATTTTCTGAAACAAGGATTAGAACATATGGAATACTAACCTTACATGAAATAGATTAAAAAAAGGTAAGTACCATCTCATGAGAAATAACTTATCCTTTATAGTTTGATGGAGCATGTTCTAAACATGTTAATGGACCTAGTTTTTTCTTATTTATATTATAGTTATAATATTTAGTTATACTTATCAGCTATCATTTGAAAATACAAATATTATAACTAAGTTCTAAGATCCATATCTTTATCTTGAAAAAATTTAAGTTAAATATAAAGCATTTGGAATTTCTTAGTGATTCCAAATTAATTATAAGCCAGGTTAGAAAAAAATTATAAAAACAATCACTTCCATCTACATAGATATACACAAAAACATTGGGTACCAATGTAAAATCTAAAAGTATTAAATATTTCACATGTTCTTAGAGAATATAATACACACTCATATAATCTAGTTGTTTATGCCTCTAATCCCATTTTGAGTGACAACTTTTTTTATTGATTATACTTTTATTTAAATTTTTAGGAAAGAAATAACTAAGTGTGAAGATAACTGACCTATTTTTAATTGTGATGAACAAATTAATAATTTCATCGAAGGTAATTAATTTTATCATGATGAACACATACTAAACTTTACATATTATTTATAGCTTAGTAGTCATAAACTACATTCTAGATTGGTACAACTTGTGTCAATGATTACTCCTTGTGATCAGCCAAAAGTTTCTATAACTAAATAACCTATAATAAGGATTATACGAGAGAGTAATCTAATCAATTTGGGAATGGAAAAATATATAAAAACATGTATATTTAGGTATCCATTACATAATTAGAGATAATGATCAATTTATCAAAATTTTCAAAAAATTCACTGATGTTTTTAATTGGTCCTATAAATATTTTAAGTTTTATCATACTAAAATAATTCAACATGATGTACCCATAAAAATAGGGATAAATCCAATTTGACGGAAATATCAATGAATAATCCCTTAGTTTGAAGACACCATAAAAAAAATCTTAAGAAAATTTTAGATGGTGGTGTCATTGATAACCTTGTTCAAGTTTTCATAAAGAATGATGATATTTTCTTGTGTGTACATTTTAGAGTTTGAATCATGATAGTGTTAATGAAATTTTTCATTTGGAAAACATAGATCAAATATTAAAACATGTAGCTCGTTATGAAATAATGTCTTTATTTAAAAGGTTTCTAGGCTACAACTAAATCTTTGTTAACCTAGAATATAGAGATATGACTACTTTCACTATGTAAAAAGGCACCTTCACATTCAATAGAATGAATTTTTTATTGATAAACATGGGTGATACTTTTTAAAGAGATATGCATGTAGTATTTTGTTATTTAATTGACATTATCTTCCAAATTTATTTAGATGATCTAACTTTTCATTCTAAGAAATGGAAGAAACACCTAGATCACTTCTGTAATATATTTTCTAGATGTATAAAACATGATATATATTTAAATCCTAAGAAATCAGTATTTGGTATAAATAATGTTAAAGTTTAAGGTCATGTGATTTTAAAATATATAAATTATAAAGATACTAATCATATCAAATCTATTAAATAATCATATAATCCTAAACATCACTCTGGTATAAGATAATTCTTGTAATACTAACTTTATTCACAAATTCATTTATGATTTTGCAAATAAAAATAATTCATTGCATATTTTATTTGAAAATTTTGATATTTTTTTTCATAGGTACCAAGATCAAATATATATTTTAAATAAATTTAAAATACAATAGAAATGCTGCCATACTTGTAAATCCATATTTGAATAACCCCATCTTATATGCTAATGCAACCAATAAAGCTATAAGTGTAGTGGTAACTCAATATGATTAGAACCATGAAGAATGACCCATTGGATATATGAATCAAGTACCAAAAAATGTTGAAACAAAGTATCCATTAATTTAAAAAATTATCCTATCATTAGTTTTAAAATAAGGAAAGTTTAAATATATTTTGAGTTGTACGATGAAACATGTCTATTTTATATCTTATTTATTGAAACAATCTATGATTAATTTTAGATTAGCTAAATGAATTTTTAGAATTCAAGAATTTAATCTTTGGTTTTGAAACCTCTAGAAAAGTAAAAGGAAAGTATTTGGTTAGAAATATTATTGAAAATGTAACTTATAATATTAATGTTTTAACTCATTTAATTAATGATGATTTAAATGTAAAACCACACTTTCAACCCATGAGAGTTGTTAATATTGCTCAAAAATTCAGGATAGGACTTTAAATGTAAGAATGAAATTGTTTAATTTCAAAAGATAATTGGTATCATGAACTTGTTTTCTATTTTCAAAATCAGACTTGTCGTACTTTATTAGCTAAACATCAAAAAAGAGCTTTATATTTCAAACCTTAAAATTTGTCTTTATAATTTTTTTCTATTTTATAGAAATTATGATAGAGTTTTATTGCATTTTTGAAAACATGATCAAATTTAAAATTTACTCAAAATTTATCTTGAGGATAGTCATGGTGTACATTTTGATATAAAAACCACATGATATAATATCCCACTGTTTTAAAATATGCCTTTTAACTTAGATCATATATGCTCTATAAATTATTTATAGGAAGAGATAATTTTCCTCCAATGACTTTAAATATAGTACAGTAGTACCCAAAAACCCTTTAAAAAAATTGGTATATATTTTATTTTTTATATTCACCTTTCATATTTATTCAATTATGCATATATATTTAAAAAAATTGGTATATATTTTATTTTTTATATTCACCTTTTATATTTATTCAATTATGCATATATATTAACTGCTACTGACCAGTTTACAAAGTGGTATGAAGGTGTAACCCTTAAAAGTTCAGTTACTTGTGAAATTATTTATTTCTTTTAAAATATTTTTTTTTTCATGTTTTGGAGTATCTTATGAAATCATTTCAAATAATTGTCTTCAATTTATTTTAATTGCATATTTTAAATTCTTATTTTAATTGCATATTTTCAATTCTTATGATATTATCATACTGTCTCAAGCCTTTTTTCTAAACATCTCCCTTAACGAAATAGACAAGTTGAATTTATTGAAAAAAAAATTGATCATGAAAAAAATCGTGTATAAAAATAAATGAAATTAAAAAATTAAAATACTTTAAGCCTTATGGACTAATCATCATATGATTTATAATATACTATGGTAAGTGAATTACAGATAACTTAAAGCAAAAACTATTCCTCAATATGCCTCTAAAAACATTGATGTGAACAATAAATATTAAATAATTTTTTAAGCATTGGATGAAACAAAAGTGACAGATTTTCAAAAACTTGAAAGAGCTAAATAAAAACTCAAGAAATTATTTGACAATAAATATCTAAAAAAGCATTAAAGATTGTTGATTTAGTTTATATTGGGATAGATATCATGAAGAACCTGGAAAACACAATAAATTTGATTCATTATGATTAAGACCATATAAAATAACTATTGGTATATGAATAAACGTTTTCCTTTTGAAATATGTAGATGGTAATTGGTTACATCAAATAATTAATGACTATCATTTTAAACTCTTTTATTCGTGATATGTTTTCTTTCTTTTAGTTTTTAGGTTTTTTATTTTTTCTCATTTTCATACTTTCTTTTTCTTTTATATTTTATTTGTTTGCTTGTTTTATATGTTTGGTTGTACTCAAATTTTAAAGTGAAATATGAAATATCAATCACACAAGATAATTTAGATAATCCACCATATGATTTTAAGTATTCTCTAGTATTCAAATTTGGATTTTTCTTGGACTAATTAGATTAATTGTTTAAAAAGAATAGTTTTAAGGTATTACTTTATTTTAAATCATATATTATAATGATATTCATTCAGCCCCAAATCCTTAGTTATATATTTCCAATTTTTTGTGCCATGTAATTAGAACAAATCATTTTTTACTAAAAAAATATTTTATGGAGTTCTTAATTAATATTTTAGGAAACAATTTAGCTGAATACACTCCTAAGTTTTCAAATTTAAAAATTCAATTACAATCCATCTTCATACATGAAACTAGCCAACAAGATTGTTAGTGTTATCACAAATTTTAGTACTCTATTCAAAAACTTTAAATGTCTCAACATTTATCTTAAAGAATTTGTCATACCATAATTCTCAAAATAATGTGGTGGAAACTAAATTTATTTGAACTCTTGATTATCTTTTATTTGTTTGATTTCTATTGATTATCATCTTTGATTATGTTTAATATAATTTTAAAATGACACTTGTGTTATGATCATTAATAAATATTTGGAAAAGTCAACATAACTCATTACAGATTATAGTAGTAATCAAATAATAAGTTTTATAGAATAGTGATAGATCTTAAGGAGATATAAAATTATTTGTAAAAGTCATAAATTATAAATAATTTAATTTTCACTTAATATTTGTTAATGTTATTTTCTAATATGTTTTAATAATAATGCTTTTTATCTCTTCACTATTGAAATTGATGTAGGAAAAGTTATTACTATTGATACTCAACTTTAGAATTACCTATGCTCATTTATAAATTCAGAGAGTTTAATTTTAAAGTTTTTATTTTCATTTGAATCAAGTTTTGAAAGAACCAAATGTCTTATCCTATCCTAAACATGTATGTTATAAACCTAAGATTTATCTTAATTTTCTATCCTAAATACCTCTTGAGGCCTACTCATTGTGTTACATTGTTATAGTAATGTATATGAATAAACTTTAACAAAGTCGTATTTAATATCAGGTGTAATTTAAATTTAATTACAAATATAAGTTTAATAAATAGTTTATGATTGAAATGAGTTACAATTTTATTTTTATATTTTCTATCCTAAATACCTCTTGAGGCCTACTCATTGTGTTACATTGTTATAGTAATGTATATGAATAAACTTTAACAAAGTCGTATTTAATATCAAGTGTAATTTAAATTTAATTACAAATATAAGTTTGATATATAATTTATGATTGAAATGAGTTACAATTTTATTTTTATATCTTTTAGATATATATGGTCAAATCACATAAACCTGTGAAGTGATGAGAATTGGTAGAATGTGTGAAGTTTTAAATAGATAACAAATTTGGTAAATTGGAATAGAATTTTAAGGGTTGGAAAACCACTAAAGTTGTTGATGAATCAAGTGGTGTGATTAGAATTGAGTTTTTAATATCATTATTTATATATATTTAATATTTAAGTAGGTGCATTTTTTGGAGTCTTATTTTTTTACGGAGAAGGGTATGATGGAGAATGGCTAAATAGATGAGTCATACCACTAAACATGTGTGTATTAGTTGCTTATTTCAATTTGACTATGATATTTTTTAGTAGGCATTAATTTATTTTAGTCAAACTTTATTTGAAAATAAATCATGTAAATTTCATTATTGTTTGATTTTAGTTTGAATATGTATAGAATATTCTGATAATAAATTATTGATTAGTTTAATGGTTTGACTTAGAATGGTTTCTAAGTTTAAATTATATTGTTAAAAATATTGGTTTGTTTTATGATTTTGAAAATTAAATAAATAAATTGTTAAATTTAATTATAGGTTAAATTATTTTAGCTTGATCAATATGATTTGTTAATTTGCATGATAACTTGTTAAATGAATAATTAAATTATTTTGAATTAATTGAGTCCCCACCTCATCAAAGATATTGTTCATTCTATATTTTATTTAATAAATCTCAAGTATTATAAATTCAATTTATGAACTTATTGTTCAAAGTTTAATTATAAATTAGTTAAAATTATTTAAATTAAACAAAGCTAATTAAATTAATATAATTTAGTTTTAATTTAAAAACAATACTGATTCTAAAGCTAAGGCTTTAAAAAAATTTAGGGGCATCATTCAAAGAGAAACAAATGTGTACTAGAGCTCTTAAGACATAGTTTCATGTTATGATTTTATATTGTATGATAAAATTTTGAGATTGAATATCATTTTTAAAATCTATAAATTGACACATTGTTTAATGACTAAGCAGTTTTCTTGATAAAAAAGTATATCCAAGTTAATTATTCAATGTATAAACTAATTATTTAAAGGTAACCAGAATTTTTTTTTGATGATTGAAAAATAATATAATCATATCTTAAAATGTTTGTAATTTTCTTTATAATAAATAATATATTATATTTATATAAAAAAATGTTGTTTTTATGATGTTTTTATTTATTTTATTATAATTATTTTAATCAATTATGAAATTTAATTTCTCATTAAAAATTCTACATTTTTATTTATATCTCAAATCATTTATTTGTATTAATTAAAATATATCATTTTTTATTATAATTTAAATTTAATTATTTTATTAGTTAATGTATTGTTTATTTATTTTTTAAATTTAAATGTACTTATTAATTTAATTTATGATTAATTATTTAATATAAAATTTAATTAATTTAATATTTATCATAATATAATATTTTCTTATTTTCCACTTACTTTTCATAGTTATAATGTCTTCCTCTATTTTTTCCAACCTTTTTAAACATGCATACTATGAATTTGTCTCTTAGTTTAGGTTTATTTTATTTTAATTTCTTTACGTTATTTTGTTTTCTTGCATTCCTTTGTTCGGTGATGTGTCATGAGTGATAAGGTGGATTGTTTGCAAATAAATAATATTGATAATTATAGTATTTAATCTTCCAAGACTTTTTATAGGCTATGTTCTATTGAATAGGATTAATTATATATATATATATATATTTATTAAGGAGATAAAATCATGAGTTAAAAAGATTTATGAATTAAATAATATTTAATAAGTTATGATTATATTTTATGATTGGATATTCATATATTAAAATTTTGATTATTTTTTAAAAATATATTATTTTGTATAATTCATTTAAATATTAAGTGTTCTTAGTTATGTTTTATTGATCACTAATAAAACCCTCACATGCATTAGGATTAGTTACCATCCACATGCCTTTTAAAATGAAACTTTTACTATTCCACCTTAACTTTCATGATAAGTGAATAAGTAGATTCATTGACATTAAAAAAATCACTTTCTACACTTTGTATGTAGCTCTTGACATAACATTTGACATTACCTCTTCAACTTATTGATTTTGTTGTGATTTTTAAGGTTTTTGATATTGAGTGGGGCCATGATTTATATCATGCATTATGAATGCATAGTCTTATTAAAATATACTTATACTTTATTTTTCATTGATCTACTTATCTATACATGACACTTACATGCCCTGCATTTCATATTTTACAGTCTCTCTATCTCACACTCACACTCTCATACACACACATTCACATTGATATGATAAAATATTCTCTATGTGATAAAAATATTACAATATGTTATTTATACACATAACATTATACACTTAAATATTATTTTGAGATGAGTGACTTATATGATACATCCCTCATCTCGAAAAGGTTGAATTATAATGGAATTGTTTAGTTTTCACATAATCATTGGTATATGTTATATTCAAATGTGGTTAAATAATAATACTTTTTGTCAATACCACTTCATTAAAATTGATGTAAGTATGGCCACTGCCATTGATACTTAAACTGACAAAGCCTATATTCGTTTATAATCTTAGAGAGTTTTAATTCAAAGTTTTGATTTTCATTTGAATCAATTTTTGATAGAACCTAAAGTATTATCCTATCCTAATCTTGCATGCTATTAACCTAAAATTTATATTAATGTAATATCCTACATACCTCTTGAGGACTATTTAGTATGTTACATGGATTTACCTTTGTCCATGAAAGGAATGAAAAACAAAGCATTCTAAACCACAAGAGATTAGGTGTTAACATAACATCATACTCATAAAAATAAGAATTTAAAATAATAGATTTATAGATTGATTGCAAAAAGAAACTATATCATGTATTAAATCTCCAAAACTTCTATGCAAATAAAAGGAATGCACCTTGCATATGTAAGCAAGTAAGTTAAATTTTAACTAAGAGATCAAGCGAAGTGATCAACCATAACTACAAGATCAAGCTAAACGATCAATCATAACTAATAGATCAAGATAGAGATCATACATAATTCAGAGATAACTATTCCTAAATGATATAAAAAACTATAAATTATTCCCATAGTATTTAAGAGATAAATATGTAATATCTCATAATATCTAAAATAAGATAAATGAAATATCCATACATAAGTGACCAATAATAATAAAATAAAGGAAATAATAAAAAACTTAAATAAACATGAGCTAAAGTAAATAACCTAATCTAACACTTATCTAAAGTAAATCTAGGAATTAAAAGTAAAGTAGCACATCCACAATATGAGTCCCAACAATAAATCCTTCCTTCCTTATTTTCTCTTTTTTTATATTAAGTTCACTTAAAATTTAATTTTAATTCAAGTTTAATATATACTTAGAGATTGAAACAACATACATATTTTTTTGGTCGCCCTAATATATGTTTGGTCACATCAAATAAATCCCTAAAGTGATGGGAGTTTGTGGAATTGGATTGGTTGTAAATAGATAACAAAGTTAGCAAACTACAATAGAGTTTTTAACGGTTGGAAAGCCGCCAAATTTGGCAAGAATTCTATTGAGGCGTAGTGGAGTTAATGAATCTAGATGACATGATCAACCCACATTGAATGTTGCATGGTAATTAGGAATCAAGTGAAAATGGTTACCCAATTTCATTGGGTGAGATATGATCAAAAACTAATCTCGCACTTTTTCAATGAGTTTGTAAGTGTTTTGTTAAAAAAATGTAAAATTTGGGCATGTGTCAAAGATCTAAACGTATATTTTTGTGGACTGTGATGCTCAATATTGGTCATTATCTCAACATAAACTTTCAAAATCATTGTTACAGGTATGTAAGTGCTTGTTTATGGGTTTTATGGGTATAGATTGTTGTTTAAATATATGATAATTTTCTCAGTTTTATTGAATTTATTCAATATTTAATGACTATTTGAAAGAAAGACTTTTCATTCAATTTTAGATAGTCATTTACATTACACATCAATTGACTTATTAAAGTTTAAACATGAATTTTGACGTGGGTGAATTGTCCTCCCTTAACTTTAACTCATGAGGTTCGTCTCTGTTACAATTTTTTTTAAATAGTTTCGGTGGTTCTTATTCTAAAATATAAGGTTTCTACAGAACTATAGATTTGAAAATATTGTTGGTTTCAATTGCATACTATTGATGTAGCTAGGTTTATTAAAAAATTATATATTTCATAGTTTCTTTACCATGCTCGACCTTTCAGATTCTCTATTCATGATATTTGATTAATAATAGTTTGAAATGGGTGCGTGATGGCTTTTATTTAGAATCAATGAATGTTTTTAGTGTATGTTCTTCACGATTGAATTTGAGGATATGAGTGAAGATATGTTTGAAACCATTAATATTTGTTTATTAAACTTGATACTTTGTTACAAATGAATACCATTTCATTGGAATAATTTTTTGAGTAAACTTTGGTATTCAATTCTGGGAAACGTCACAGTTCATACATTGTAGAAATTAAGCTATGGTTTCAAATTCATTAAGGTGAGTGATATATGGTTTATACAACACTAGCTTGGTGATACATGGTTGATATGACACTATTATTGTTTGTTTTGGGTTTACTTTGTGGATTCTAAGAATTGGTTTCATTTCATTTAGTGGTTTCTAACCCTAAAAAATAAAAAATTGTCATTTTTTGATATAGAAGTTCAGAAAAGTTTAAGTGAATAAAATGTTAAAATCTTTAATTTTAAATAGATATGATAGTTTGTGTAAATACCATTCAATTTATTTTTTGAGATTGAAATAAAGGTTGAATGAGTTTGAAAATATTGATTTGTACAATTAAAAAAAATTTATTGGTAGGATGACAATGACAATTATTTGATTGAGAATGATTTAGATATAGTATCTCACATGTTTTTAATTTTCAAATTTGAATCTAAATGTCTTATATCAGGAATAAATGATTGGGATATGGGAAATTAACAACAAAATAATGAATTTCCTTTCCTAAAAGACATTTAAGGTAGACTTTATTGAGGTTTAAGATTTGTTAATGAATTCATGAGACCTTTTAATTGTGGCATTCAAGTATCCTTAAATTTTGATGCTAATGACCTTAATTTATGGAATGTTTTAAATTCATTTTTTCATAATACTTTATATTTTCATGGTAATCAAATTTGTAAAAGAATGTGAAAAAGTAGTTTAAGGTCTCATCCAATTAGATGTGGCTCACTAATTAATTATTCTCATTTGATGTATAATACCTATGATGAAATTATAATTTTTTTTAATTTCATACCTCAAAACTTTGAAATAATTTATCATAAAATGAATAGTACTATTTTTGTTATAACATAAAACACCCTTGTCACTCATCCATCTTCTCCAAATAATGTCCATTATTAAAGCCAAAATTCATTTTCAACTCTTCATCCTAACCTATGGTCATTCATTTTTTTAACAAGATCAAAGTGGAAGTTGATGATGAATTTAGTGGCATGAATAGAATTGAGTTTCCAACATCACCACTCAAGTATATTTAATATTGAACTAAGCATGGTGCACATTTGATAGACATAGATCTTAGGGAGAAGGTTTAGATGAAGATAGAGAGAATAGTTGATTCTTGTTAATAAATATATGCAGATTAGTTTCTTATTTTGGTTGGTTTGACTATGATAGTTTTTGGCAATTAACACTTTACTTCAATAAATTTTTATTTTATAATGAGTCATGAAAACTTTCATTATAGTGTGATTTTATTTTGAGTATGTATATACTATGTTGTTGATATATAGTTGATCATTTAATGGTTCATTATGAAATGGTTGCTAATTTTAGATTAAAATGTTGAAAATCTTAGTTTATTTCATGTTTTTAGAAAGTAAATGGATAAAATGTTTTATGAAATTATGGATTAAATTATTTTAACTTAATTAATATTATTAGCTAATTTGCATGATAAATTTTTATATGATTGATTAAGCTATTTTGAGTTAAGATGGTCCCCATCCTATCAAAGATATTGTTTAACCTATATTTTATTAAATAAATCTCAAGTCTTATAAGTTCACTTTATGAACTTATTATTTAAATCTCAATTATAAAATAGTTAAACTTATTAAAGTTAAATAATTTTAATTAAGTTAAGAAAAGTTAGTTGTAACTTAAAAATATAACTGGCTTTATAAATATAGGAGGGGCATCGTTTGAAGAGAGAAACAAGTGCAGGTATTATAGCTCTTAAGACAAAGTTTCATATTATGATTTTCACTTCTATAATAAATATTTGAGATCGAATATCATATGTATTAATATTAAATGACATATTCTATGATGACTAAGTAATTTTCTTGCTAAAAATAGTTATATATAAGTTAATTATTCGATTCAAAAATAATTTATCTAAAGATTATCAAGATTATTAATTATTTGATAATTATAAAATAATATAATAATACATGCAGATATTTGTATTTTATAGATTATAGATTATTAATTATTTTATGATTATAGAATAATGTAGTGATACCTGAATTTTGTCATGGGTGCATTTTTCCCTCTCAAATTTAACTCATTAGTTTGTGTCTGCTACAATTTTAATAAAATAGTTTTAACAGTTCTTATTATAAAATATAAAGTTTTTGTGTAAGTATAGATTTGAAAATAGTGGTGGTTTCAATTGCATACACTTGATGTAGCTAGGGTTTATTCAAAAATTATATATTTCATACTTTCTTCACTATCTTTGAACTTCAAACTTTTATATTGATGAAATTTAAAGAACAAGATTGTTTTGGAATGAGTGGATGTTTTTTTAATTTAAAGTCAAGGAATGTTTTTAGTGTATCTTATTCACAAATTCAATTCAAAAAATAATGTGAGAAAATAAATATTTTGTATAAATAATATAATTTTAAAAATAAATGATAATGTTCAAGTTTGAAAAGTTCATATACATAAAAATATGAGTGAAGATATGTTTCCAAGAATTAAAATTTGTTTATCAAACTTGATACTTTGTTACTAATGAAGACTATTTATGTGAAATCATTTGAGTAAATTTTGTTATTCAATTTTGGGAAATGTCAACGTGTTCACAAATTTGGTTTAAATTCATTAAGATGAGTTATAAATCGTTGATACAACACTATGCTTGGTGACACATGGTTGATACGAAGCTATGATTGAATGTTTTTGGTTTACTTAGTGGATTCAAGACTTGGTTTGGTTTCATTTAATGTTTCTATCAAAAAATGTGCCATTATTTTGAGATGAAAGTTTAGAACAATTTAAATGAATGAAATTTTGTAAGCTTTCAGTTTAAATAGGTACAATAGTTTATGGAAATCTGATTCAGTTGCTTCAGCATTGTTTTCTTTGAGATTTAGGAAAGGTTGAATGAGATTGTAAATATTAATTGTAAATCTGATTCAGTTGCTTCAACATTGTTTTCTTTGAGATTTAGGAAAGGTTGAATGAGTTTGTAAATATTAATTGTAGAATCAGAAATATATGTTTTTATAATGGTAAGAATATTTTCTTGATTGAAAATGATCTAAATATACTTTTTCACATGTTTTTTAAATACAAATTTAAAGCAACATGCCTAGGTGGAGCCAAATGTCTCATAGCTCAAGAAGATATGAGTGGGATAGAGCAATCAACAATAAAATAATGAATTTATTTTTTTACAAAAAATACCAAGGTCGAATTTTCTGAGAACGAAGATTCACTAATGCATTCATGAGACACTTTAATTATGGTAAGTATTTTTACATTTTGATGTCAATAACCTTAATTTATGGAATGTTTTGAATTCATAGCTTGATGATAATTCATCTTTCAATGGTGATATTTTTTTAGAAGACTGCATAGAAATAATTGGACGTCTCATCCAATTGACGTGGCTCACCAAGTACTTCTTCTCATCTTATATATAATGATGATTAGACTAAGCAAAATTTTGACTTATTACCTCAAAACCTTGTTATACCTCATCGTAAAACTAATAAAATAATTGTTGTTGTAATCCAAAACACACTTATCACTCTCTCTATTCCAAAAAAATTACCTTATTCAATCCATAAATTCACTTCTAACTCTTCATCCTATCCCATGGTCATGTGTATTATTAATATGATCAAACTAGAAGTTAACGATTAATTCGGTGCCATGACTAAAATTGGGTTTCCAACATCACCATTTTAGTATATTGAATATCTAACTAAGCATAGTGAACCTTTGATAGAATTAGTATTTTAGGGTTAAGGCTGAGATGAAGAATGAGAGAATAGTTGAGTCATGTTGATATATAAATTGTTTATTTTAGTTTGACTATGATATTTTATGGTAATACATACTTTATTTTAGTAAAGTTTTATTTGATGTAATGAATCATTGAAAATTTTATCATAGTATAATTATAGTTTTAGTATGCGTATAATATATTGATGATATATATTTGATCAATTTAATTTTTTAATCTGAAATGGTTGCTAAACATAAATTCTATTGTTGAAAACATTTGGTATTTAATTGTTTTAGAAAGTGAATGGATACCATTATTTAATTAAATTATTTTAGCTTAATCAATATGATTAGTTAATTTTCATGATAATTTTTAACTGATTAATAATTTTGAGTCAAGAGGATCTCCACCTTATCAAATGTATTTTTTAGTATTTATTTTACAATCTTATGTCTTATAAGTTCAGTTTATGAACCTCTTAGTTAAATATTTATTATAAGGTAATTAAATTTATTAAAGTTAAAAAAATTTAAATAAGTTTTAAAATAGTAAGTTTTTTTTAATGAAATATATTTATATATTAGTTAAATAGAAATATACAAATAATTCACAAAAAATAAGGTAGTATGAGAACATGTCACGATACACTAGGCAGAGTTTAGGAGTAAAACCAAAGTACCATTTAGGCAGAGCTTAGAAACAAACAACTAGATCACAAATTCATAAAAAGAGACAACTTTTATGCAGTAAGAGCAAGGCTAGCAGGTAGAGGATCCATATCATCTGGAGCCCAACCCAAGCTTGGCAAGTCATTGCCATCTAGAATAGGCTCCCAACTAGTAACTTGGGCAGTGTCCATATCATCATCTACTTGTGTCTAAATGGGCAAGATAACCAAAGATAGATTAGGGAACTTATCTAGCACATCCACACGGTCTCCAGGTGGCTCCCCCCTAGAATCTGGGCATAGAGGAGGAGGAACACCCCAACCATCCTGCCCAATAGGGGAAAGAGGTGGTGGTTGCCACCCTTGCTACTGTCCAAGATTGGAAACACATTGGTATGGGGTGATGTTGTGACAGCAGTGCTTAAAATGGTTGCGATGATACTCACCATGAGGTGGCTGAGGCACTCTATCATATAGTCTAGGATCCCTAGGTGGCGAAGGTGGAACCCAAGCCATAGTGTAGGCAGCATCTCCCTAATGGGTGAGGAGATCCTAAAGATACCCAAGCTCTATAGCCACTTTATTGGCTCAGACTTGAATCTGAAAAAGAACATTAGAGATGATAGAATATTTGTGCAAAGTAGAAACATTACAATCAACATAAGCATGATTATACATAGAATTATTTCTTTCTTTGCAAATCAAGAAGAGAATCTCCACTCTGAAAGTATGCCATATTTGCATTTAAGTGAAGGGTATTATGGGTTTGTAACCAAGGAGGATATGTTGCCATAGGAAAACTTTGGGATGGAAAGGCTTGAATAAATCATGGATCCAAGTCTAGCCCCTTTGAGCTTTGAGACAATACCAGAAGATATAAGGGAGTATCTCAAGGTGGCCACAAAAGGGGAAAGTACATTGGTGAACTCCCAACTGAATAAGTCTTCTACTAATAGGCAAGCCTTGGTATAGTAAACACTAAGCAAAATAGGTAAGCTCAGGGTCCATACAAGCCCCCCAAATGTGTTGAATCAAATCCTCCACATTTTAATAGACAAGTGCAACCCCAACAAGCATTAAGCTTGTCAACCATAGGCAAATGGGGGGTGAGCCAAGTGGAGGAGTGTAATTATGGAAATGGGTCTCAATATACCATTTCAAGTCCTTCCACCAAGGCTGAGTGGAATGGACTAAGATTTTATGGAGCATAGAAGTTGGGATGACATTGATAATCACCTGGTAAGATTCCTAGTCTGCATTGGCTAATCAAAATTTAGCTTTCGCTTCTTAAGATAGCCAAGAGAAAGAATGCCTGCAAAATATGTCTTGAACAAAATGAATTCCTATATGAAAAATATTGAGGGCATTGATCCAAGGGACTTTTTCTAGGGGCACCCCATTGCAATAAAAAATGGGAGACCACCACAAAGAGTGGGAGTTAGCAAAGAGCTCATTACGAAAATTAGAACCATTCTAGAGAATCCATGGCTTAATATTATTCCAAGCCTTCTGTTGATGCCATTGAATGTATCATAAGTGTCTTTAGTTTTCAAAGAACACTTATCATTTTAGAATTTTAAGAATTCAGAGCATGAGTGGCAAGTTTTGGCAACTTATGTTACCTCTAGTGAAATAGTAGCAAAGCAATGTTTAACTATTCCACAAAATTTATATTAATTAATGGTTGGGATCTATCATGGACCAAATCTTTGCAAAGTGTAAGTATCTATGATAATATTAGTGAATTATGATCAAATATTTAAACTACAGACTAATCTAAATGGACGTTTATAATGAAATCTAAACTAAAGTGATCTAGTTAAAAAAGAAGTAAAAGAGAAGGGTAAGGTAGAAAGAAAATAAATGATTACTAATCGTAGCCTCAAACAAAATGAAAAAGTTTCAATTACAATTGAGTATGCATTTAACCATTATATAGTGAAAAATAACATAATCTTAGATTTCACTACACACCGGGCAAACTTTCAAGGATGATATAAAAAAGTACAAATAAGAACCAAATTTACTTTAAATATTTGCTACCACACTTAAATAACATCAACACATTCTAATGCAGAGAAAATAAAATGAAGCAAATTCAAGATCATTTAGCTAATCTAGCATAAGAATAAATTAGCAACCCTGTAATCAAAGATGCAACTCATAATTCATAGAAACTATTCAAATTTAAGACTTAAGTCTAGCAATTAAGAGAAAAACCATGCAACAATGGACACAAAAAAATTTGGACAATCCTTTCAGACTTCCTTGATTGCATTAACTGCTCAAACTATACAAATTTTGCTCAAAATTCTCTCTCTTAAAAATTAAGCAGTACTGCCTTTTATAGGAGGACAAGGCAATATATAGGTTAGTTATAAAATACAAATGTACAAAAAGTAAGGACAACTATCCTTTTTCTACAAAGTTCTAGACTACATTTATTTTTCAAAACTAAATTGACCCAGAGGCAATACACTAACAAACTAGTATATGCCTTTACAGAAAGATATTCTATTTTCAAAATATTACAAAGTCTCTTACAAAATAGAATATCATTTAACTACTTCGCTGGTGGGCCCTACTCTTGAGAATGTTTTTGATACTATTGGAGGATGTTCATAGACTTCTAGTATTGATCATTGACTAATCCCAAGTCCAAAGTTGGTTTCAAAAGACACTCTTCCTCGTTGTTTGCTAGAGCATTTAGTTTATTGTCATTTATGGACATAGTTTCCTTGATGGTTCTGGCCTCAACTATCCTTTCTCTTGCATTAAGGATCATGTCTAGGATCCTTCCATTATCCTCCTCAGACTATCCTTGACTTTTAATTTTTATTTCCTAGGTTACCAAGGTAGCCCTATATTTGAATTCATAATCCTTGATGATGCCTAGGACAATGGGCTATGTAGGTTTAGTTAGCATGGTCTAAAGGAGTTGTTCAATCCTTCTAGTTAACTCCACATCATCCTTTAAAGGCCTCTCTAATTCTTGTGAAATGCATTCAAAATATATAACTTGTCAATAATAATTTCTAAAATTGCATTCAAGTGTCCCAAAGTAATTGTTTTGAAACCATGAATCTGCTTTGTAACCTGAATGTTGATCAACTTTGTTATTTATTCCTTTGAAGGTTGTCATTAGATTATTAGACCCTTGGCCAATGTATTCTATTGTGCCAAATCACGTTGCCTTAACTTCATTTCTTTCAAGGCCTCAAACATATCATAAAAGGATTCATCCAAAAAATTTGATCATTGCCTCAGGAACTGATAAGACAAATTGTGTCTTCAAATCCTCATTTTCCTTCTCTAGTTTGGATATTCATTGTTTCATGCCCCTGATGCCTGTCTTTCACTTGAGATGAATGAACCTTAGCTAGAATTTCAATTTCCTCCTCATGGATGGGTATTTCACCACACTGTTGTCCCCCAATTAGAGTTAAGCCTGCAAATGGCTCAAGTTTTTGGAATGTGAACTCTTCAGTCCCCACCATGGCCTTTCTAGTTATCACTCTCTCTAATCCAGTTGTCTCTAGATTGAATTTCATAGTAGTAGTTGATTCAATATACTTTGGAGGTTTAGGAGCCTTCATTTGGGAACTACTTGATGCTCTTGGATCATCTATTTGCTTGCTATCTGATCTCACAGTGGTTAATATCCTTCTTTCTTATTCCTCTTTCATAAAATCCCTTATCCATGGATTGATATTATCATGTACATCATTGTTATCAGTCTTGGTCAAGGCCCATGAGTGGTGTTAGGTGGGGATTTTCTGCATTTTTCCATAGATGAACCAATCGGGGATGATTGGTCTATGGATGGGGTACTCACTCATGGGGTGAGTGAAAGTCAACTTTGGCTACTCTGATCCAACTGGGACCATTTCCAATTCTACCTTTATCTTCTTCAATGGTGGCACTAGGACTAGGTCCATGACAACTTCCTTCTCTTTTTCTTTCTCAGCCTCCTCTAGTTGGGCTTATGCTTCTTAAACATGCTCATTTTATTCATCAAAGCCATATGACTCAATAAAGAACTTGAGGGCATCCTCTACTCTCTGATTTGGCTCCAAGGCAATCATGTCTAGGTGCTCAATGGGAGATGCTAGTCTTTGGGGAGGGACTGAGGATGATGGGCCCTCACTAGGTCTCTCTTCCATCTTATTTTTACTAGGACCTTGTGTGCTCTATGCTTGGGGTTGGTGCCATTCCACTTGTGGTTTCTCTTGAGGGGGTCTTGAAGGTCCATGTAGCAAATGCTATTGTAGAGGTCCCATTTTCCATGTCTCCAATGGGATTTTGATCACTGGCAATTTATGCTCAAGTCTAATGTTATATCCTTTGAGCCTAGATAATATTTATTTAAGATTGTTTAATCTAATATATATGGTGTCATGGAAACTGAGTTGGTGTACATATATAAGTATAGGAAATTGTTTAGATTTAAAGTGTGTGGATATCATGCCATTGGGGTCCCACATCTTTATATCATCAAGTTACAATTTGAAAGAATCCATATGCCTAGACACTTTATTCACCTGATCCCAATTTTGTAGCACAATTATGCCAATGGTCAAAAGAAAGGGATGGTAGAGGCCCTTATTCTTGTCTTTTCACACTTTGTCCACGTCATTAAGAAGTTGATATGCAATTTCTTACTCTACCATCTTGATGGGGACATAGAAAGGTAACCTATAAGGTTGGATCAAAATCCCTTCAACTCTAATCACTGTATAATTTGGATACAATTAGATATCTCCCATTAGCTCCACATGTTTCTTGATTAAAGGGATTATCCTGGGCATAGGGCTACTTATGATGGCTTCTAACAAGGATGGATACACATAGTCATAGATGAATTGGATGTTATGCCTATACTTGAATATGTGTATATTTGAATAATGGTGAGAGACTATAAATCTGCCTTTAAGTGACCAATTTTTTATATGAGGGATCTGAGTGGAGGCTAGTAAGGCATCTAATAGACAAGACATCATAAAGAGTTGGGTATTAGTCTTCTTCTTAATGGCTATGAATTGTCTTTCTAGATATATGTTGATCATCTCTCCAATTGGAGCAGTGAACCCTTTCTCTATCATAAAGTAAATATAGGACACCTAAATCTTATTGACATAAGTGGTAGAAGGAGCTCCAGATATCCTATTTAACATGGTCATAACTACCCTAATCCCCTTTCTAAATTGGGAAATTAGGATGTTACCATTAGGGTCTCAGATTACATGGTTCCCTTAAAGCTGCCATGGTCCAAGGATGGTGTCCATATCATTCTCTCTAGTCCATTAATTAATAGTGGACAAATCTACTTGGGGTTTTACAAGCTTATAATAACTCTCAAATTCTAATGGGGAAATAAATGAAACTCTTTTAAAGGTCCTTTCATGAATAATCTAACCTTGCTCAATCCTGTAGTCCTTGAAAATAGGAGCAAGGACATTGATACAGTGGATTATCTCTAATTTGGCAACAACATGGTAGAGACTAGCCATTTGGACTGAAGCTAGGTCATAATACATTCTAGTCATGGTGGTAATCTTCTACTCTTCCTTAGATATGGTCTACATCTCTTCAATGGTCTAAAAGAGCTTGGACTAATTCCTATTGCCTGTGTTCAATGCAGCATTGTCAAGATCTATGTCTTTGAAGACCCTCCCTTCATTATTTGTAGACAAATACAACTGTATCTCATTCCTGTGTTATTTTCTTTGAGTTGACATGGCTTCTAAACTTTGTAAATTGCTTATTGATGTGTTCCAAATGGTATTTGGGTCAATTATTTTGTGTTTGAACTACAATTAGACTCTCTTTTAGCTTAATTGTGATCAATTCGAGCTCAAATTAGGGATTTTATGTAAGTTTGGGCTCTCCTAAATATTTAATGGTGATGGATTACTTATAATTTGGCTCATATGTGACTCAAATTTTATTTTAACCTTTGTCTTTATATGTTTGCATTTTTTAGCACACAAGATATTTAATTTTGTCACTTTGTGCTTGTATGATGCTTATTTGGCATCTATCTAGCACTTTTCATGGTATTTTTCATAAATGCCTTCAAAGCACTAGTTATTGGTATTTAAAAATGCCTTTTGCTTCATACCATTCAATCAAGATCCAAGGATCAATGCAAGATATTGATCATGATCCAAGCACTCATATGTCATTGGCCACCTTTATGTTGAGCACCATGGTTGTGCCACATGGCACCTTTATGGTCTTTTTCAGGTCTATATCTTGCACCAATTGCATATTGAATACACATCTACGATGTGTCGAGCCCGTAAGATCTAGTAGAACCATTGAATAGTCATAATTGATTTCATGCCATTAGATTAAGAGTCGTGATGAAGCACAAACCATCAAATCTTGTAAGATGCATGATTTTTAATCAGTGCATAGCTATACAAAGGACTTAAGTTAAAATTCTTTTAGGTAAGTCTATTTCATATTAATGAACAAAAAAAACTTAGGTTAAAGAATTATATGCTAAGTTTTTAAATCATAATACAAATGACCCGTTTGAATGACATAAACCATGCCCCATTTGCCTAGATAAAAGGTTAGATGAGCTTAAATTTGATGGCCTCATGGATGTCAAATGATGGTCATATGAACATCAAATTTAAGCTTGTGAAGTTCCTAGTTTTGGTGGGCTTAAAGTTGACAGTCACATGTACGTCAATGACAGCCTCACAGATGTCAAATGATGGTCATGTGAACATCAAATTTAAGCTAATCAAATTATTTCATTCGAATGTGGTATGCCATGTGGCAACTCTGTGGACTTTCCTATGATCTCAGATTCAATTCACTCTATCAAATTAAAATCCATGATGAAACAAGAGCCATCTGATCATGATTCAAGCAACTTCACACCATTGGTTTTGTTTAATATGTGGGACCCTTTGCTATCAAATTTTGAATGTGAGAGTGTCATGTGGTGACTCTATGGAGTTTCTTGGGCCTTTTGACTTTTAAATGTTGGATTCAATCCATCTATTCAAAAGTTGTGATGAAGTGCAGACCTTTGAATCTACAAAGGAGTAAGGTTTTTAATTTAGGACTTGAGATGAAATAAGACTTAGGCTAAAAAATTTAAGACTAAGGTCTCATTCATGTTAATAAAAACAAAGTATTAACGTTAAGGATTTAGGCTAAGTAGGTAATCAAGGGACCATGCTTAAGAAAATAAAAGGACCCTACCAATATGAAAGTTAGACCTAGTTAGAGAATAAAGGAAACAAAAGGGGAAAAATAATAAAGGGGACCAAGCATGATTTTAGGCTAATTCTTGGTCGTGTTGTAAAACATGAATAAGCCTTAGCATAAAATTAGGCTTAAGTCCTAATTTTAAATATTTCCACAAAATACTCCCATTAAATGCAAATTTGCACCAAGGATTTATGCTAGGGTTTTTTAAGCATGATCCATCAACAAGGGTGTCATGATAAATACAACTATAAGATATGAAGACCAATTATAGCAACATTAGGCAAGCTCAAAGCAAAATATAAATCAATAAGCCTAATTCTATCAAAGTGGATGATCTTCAAATTCTAATAATGTTCAAAGCATGCCATGGTTTCACGATAAGGTTTAAAGTATCTCAAGGGTCCTGATTTTCAAAAATAGAGGTATGTTGACCTCAACAAATGGTGACTTCCATGGGAAACATAGTAATATGTTAGAACTTAAAGACTCTAGTTTAGACAAACAACTAAGTCAACCATTCCACTTGATCAATGCCATTATCAAGATCATTTTATGGTTGAAACAAACCTTGCACTCCTAGAATTGGGATCAAACATTAAGACATAGTCATGTTGTGTGTGTGATTTGATTTCACTTACTATTTGCCATGTAATTCATGGGATAACTTCCACATTTCATATCTTTAATCATTAACACTAACTTGGAGCAAGTTTAGATATTCATTGAGAACCATGGTTCTAGTTTAGAGAAGGTTTGTGCATTGCTCTACTGCCAATCAGGCATCCATAGCCTTGAAAGAGATGCCTTTGGATCCACTTATGGCCTTGATCCACTTCTATCCAGGTATCCATAAACCTGATGGAGATTACCAAAATCACCTATGCATGAAAAGCTTTTGATTTTGCATTGCATTCTTATTTTTTGTATTTTGGATCTTTTATGCTTTCAGTAAGGTTGGGAACCAAGGTAGCCACGTTTAAAGATTTGGTTAAGTGTTTGATCCTAAAAAAATCATCTATGACTACAACCATTATCCCAAGTAAGGATGTTTGTTAAGTGCAAGCATGACTATGCTTCAATAGATTAAGCTTTCATCCTACAAGTGCAAATCTTGTTATAACCAAATTTATGTCAAGACAATATTCAAGTTCTCATAAAATAGTTCACCTATTCATCAGTATTTACCAGTTTCTTCAAATCATAACATTAGGCTCACAATTTAGATCCATGGTCAACACATATATTAGGTTCATATCCACATTCTTGAACTTTGGAGTTTCAAGAAAACTAAATAAAGTTTGAGTTGAAGGTTATCCAAAGGACTTATTGGAAGTGTAGATGCCATAATTTAGCACCCTTGCCCTATTCTTCCATCTTTTCAACTATAATTTTAATAATTAAATGTAGACACTATAAATCTACACCATAGCCTGAAATCTTGAAAGAAGCTAAGTCTGAAATGTGGTAGAAACCTTAAAAAATCTATATTTTGCATCTTAACTCCTGGAGGTCCCAAACTGCTATCAAACATCCTATAATTATATACATAAAATATAACTTAAAGTATAAAAAACTAAATGTCCATAATTAAAATGTCAACTTATACTTAAATGCTTATTTCATGTATATATCCCCTTTTTACCCATGGTAATTATTTCTATTAATTACTATTTACCATCCCTAACCACCCAAAATATTATAAATAATCAAAATCCTAAACATCAAATAAAACCAAAACATAATAAACCTCCTAACAACTTATGCCATGGTTAGAACAACTTGAACAAACTCAAAAGTTATTTTAACCCTCATTTACCCCGTGCCAACCCATTAGAATGGATTTTTATTTAGCTTTACCCATTTTTGCTAAATCAACATCGATCCTCCATGATCGATACTGATCAGTTAGAATCAACATTGATCCATGATACATAGCAGACCTCCATGGCTCAGGATAGAATGTGACTACACTTTTGAAACTCGAAATGCTGTCAAAATCTCATTGCAACCTGTGTATGGAATTTATCAACAACCTCCTATCTTGTGTAAATTTTTTTGGAGAGCTTATCAAAGGTTTTCAAAGGTCTCTCACTCATCTTCTCAAGTTCATTTTTAGGCATTAAAGGTAAGTTTTGTACTTCAATTTATTTACATTTCCAATGTATTGTCTTATATGTCTATTTTACATTCTATTTTTATTATTTTATCAATAATATAGGCCATCATTATAGTCTATTTATAGTTATACACTTTTACATAGAATCAACATCAATTCATCTGAAATGACATTGATCTTATAGAATATATGTTTATCCTATACGATCATCATCGATCCCTGTCAAACTATAAAAATATACCCTTTAAACAGTCTATTTTACATCTTTAGCATATGTTAAATCTATATTCTATTTTTTAAATATCTCTCTTAATCTGTTGATATATATTAATAAAAATTAACAAAACATTTATACATCTTATCTTAATTGATTTATCTTATCTCTTAATCATAGATAGTCTACATTTATCTAATCTTTATTAAGTTGTATGTTGGTGTTATTTATACCTGCATCTATTATCTTATATATTTTATCTATTATCTTGAATAATACATAATCATTTATCTTTATCAAATTATCTTTTACATCATTTATATCTTATAATCTTTATCTTTTATCTTTATTATCCTTCTTAATTGAAAATAGTGGGCTGACATTTGTTTTAAAAAGCATGCCACTTCTCAGGACTAGTTTGTAACCAGGCAGCCCACCCATCTCTTTTTTAATACCATTTTTTGTTTAAGTATGGTGTATTGTAGGTCATTCCTCCCCAACCAAAGAGGAATTATCATAATCAAGCTTGATCAATGGTGTGTAACCAAACATCCATATCTCCAGGTAATCTTGAACCCTTCTTATACTTTGTTTTTAGTTTTAATTAGATCACATTGAAAAAACATAAAAACTACTGAAACATTTTGGCACTCTCAGTGGGAGAAATAGTGGGTCCTTTTCTTTTGTTCTTTCCTATGCATGTAGTTGCATTAGTGAAATTCATCTTTTTTTACATTTACTTTCAATCAAATAACTTTCATTGTATTTTATTCTTTAAAGTAAAATCATTATAGGCATAGGATTTGCATTACATGTGTATTTGTTTTGTATTGAGTTGAATTATTTGTCTACATCCAAATCAAATAAAAATCTTCTTTTGGCTTAAAAACAAATTTTATTCATAGTCTATCTTCTTTAATTAGTCTATCTAGATTAATTAGGTGGTTAATTAATCCATTTGTCCAAATCAATCACACACGACCAAACCACAAAATCAAAATCACACATCAAAACTTGACATAGTGAACTGACTTAAATTTCATCACCAAGTGGGGAAATTTATTCTTTTTGCTTTCACTTGGATTTAACCACCAAGTGGAGTGCCAACTCAATACTCTAGCTAAGTATAAAACCTAGTTGAGTGGTATATCTTGTCTAAGCAGCTACATTGGCTGCGGGATTGTGATGTGAGGGGAGCAAGCCCCAAATACCAATCCATGTACCATCACTAGTATAGTTTACACATCATGTACCTTAGGGTATATAGAGGATTTTCACCTAAACATCTTGAAACCATCCTTAGATGTATATGTTTAGTACCCTATCCAAGACCAATCAAGTTTCACATAATCAAAAAGTAACATAATCAAGGAATGATAAGCATTTAACATTTCTAGTGTATGATTTTTTATTGCTCCTTGTTATCTTCTACTTGTTTGAGTGTTTAAGGTTTGAAATCTTTCACTATTATACAACCTGATCTGCTTGTCTAGCCTTATAGTTCTAACTTGGTAACATGTTTAGGACCTATTATAGCCTCATCCTTACCCATGGGGGAAACCTTCATTATCTCCTACAAAACCTTCACCAAAACCCTTGATAATAGTCCTCAAGCATTGAGTGATTACCTTGCCAATCATGCAGAACATGTTTTTCTTCCATCTCATGAGTATATTAATTACTCTATTTACACCGTTGCCTAGGGGACAAAGTGAATTCTCACAACCATTTAGTGAAAATTTTCAGTACTTGGTTAATCTAGGTCAACCTCATTCCATCCCTTATCCTATATCATTTAACTATTATCCAAACACCTTTCTGCAATATCCCTAACCTTATCAATCCTTACCCCAACCTTTACAACCTATCCAGTTAGCCTTGTCAAGTCTTTTAGTTGTACTAATCCAATCAACTAGTTCATTCTCTTTACAGGGATAATCATTAAAACTAGTTCTAAAACATCCTACCCAATGGTATACTCCACTGGGGGAACCATATATTTTTGTGCTGGAAAAGTTGTTAAAAACATCAATAATCCAACTCCATCCTATCAAACATGTTGTATTAGGACCGTATGATTTCATTCCACCTTGGTATAATGGAAATGAATTTTTCCCATATCATCGTAGCATGGGTCATAAAGTGTAAAGATGTAAATATTTCAAAAGGTTGGTCCAAGACTTGGTTGATCATGGTAAGCTTGTGTTGGTCAATACCAATCTCTTGTAGAATCAGTAATTTTCTGTTAGTCATCCTCCTGTGTTAGTTACCTTACCCATTTCTAGTCAAAATCTTTCAAGCCATGGTGTCTTCATATCTAAAACCATCCTTAGTAAGCCTATTACTAACGAGGTTGTCAAAACCTTATCTAACCCATCTATTGAATCCATTCAAGATTCACATCTTCCTCTAAACATAGTTATAAAGGAAGACCCCATTGTCATCAATCCTCTTATGGATCAAGTTCAACCTATCCACCCATCCTTAGCTACTATAGTAAAGGAACCTCTCAACCATTGGTCAATCCAATTCATTCACCTTATAGTTTGCTCACCCTCATTTATTTGACAGTGACAACATTGTTACCTTTGATCTTTTTCCTTTTAGGTGAGAGTCAAAGTTTTGTCACCTCATCTAATTTTCAGCCCAAATCAAATAATCCCATCCATTGTACACCTTACTTTGTAAATCCTATAAATCCATCACCAAATATAAAGCAACCCAAAACTAAGTTAACCAATCAATTTATCAGCCTCTTCATGCAAACCATTAAGTCAATTTGGTATCCAAAAAGTCATTTTTTAAATATCCCTAAATCTATCACCCAAACTAGCCCAACCAATCAACTACATCCATAGTCCAAAGGGTTTCCTAAATACAATTCATCGGGTTTAGCTCAAAATCCTAAACATTGCAAGCCCTTTTTAGGCACTACATTGAAGCTTCATGTTAGGGATAATTAAATAGTTTTATTGGATTTGTATACATTTTAAAACCATTACATCCATTTCATTTTTAGTGTTAAACCTTACAATATTTTGAAGCATAGTCTCAATCAGTTTTCTCTCTACCCTCTTGGCATTGTAAAGGTCATCCCACCTAAGCCCCTACTTGTGTCTTAAGTTCTCTATCAACTAACAACTAACAAGTCATTGGAAATGGATGAAGATGCCTTCACCCCTCTAAACTTATTTTAACCATATGCTAAGATTTTTTTTCCCACTGAGGGAAGATTTTTACTTTGAGTTGATGTGGATCATATAAGTATGGGGCATTTTTAAAATTCTCCCCCTTTATGCATCTTTGCACTTGAATCCTTCATGGTCAAGGATTTTTTTTCCCTATTTTGTCTAATGTAAGCTTTTTATTTGATCTTTATCATCCACCAGAAATCCTTTAACCCATTCTTACCCATTTTCCATTGTCAAGAGAAATTTATGGCAAGAATCATGTGATTTTTTCTGTTACAAACACTTAGCCCAATCTTAAATGTGAGTACCTCAGCTCTACTCATAACATGTTTGTCATGGACACGTTCCATATTTTTAAGAAGGAACACCATGGTCATTGTCTTTTGACTTCCCATATTAAGTCCATATGATATTTACCTCCCCCCATTGTGTTTCAATTTTTCTCTCTAAAAGGTGACCAAGACTAGCTTAGGTTAATTCACATCAAAAAATCAAAAAAAATTGGGATATCTTACTCAAAAGGGTCATTATCAAAATTGCAGACTGCTCCCTTGAAGGATAATTGCCAAGCATTGTAAGTTGCATAAATGGAATAGACTGATCCCTTAAAGGATAGCTATCAATTAAATCAAAATCTAGACCACTCCCTTGAAGGATGGCTAGTTATAGTTATGGAAAAGGAAAAGCAACTAGAGGCTTTTCACATCGATCAATTTCCCAAAATCTCTCAAACCAAAAGCAAAAAAAAGACCCTAAATCAAAAAGTCAAAATCAAATATATTCCATAGAAGACTTCCCAGCTTGATCAATCTTCTCTAATTATGTAGACTTCCCACATAGATCAGTCTGCCTCCTATATTTAAAGTGTTGATTAACCCATGGATCATCCTAATTCACCTATAAGGACATTACCTTTTACACAAGATGGGTGGTCTACCCACAGTTATTTCATACATGTCACACCTTTTTTACCCAATCAAGGAAATCTAAGCTTTCCTTTTACAGTTTTATTAAAAGTGTTCATTTACCTTTGCAAGGGTGTCAAGTGCAAATCCTTAAGGATTTTACTTTTTGATAAAAACCCATATTCACTATGGTCCATATCAATAACTTGTTGAAAAGGGTACCCCTTTGTGTCTTTTTCACATTTATTTCCTTAATCCAAACCCATTCTAAAGGAGTTGAACCTTTGTGTTCATTCTCTTGTTGCTTATATAACTTTGCATCTTTTGTGACTAGGTTGCAACCTTTGTATGATTCCATTTTACCCATCCACTGTCATCCTATCATACCATTATCCATACTAGCATTGTGATTCATATGAATTCATATCAATATCTTTGTTTATGCTTTGATTTTGACTTTCATAGTAGTCACATTTTTGTCCTCGATCAATTAAATCACCATTTTTTCATTTATTTCAACCTTATTTACCAAAAAAACCAAAACCTTGGATTAGTGGAAGTCTGACCCCCGATGGTCCCATAGACTAAGTCAGCTTGAGCATTTCACCTTAAAACATAAGTCTATAGCTGAAACCCCTTTACAAGCCCAGATAACTTAGGTTTAGTTTTGTCTATCTTTTGTTATATTGGTGCCAAATATTAAGCCCATGTGCTTCATGGAAAATTTATGTCTTATTTGGATGCAGATATTGTTGTCTATTTACCTTATTTGTCATTTGAGCTTAACCTTAGTATTTGATGCGTTGACATTTTATGTCACCTACTTTTTGTGTTGGATACTTATCCATTTATCTATTTGTCTAAGCCACATTTGCACATTTAGTTTGTCAACCTTCATTTATATATTTGCATTTTTATTGTATCCATTTTCATTTTCTCCCCTTTCCTGTACCCTTTTGTCAAACTAGTATCCATCTCCTTTTCCCTTCATTAGTTCTCAATTTAAGGGGGGAACATTCTCATATCAAACTAGGGCATGTTGGGGGCATTTATTCAAGTTCTGCTTCTATATTTTTGTCTCATGGCTCGATTATCTCGACCGTTCCAAAAAAAGGGGCAAATGTAGATGCCAAAATTTAGTACCCTTGCCCTATTCTGCCATCTTTTAGGTTATAATTTTAATAATTAAATGTAGATGCTAGAAATCTGCACCCTAGCTTAAAATCTTGAAATAAGCTAAGTCTAAAATGTGGTAGAAAGCTCCAAAAATCTATATTTTACATCTTAACTCTTGGAGGTCCCAAACCACTCTCAAACATGTTGTAAGTATATACATAAAATATAACTTAAAGCATAAAAACATGTTTATTTCATGTATATACCCCCCTTTTACCCATGGTAATTAGTCTTATTAATTACTATTTACCATCCCTAACCACCCAAAATCTTTTAAATAACCAAAATCCTAAACATCAAATAAAAATAAAACATAATGAACCTCCTAACAACTTATCTAGTGGTTAAAAAAATTGAAAAACCTTGGAGGTTGTTTTAACCCTCATTTACCCCATGCCAACTTGTTGGAATAACTTTTTGTTTAGGTTCACCCATTTTTGGTAAATCGACATCGATCCTCTATGATCAACACCTATCGATTAGAATTGACATCAATTCATAATTACACAATAGGCCTCTATGGCTCGAGATGGAACGTGACTGCACTTTTGAAACTTGAAACACTACCAAAATCTAATTACAACCTATGTATGGACTTTATCAATAACCTGCTATCTTATGAAATTTCTTTTGGAGAGCTTATCAAAGGGTTTTAAAGGTCTCTCACTCATCTTATCAAGTTGATTTTTAGGCATTAAAGGTAAGTTTTGTACTTTAATTTATTTACATTTCCAATCTACTGTCTTTTGTGTCTATTTTATATTCAGTTTTTATTGTTTTATCAATAATATAGACCATCATTATAGTCTAGTTATAGTTTTGAACTTTTACATAGAATTGACATCGATTCATCTGAATCAACATCGATCCTATAAAATTGACATCAATCTTATATGATCGTCATCGATCCCTGTCAGAATATAAAAATATAGCCTTTAAACAGTCTTTTTTACATCTTCAACATCTATTAAATATGTATTCTATTTTCTAAATATCTCTCTTAATCTATTGATATCCATTACTAAAACTTAGGATATCATTTATAAATATTATCCTAATCCATTTATCTTATCTCTTAATCATAGATAGTCTGCATTTATCTAATCTTTATTAAGTTGTATGTTGGTATTGTTTATACCTGCATCTATTATCTTGTATATTTTATCTATTGTCTTGAATAATCCATAATAATTTATCTTTATAAAATTATCTTTTACATCATTTATATCTTGTAATCTTTATCTTTTATCTTTTATCTTTATTATTCTTTTTAATTGAAAATAGTTGGCTAACATCCATTTGAGAAAGTGTGCCACTTCTCAGGATTGGTTTGTAACCAAGCATCCCACCCATATCTCTTTTAATCCCATTCTTTATTTAAGTATGGTGTACTTTAGCTCATTCCTCCCTAGTCAAAGAAGAGTTCTCACAATCAATATTTGATCAATGATGCACAACCAACCCATCCATATCTCTAGGTAATCTTAAACCCTGCTTATACTTTGTTTTTATTTTTAATTAGATCACATTGAGAAAACATAAAAACTATTCAAACAGGAAGCAAAGAACAAGGCAAAAAAATAAACACACAACATAAATCAACAAAACAAGAAAAAAAGGAAACTAATAGATATATACATATTTATATACAAATAAGGGACATGAAGGAAATAACTAATAGAAACTAACTAGCCTACCTACACTAAGTCTAACCATCTTCCAAAGTTAATCCATAAAGACCTCAGGAGGAGTAGTAGAGAAGTGATGTGTGAGGTACTACCCATTGGTGGGTAGTGTGAACTCTGCTCCTTGTAAGTCTTTGAGTCTAAAGGTGTTATCTCCTAGTATGTTTGCAATCTGATATGGGCCAATCTATAAAGGTGTGAACTTTCCATGTTTGCTCTTAGGCCCAGATGCTTTGTTCTAAAGGATAACTAAATCCCCTTATCTGAACACCTTAAACTTTGATCTTTTTTCAAACCACCTCTTCACCATGGTCTGATGTCTGATAAAATTAGCAACAACTTATTCTCATACATATTTCATCTAGATGATATCTAGAAATCTTGAATTTGCAAGCTCCTAGCCTTCTTCTATATACTCTTGAATGAATTTATACATAGATAGTTTGAGAGTGATAGGGAAGATAGGTTCTTGGCCATATACCAATAGAAATGGTGGTGCCTAGGCTTGCTTGATCCTTGTCTTATCTACCCATAGTGCATATTTAGAAGCTTACACCAAGTCCTAAACTTGTTTATAGTAGACTTATTAATTGATTTCATTAAATTCTTATTGGTAGACTTAGACACTCCATTTCCTTGGGGGTAATAATTGGATGAAAACTTGAGACAAATGATATTATTATACGCTCTTTCTATCATCTCTATAGATATAAATGCAGATCCATTATCACACACTAAAGAGACTAGATTTCTAAATATAGTAAAAATGTTCTCATCTTAAAAATTGATCACCTTCTTAGTCATGAATTGTTTGGTGGCTATATCTTCAATCCACCTTGTGAAAAAATATTTGGTATTCAAGATATGCTTATGACCTTTTGATGAATTAGGGTTGATTACCCCTGTAAATTCTAACCCCCATTGTGGAAAGGGTTTATCAACCATGATTGGTTGTAAAGTCATTACTGCATTAGGATCCTTGGTGCTAAAAATTTGGTAGGAGTGACATTCCCTCATGTACTTGTGAGCAAGTTTGAAAATAATAGGCAAATAGTAGCCAACTCTAATGATCTTGTGGGATTTAGTCTTTCCAAATAGGTGTCCATTTCCAAACTTCTCATGGAGGGTTCTAATGATTTGGGTAGCTTCTTCTTTTGAGACACATCTCAACTAGGCCCATTCAAATTTATTTCTATATAAAACCCCATCTTTGATCAGATAATGAACTACCATAAGTATTAAGGCCCTCTTTTTCTCCCTAGTTAGTCCTATAGGATAGGTACCATTAATTAGTAAATAAATGATGAAATCATACCACTCACTAGCTTGAAAGTTTTGATGATCAACTTGCATAATAATTATCTTAGGGTTGATATTAACAATCATTTAGATTAAGCCTCAGTACCTTACCAATTTTGCCATTTTCAATTCTATGTCATATTATTGTAAAACTGACATCCATTTACCTCTATGCTATTTGAGTTCATTATAGCTCAGCATGAGCTTTGTGGCAGGGTCAGATAGACTAACATGAACCTTATTTCTAAGGATATAGTGCCTAAATTTTTTCATTGCCTTAATTAATGCATATGCTTATTTATCAATCAATGAATAGTGCAATTCAACATATTTAAATTTAGTACTCATGAAGGCTATTGGGTGATCACATCCATCAACTTTTTGAGTTAAAAATATAGCCATAGTATGGTCAGATGTAAAATAATAGAGATAGAATTCCTTTGAAAATTTAGAACTTATCAAGACTAGATCTTGGCTAATTGCTTCTTTGATGTCACTGAATTCCTTCCTGGATTCCTCATTCCATGAGACCTTGGCATATTTATTTAGCATATCATTCAATGGCTTGAAAATATTTACAAATCCAGAAATGAACTTTATTACAAAGTTTATCTTACCAAAAAATGATTTTAGCTCTTTCCTATTATTTGGAGGCTCTATCTTAGATATAGCTTCCACTCTCTTAGGATTTAAGGAGATCCCATCTTTAGTTATGGCATGATCTAACAATTTGCTTTTAGTAACACAAAATATGATTTTCTTTGGGTTTAAGGACATTCCATACCTTTTTCATCTTTCAAATACTTTTTGTAAATATATAAAGAGATATTCCCTATTTTTATAAAAAATGGTTAGATCATCAATGTATATAATGATACACTTACCAATCAAACCTTAAAAGGCATGGTCTATGGCCATTTGAAAGGTATCTCCTATTTTTATTAATCCAAAAGGCATTATTTTATAGGTAAAGGTCCCCCATTTAGTTGTTAAAGTTGTCTTCATCCTATTTTATTTGTCAACCAACACCTGGTTATATCTTGAAAAGCCATCAAGAAAAGACATCATGGCTGAACCTGAAACAACTTGTATCACCTAGTCAAGAGAGGGAAAAGGATATTTATCCTTTTTAGATGCCTTGTTTAAATTTATAAAATTAATGCATAGCCTAATCTCACCATTCTTCTTTATGATTGGCACCAAATTAGCCACCCAAGTATAATTCTTAATGGGAAACATAATTATAGCATCTAGTAATCTCTTGACCACTTTGAGGATCATTGGTTCTAATACAAGGTTCACGGGTCTTTTATTTTGCCTAAAGGGTTTACAAATTTCTTTAAGAGGTATAATATGGGTGATGAATCTTATATCAAAGATCATCAAGTCATCATAAGACCAAGCTATGACATCCTTGTACTTGGTTAACAGTTTTTTGGCCTTCTTGTTCTCAATGTTAGTGGAGGCTTTCCTAATGTTAAATAGGTAAGGTTTATCTTGGGGTCCAAGATCAATATCATTTTAGTCCTTCCCACTTACCTTGAGAACCTTAAGAACCTCAACCAACTTGTATTTATCAAACAACCTCTCTAAGGCAATCATGCCTTTGGGAATTTTATTGTCATTCAACTGAATGACTTTATCATCAAACTTGCCTTCTCTAAGTGCATTTTCATCAGTATCATCAATGATGTGAGCCTCAAATACTACAAAATTAGTCATGAAATATAATATTTGTTAATCATCTCTAAAGATTTGAAAATGATTCACATTATCTAGGATCGAATGACAAGGTATCATCTCAACGTTGAAGTTGAGTGAGTCTTGGTTGGGCATGAGGTTGGTTGCAGCAGATGCTAACTCATTAGTAGCTTGGTTATCCTCTATAGGGATGGAAACAATAATAAAAGTATCAAAATACTCAATTAGTTTTTAGAACCTAAACTTATACCTCTTGAGGTATGAGAGTTTGTATTTATATTTGCTCTTCACCTAGTTGACTACTAGTTTTGAGTCATCATAGAATAGTAGTTTTTTAACTTTATTTTTGATAGAAAATTTCAAGCCTAAAATGAGGGCATCATATTCAATAAGGTTATTAGTGTAATGAAATTGGAGTCTATAATAAACATGGTATTTATTACCAACAATGTTAGTTAGAATAATGCCTACTCCAAATCCAACCTTACACTTAGCACCATCAAAATGTAGCTTCCATAGCCTATGCATAACATGAGTATTCATAGGATCACATAACTTTTTAGTCTCTAAGGTGAAAACCCATAAGTATAAGTCAATTATGTTGACCATTTCATTCATAGAATTGTACTCAGTAATCATGTGCTTCATCCTCAGCTCTCTTTCAACCTTGATCTAGTTTGGAACTCCCTTCCAAGGTATCCATAAATATGAAAAATCTATAGACTTATAGGCATTCAAAGCTTTGGTCCATTCCCTAATCAACAAGATCCTATAAACATTAGGAATGTCAACAACTTGGATATCAATAAACTACTATACTCTTAGCTTAGAGTCCAATTGCACATGAACATTTAATAATTTCCCAATCACCTTGACTCTAAATTTGTCTAATTGAGTAAAAAGTATATCAAAATTAATATGTGTCAAGCTAATTTATATACAAATACACGCTGGCATGATATTGGTGGATGCACTCAAATCCAATAAACAATTATGCAAATTCGTACTAAACATCTTAACTGTGAGTAAGAAAAGAGGAGATTCTACCTTATCCTTGTGCATAACCATATTAGCATTGTCAGCCTTGGGTGGTTTGTTGGATTTATTTGACAATGATTCTAGCAAGAGGTCCTTTGTTTTGTGATCTACGTTAATTCATTCAATGTGATGTTAGCTTTTAACTTCTTCATATCTTTAATAATATTATAACCAATCTTATTTGAAGAACTAGAAACATCAAAATTATGCTTAGATGTACTCCCTTTGGGTGGTTTTGGATCATTGCTTGAAGTGTCTGGAGGAGTTTCAAAGTTATCTAGAGGCAATGAGGTAGTTAAGGGCTACCTCTACTTTCTATTCTTCAAAGGATAAGTCTTCTTCAAAAATTGTTGGAAGGCCTAGATTTATTTAAGGACATTATTAGGTCTATTATCTTCTTGAAAAGGGAAATCAAATGTCTCCACCATGAAAGTTTTATTAGTAGGCTTGGAACCTGAAGTATATACACCACTATCTTTGTCAGGGACCACTTAAAATGTGTCTAACTCTTTTTGGAAAGCTTTAAAATCCTTACAAAACTCAATGCAATCAATATCACCATGCTTGGTTCCACAATGCACTCTACAATAATTAGGAAAAACAATGTTAGTAAGATTAATGTCCATAGTCCTCTTTTCAGAAGATGGTTCATTATTCTTATTATTGTGGGAACTATCATTCTGAAACCTATTGTTAGGCCTATTAAACCTTTGGAATGAGAACTTCCTACCAAAGATTTCTCTAGTATTTCCAACTTATTTTTGTATATGAAGGAAATCAATGCTTAACGTTTGGACCATTTTTAGGATAGACTCATTCTCATTCTTGAGAGTTTCAAAATTGTGCACCTAGTTATTGTTAGTACCAATAGTTGGTACTAAAACTCTTTGATCATTTGCATTGAATCCATTAGTAGTAGGATGACTCAATAATCCTAAATTATTATTGAGAGAAAAATAACTAAAAGGTAGTTGATTTAGATTTGGGAGTTGATTCATGGTTGGAGCATTTTGATTGTTGTTGGGGAAAATGTTTAGAATGAGTAGATATGGATTGATATTTGGGACAGAGTAGGCCATATATCCTTGGGGCTGCATTTGATCATTGATGATCACTACTTCAGAATAGGTCCTAGCTAATGAATTTATATCTGGAAGAGACCTTTTTAGAAATATAGAAGTTATGGGATCTACTACATCCTTTAGATTTCTAGAGCTAAAACCTCATCAAGTTTATAATATTTTATGGTATTGATATAAATATTTTGGAACCTATCATTAAAGGACCTTTTAAGATTACTTACATCCCTTCTGATGGTGGTGAATTGGTGGTATATGACACACAGAATAACATTTTTGCCAAACTAGTTTGTGAAAATATTAGTGAAACCATCCTAGCTAGTAATATAATTGTCAGGAAAATTGAGAAACCATTCATATGAAACATATTTAAAATTAAAGGGGAATAATTTGTATGCTACATCTTCATGTATTCCATTTAAAAACCTTAAATCATCTTTAAATGATTTAATATGCTCTTCAACAGTTACAATACCAATTGGACTAAATGTTGGCAAGTATTTTTTAAGATTATTTGGGAGATCATGTACCACACCTAGCATGTTGATTTAAGAGTCTCCCAACCAAGCCATACATGTACAAAGGTCAAATGTAAGGGTACCTTGAAGAGATGAGGTTGGAAAAGATTTAGAATGTATACGCCTACCTTTATCTCACCTGGTTCTTCTATAGACTTCAAGCTCAAGCAAAGGTTCCCTCGAAGATGAATGTGATCTCGTTCAAATCTTTGGCAATTATAGTTTGAAGATTGAAAATCCTATTTGAAATATGATGTGTTAAATTAACATTTATAAAGAATAAGGATTAAACCTGCACATTAAGCTAATTTTATAAATATTTGTATAAAAAATAGTAAAAGACATCAACCTTTGACTAAGCTAGCTCAAAGATGTGTCTAATTATAAAAATATGGTTTATCTTTATAAGTCTAAGCTCAAATAAACCCATATTTATAATAAAATATACAAATTTTTAATCAAAACAAGCTATTCTAACCTCAAATACCACGTATTCTCAAATCTTAATCTATCTTTACCAAAATTAAGCATCAAACTTCAAAGAATAATGATCTTTGTCTAAAGAAAGCACAAAGATATGTCAAAGACCACAAAGATCAATGATCTTTATGCTTGTGAGCAAAGAATTATACAAAAGTGCAAAGATAACATCAATCTTAGATCCAAACACTAAGATTAACAAAGGTTCAACCAATTCACAAAGAGGCCTTCCTTTAGTGCTAGTAGGACTTGTTGATGCCTCTGAATGTATCACAGGTGTCCTTAGTGTTAAAAAAACACTTATCATTTTAGAATTCTGGGAATTTAGAGTATGAGTAGCAAGTTTTGGCAACTTATGTTACCTATAGTGAAATAAATGTAGAGCAATGTTTAACTATTCCACAAAATTTATATTAATTGATGGTTGGGATCCATCATGGACCAAATCTTTGTAAAATGTAAGTATCTATGCTAATACTAGTGAATTATGATCAGAGCTTTAAACTATAGACTAATCTAAATGAAAATTTATAATGAAATCTAAACTCAACTAATCTGTTTAAAAAAGAAGCAAAAGAGAAGGGTAAGGTAGAAAGAATATAAGTGATTACTAATCGTAGCCTCAAACATTATGACAAAGTTTTAATTATAATTGAGTATGCATTTAACCATTATATAGTGCGAAATAACATAAGCTCAAATCTCACCACACACCAGGAAAACCTCTAAGGATGATATAAAGAAGTACAAGTAAGAACCAAATTTATTTTAAATATTTGTTACCACACTCAAATAACATTAGCACATTCTAATGCAAAGCAAATAAAATGAAGCAAATTCAAAATCATTCAACTAATCTAGCATAGGCAAAAATTAACAACCCTGTAATCAAATATGCAACTCAGAATTCATAGAAACTATTCAAATTTAAGACTTAAGAATAGAAATTGAGATAAAATCCATGTAACAATTGACACAAACAAATTTGGAAATTACTTTTAGAAATTCTTGATTGTATTAACTTCTCAAAGTATACAAATTTTGCTCAAAATTATCTCTCTTACAAACTAGGTGGTACTGCCTTTCATAAGAGAAGGTAGTATACCAGTCAGTTATAAAATACAAATGTACAAAAAGTAAGGATAGTTGTCCTTTTTCTACAAATTTCTAGAATACATTTTCTTTTTAAAACAAAACTGACCTAAAGGCAATATGCTAACAAACTAGCCTATGCCTTTATAAAAGGATATTCTATTTTCAAAATATTACAAAGTATTTTACAAAATAAAATATCATTTAACTACTTGGTTGGTGGGCCCTGCTCGTGAGAAATTTATTACTATTAGTGGAGGATGCTCATAGCCTTCTGGTATTGCTCATTGACTAGTCCCATGTCCACAACTAGTCTCAAAAGACACTCTTCCTCATTTTCAACTAGAGGATTTAGTTACTTACAATTTTTGGCCATGGTTTTCTTGATGCTTCTGGCCTCAAATATCCTTTCTCTTGCATTAAGGATCACTCTAGGATCCTACTATTGTCCTCGCTAAACTGGCCTTGACTTTTACTTTTTATTTCTTAGGTTACCAAGGTATCCCTTTATTTGAATTCATCATCGTTGATGATGCCTAGGAGAGTGGGCTATGTAGGTTTAGTTAGCATAGTCCAAAAGATTTGTTCAATCATTCCAGTTAAATCCTCATCATCCTTTAGTAGCCTCTCCAATTCTTGTGACCATGCATTCAAACTCTAGACCTTGTCAATAATAGTTCCTAGAATTACATTCAAGTGTCCCAAACTAATTATTTTGAAACTTGGAATATGATTTCCAACTTGAATGTTGATCATCGCTATTATTTTCTCTTTTAAAGCTTGCCATTATGTTATTAGACCCTTATCCACTATATTTTTCTATGCCAACACACTTTACCTTAGCTTCATTATTTTTAATGACTTAAATATATCATAGAAGGATTCATCCAACAATTTGATCATTGTCTCAAGCACTGATAAGACATATTGTTTCTTCACATCTTTATTTTCCTTCTCCAGGTTGGATATTCTTTGCTTCATGCCCCTAGTGTCTTCTTTGACATAAGATAAATGAGCCTCAACTAGGATTTTAATGTCCTCTTCATGGATGGGTAGTTCACCAGGATATTGTCCCCCAACTGGAGTAAAACCTACAAATGGATCAACATTTTGGAATTTGAACTCTTTAATCCCCATCATGGCCTTTCTAGTTTTCACTCTCTCTAGTATATCTATCTTTGGACTTAATTTCACAATAGTAGTTGATTCAAAATACTTTATATGTTTAGGAGCCTCCATCTGGGTACTGCTTGATGCTCTTGGAGCATCCATCTACTTGTTATCTGACCCTATAGTGGTTAATATTATTCTTTCTTCTTCCTCCATCATCAAATACCTTATCCATGGATTGATATTATCATGTACATCAATGCTATTAGTCTAAGTCAGGGCCCATGAGTGGTGCCAGGTGGAGGTTTTTTGCATTTTTTCATAATTGAACCAATTAGGGATGATTGGTCCATGGATGGGGTACTCATCACTAAATAAGTTAACCTCACTCATGGGGTGAGTGAAAGTAAACTTTGGCTTCTTTGATCTAACTGGGACTATTGCAAATTCTACCTTTATCTTCTTTAATGGTGCCACTAGGACTAGGTTCAGGGCAACTTCCTTCCCTTTTCTTTTTTAGCCTCCTCTAGTTGGGGTTATGCTTATTTAATATGCTCCTTTTCTTCATCATATCCATATTCCTTAGCAAGGACCTTGAGGGCATCCTTTACTGTCTCATTTTTCTCTAGGGAAATCATGTCCAAGTACTCAATGAGAGATGCTAGTTTTTGGAGAGAGATCGAGGATGGTGGGCTCTCATCAAGTCTCTCTTCCATCTTATCTTTACTAGGACCTTGTACGATATGTGCTTGAGGCTGCTACCCTTCCACTTTTGGTTGTTCTTGAGGGGGACTTGAAGGTCCAGGTAGAAAATGGTATTGAAGAGTTTCCATTTTCCATATGTCTCTAGGGGGATTTTGATCACTGGTAAATCTATACTCAAGTCTAATGATATATCCCTTAAGCTTATCCAATATTTCTTCAAAATTGTTTACTTTGATATATATGATGTCATGGACATCAAGTTGGTGTACATATATTGGTTTAGAAAATTTATTATATTTAAAGTGTGTGGAGACCATGCCATTGGGGTCCCACATCTTCAACTCCTCAAGTTGTAATTTGAAATAATACCTATGCCTAGCCATAGTACTCCCCTGATCCCAATTCTGTAACATATTTCTACTAATGGTCAAAGGAAAGGGATGAAGGAGGCCCTTCCTATTATCTCTTCACACATTAAACACACCATTAATAAGTTAGTATATAATTTATTACTCTGCCATCTTGATGAGAACATAGACACGTAACCTATAAGGTTGGATCAAAATCCCTTTAATTATGATTACTATACAATATGGATACAATCAGATGTCTTCCATTATCTCCACATATTTATTGATTAAAGGGATTATCTTGGGCATATGAATCCCTATGATGGCTTCTACCAAGGCTAGATACACATATTCACAAATGAATTGGATGTTATCACTATACTTGAATACATGTAAATTTGAATAGTGGTGAGAGATTGTAAATCTTCCCTTAGGTGACCAATTTTTTATATGAGAGATCTAGGTGGAGGTTAGTAAGGCATCCAAAAAATAGGAAATCATAAATAATTATGTAATGGTATTCTTCTTAATGGTCATGAATTATATTTCTAGATATATGTTGATCATCTCTCCAATTGGAGGAGTGAGCCCTTTCTCTATCATAAAGTAAATGTAGGATACCCAACTCTTATTGACATAAGTGGTAGAAGGAGCTCCATATATCCTATTTAAAAAGGTCATAAATACCCTAATACCCTCTCTAAATTTTTCAACTATAATTTTTCCATTAGGGTCTTAGATTATATGGTTCCCTTGCAACAACTATGGCCTAAGAATGGTGTCCAGATCATTCTTGCCAGTCCATTCCTTAGTAGTGGGCAAATCCACTTGGGGTTTTGGAAGCTTGTAATAACTTTCAAAGGCCAATGGGGAAATGAATGTAATTATTTTAAAGGTAATTTCATGAATAATCCAACCCTACTTAATCTTGTAGTCCTTGAAAATAGGAGCAATGATGTCAATATAGTGGATTACCTCTAGTTTGGCGGTAGTATGGTCGAGACTAGCCATTTGGACTGTAACTAGGTTATAGTACCTTTTGGTCATGGTGGAAATATTATGATCTTCCTTAGTGATATATTTTATCTCTTCAATGGTCCAAAAGAGCTCGAACCAATTCCTATTGCTTGTGTTCAATGAAATAATGTCTGAGTTTATGTCTTTGAAGACCCTCCCTTCAATGTCTATAGACAAATACAACTCTATCTCATCCCTGTATTGTTGCCTCTGAGCTATCATGGCTTCCAAACTTTTTAAATTATTTATTGATGTGTTTTAAATGGTCTCTAAGTCATTTACTTTATGCTTGAATTAAATTTAGACTCTCTTTTAGCTTAACTGTGATTAATCTGAGCTCAAATTAGGAGTTTTATGCAAGTTTGGAGCTCTCATGAATATTTAATAGTGATGTCTTACTTAGAATTTATTTCATGTTTTATTTTGACCTTTGCCTTTATACGTATGCATTTTTTATCACACAAGATCTTTAATTTTGTCACTTTGTGCTTGCGTGGCTTATGTAGCATCTATTTGGCACTTTTCACTACATTTTTCATAAATGCATTCAAAGCACTAACCATTGGTATTTAAAAATGCCTTTTAATTCACACCATTCAATCAAGATCCAAGGACTAGTGTGGGTCATTGATCATGATCTAGGCCCTCATATGTCATTATCCACCTTTACATCAAGCCCTATGGTTGTGCCACTTGCCATTTATGTGGGCTTTCTGAGCTTTGTATCTTGCACTAGTCATATATTGAATGCTCATCTGCCATGTGTTGAGCCCACAAGATCTATTAGAACTGTTAAATATTTGTTGATAATTTTTTTCCATTGGATCAAGAGTCATGATGAAGCATAGATCATCAAATCCTATAATATGCATGAGATTTAATTAGTGCATAGATATATAAATGACTTAGGTTAAAATGTTTTTAGCTAAGTCTATTTCATATTGATAAACATGAAAAGGATTAGGTTAAATCATTTTATGCTAATTTTTAAATCATAATATCAAATGACCCCTTCAAATGACATAAAACATACCCTATTTTCCTGGATAAAAGGTTAGACAACCTTAAATTTTATGTCCTCACGGATGTCAAATGACAATCATGTTAACATCAAATTTAATCTTGTGAAGTTCCTAGTTTTGGTGGGCTTAAAGTTGATGGTTGTGTAGATGTCAATGACAACCTTACAGATGTCAAATGATGATCATGTGAACATTAAATTTAAGCTCATCAAATTCCTACATTCAAATATGGGAGTGCCACATGGTGAATCCACAAAGCTTCTTAAGATCTTAAATTTAATTCACTCCATCAGATTAAAATTTGCAATGAAGCGAGAGCCATTTGATCATGATATAAGAAGTCACACATCATTGGTTCTATTTAATATGTAGGACCCTTTACTATCAACCTTCAAATATGAGAGTACTATGTGGTGACTCTTCAGAGCTTCTTGGGCCTTTTGACTTTTTAATGTTGGCTTCATTTCATTTGATTAAAAGTTACAATGAATCATAGACCATCAGATCTACAAAGAAGCAAGTTCTTGAAGTTAGGACCTGGGATGAAATAAGACTTAGGCTAAAAATTTTAATACTAAGGTCTTGTTCATGTTAATAAACATGAATGAGGCCTTTGCATTAAGGCTTTTTGATAAGTAGGTAATAAAGGGACCACGCTTAGGAAAATAAAAGGACCCTACCAATGAAAAAGTTAGACCTAGTTAAAAAAATAAAAAGAAAACAAAAGGGGCGAAATAGTAAAGGGTACCAAGCATGATTTTAGGCTAAGGTTTGGCCGTGTTGTGAAACATGAATAAGCCTTAGCATAAAATTAGGCTTAACTCCTAATTTGAAATATTTCCACCGAATGCTTTCACCAAATGCAAATTTTAACCAAGGGTTTATGCTAGGGTTTTTTAAACATGATCCATCAACAAGGGATCCAAGAAATCTACAACTATAAAACATGAATACCAATTCTAACAAAATTAGGAAAGCTCAAAGTGAAGCCATAAATTAGTAAGCCTAATTCTATCAAAATGGATGATCTTTAAATTCTAATAACGGTCAAAGCATGTCATGGTTTCAAGGTTAAGGTTTAAAGTATCTCAAAGGTCCCAATTTTCAAAAATAGGGGTATGCTAACCTCAACACCTTTTGAATGATTCTAGACACAAAGGATCCCATGATCTAGATGGAAGACTGAATGAAGAGTAAATTGGGGAAGCTGAGCCCTTTCTAGGATTTCTTGTCCTTTGGCAAGTTAGAGGAGATATAGTGTATGAATAACACCTTCCAAGATTTTGGGCCCTCATTGGCTCATACAATCCATTTGGCACATAAGGCAGATCCTTGCCAAGCTATGTCGATGAGTCCCATCCCTGTAACTTCATGTGTGAGGTAGCAATATTCCCATGCCACCCTATGGAATCCTTTACCTTTTGGGGAATTTTCCCAAAGGAAATCTTGGAGCAATTTCTCCAACTTATGGTAAGATTTTTTAGAATATACCTATCATGATGAGTAATACACATGGGTAGACACAAGAATTATTGAGTAGATTTAAAATTTCCCTACCAATGAAAGAGACTTGGTCACCTAATAATCTAGCTTCTTAGCAACTCTATCAACTAAATATTTCCATAATAAGGGTAGCGAAGCATCAAAAGTAAAGGGGATGCCAAAGAATTTAAAGATTTCATCATGTTGGATCCACTTCCAACTGAATTTAGTAGCCTATGCTGGTGGAGGGAGGTAAGACTATCTATAGAAATGAGTTTTCTACCATTAGATGTTGGAGCTAGAAGCTAGGCAGAAGGTGTCAAGACATTGTAAATAATTATCCACATTGACTTCATCTTCAATGAGGGTAAGGAAAGAGTTATCTACAAAGTCTCTATTAAGTAATTACATATCTTAATATGGATTAGGTACATCAGGAGGGAGATAATCTCCCTTAACAAGGCCACTAGCTTGGGCATTGCTAAGAAGATATCCAAAACCCTCAGCTATAAGAATGTATAAGGTGAGAGCTAGAGGGCATCCTTGGTGAATGGAATAGAATAGGCTAAATTGTTAGGAGGTAACTCCATTAATGGAGAGGACATCTAAGGAATCATAGAAAATAATATAAATAGTTTGAATGAAGATGGGCCTAAAACCTATAGCTTGAAGCATAACTAAGATGAAAGGCCATTCCATATGATCATAAGCTTTTTCAAAGTCAATTTTGATAAACACAACATGTTGCTTAGATTTTCTAGCCCAATCCATCCCTTCCCAGATGGCAATGCTGTTATCCAAGATATAATGACTTCTGATGAAGCCCATTTGTTTTGGATGCACAATGAGAGGCATTATATTATGTAGCCAAATTGTCGGAGCCTTGGAAATAAATTTATAGAAAACATTTATGAGGGTGATGGGATGCCATTTATAGATTAACTCAAGATCTCCCTACATGGGTATGAATTTGATATTTCCTTTATTTATGTTTTTACCTAGTGAATGTGTGCAAAATGCTTCTTGATAAACCTTATGCAAATCACTCCCTATGAAATCCTAAAGAGTTTATAGAATTCACAGGGAAAGCCATCAATGTTAGGGGCTTTTTCATTAGCAATATGAGACACCACTTCATGAAAATAATCAACAGTGAGGGGCCTATCACAAATCACCTAGTAGGCGAATGTGAGTTTGTACAATACCACTGAAATGCATTGCTAAAAGGCATATTCATGCTCAGCCAAAGATGTTTGATCTTTGAAAACTTGCACAATCTACAGAGTCTCTATGAGTCTGTTACCAATCTTAGCAATGACTTAAATTTATTACTTTGAGTTTTTGGCTTGTAGTAATTGAAATATTTTTTATGAATCTTTGTCCCCTATTTTAAGCCAATGAAGCCTAGATTTGAATTGGGCTCCCTGGGCATTGTAGTTATCTACAATATGAATACAGTTCCTTAAGGATGAAACTCTCACCTACAAGATCTCATTAAATGGATCTTTTTCCATATCTAGAGTTGTATGGATCAATTCTAAGGTATTAGTAGAGTAGGAGTGTCTCCAAATTTTGGTAAGTTGGTAGCCATAAATCCACAAAAAGTGGGAAGTCTTCCTAATAACATCATCCCACCAGAGAATCTAACCAAATTCTTGGGAAGGATGTGGATCTAAATTCTAAACTCTCTTAATGTGTGCCACTGTGGGCCCATGCTTGAGGAATGAAGTATTAAGGAAGAATTGTGTTTTGTGGACTTTGGGTTTTATAAATTGCCATGTCGTACAAAATTGAATATGGGAGTGATCTAAAAGTCCAAAATCTGATAACACCTATATTGAAGGAAAAATTTGTTATCAAAAGAGAAGTATGATTAGGTGGACATCATTGGCCTATCTAGATGCTTCATAATTTGAGTGGGGCCTTCCCTAAAATTGCTTTAGATGTACTAAACTCCATCTGTAAGTTAGCAGGTTAAATTAAGGTCATAAAGGTCCCATTTAGTACACATGTAAAATCATGTCTCCCTTTCGATAGCTGCCCACCTCATTGGCAAGTGGTCCAATTTGTCCTTGGGGGATACCACCATCTTAAAGTTACCACATAATACCCAATAAGCATCAAGGAGATCATCCGCTATCCATTTCCATAAATGAGTATGTTCTAAAATATCATTCAAGGCATAAATATTAATGAAGCCAAATGAGTGGCTTTCAATGCTAAAAAGAGCCCAAACAAGCCAATTGGTAGGGTCCACACCATATAGCACAAAGTGTGACTGCCGCCTTGAAGAAATGAATGTGATCACCCCTCCATGTCTTGTGGCATGGTTGCTATGAAGAATGATACTATCATGTCAGATAGAATTAATGACAGTCATCAATAAAAAATATACCACCTAGACTTCCTATAAATACAGAATGTCCATCTCAAAAAACTTATTTTTAAAATCACATAGAAAAAACTTGCATTTTGAATTTATGAGACCCCAAACATTCTATAAAAAGCAATTCATAGATAAAGATAGTGAAAGGACATGTCCTCTGAGTCTAGCCCTTCTAGGGCATCATACTGATTATGTAGGAAGTACCCACTATTGTCAATCAATAATTCATATTGTTTCCTCAAGTCAAGGTTAGCCATAAACTCTCCTTCCTTTGCCTCATCAATCCTCCAAGAAGGGCTATGAGAGTGTTTGGGTGTATCTCATTGAGTAGGAAGTGGAAGAGTGGTTGGATGTAAGTTTGAAGAATTAGGCCCAAAGGCCTCAACACCTTGGGATAAAATGTTAGCAGTAAGAGGAGTGTTGAACACCTTAGGTTTTTCTACCAATTTCAGAGCTGTAGCCAATGAGGGATCTTTTGCAATAGGAGCCTGCTTCTATGGGCCATTACTTGCAGATAAATTACCTCATTTGGGAGAAGCAATTGAGTTTGTGGCTTTAGTGTGAGTATTCTTCTTTCCTACCATAGTCTAACCATCCTCAGCTAGTGCCTTGCTAACTCAGGAGAGGGCTTGGGGAGAGAGGCTATGATGTTGGATGCATTATTGTGAGCCAAATGGAGGGGGCAATCCCTTATCTTATGGTCCATACCTTGGCAGTAGAAGTAAGTGTTGGCCAAGTTGATATACAGGACTCATTGATAGTGCCTTACATGCCCAACCAAAATTTCCAAAAATTCCTTGAAGACCTGGGAGAGGTCTACTTCTATGCAAACCCTTTTTTATGGTTTGGTAGAGTAGAACCAGTTTTGTTCATGACAAACCACATGACCTATGGAGGATGCTATCTGGTGAATAAAGTGCCAACATGGCAATGGGAGGCCTATAAATTTAATCCAAATCGAGACTTTAAGAGTGGAGTGACATGAGACCACAAAGTCTTGTGTCCAAGGGGAGAGAACCATAAGTGATTTCTTGACATACCAAGTGGCAGACTTATGAAGGATTCCTCTAACATAGGACATGTCAAAAAAATAGAAGAGAAAAAAACCCTTAGTCATGTTCTATATGCTCTCTAGCTTAATGCTGTGAGATGCCTAGTGAGTTTGAACCCAAGAATGTAGCATACTTTTAGAGGGGATTCCCCTGAAAAATATCTTATTAAATAAAACTACTCTAGCCATTGAGATATAGAATTAAATTAAAAAATAGGAAATATAAGATCAGGTTCTAAAGTATTACCTTGTGGTATACCTTCGGGATAAACTTTCTCGGGCACTGATAGGGGCCATTGCTTGGGGCTCCTCTATTCTTCTCCATAGTTAAAACAATCAAGATAGAATGGGGAGAAGACATTATAAAGGTTGTTCTTGTTCGAAGGTGATAAACCCTAAACAACAATAAATGCTAAGTCTCGTAGGCGCTTAAGGCCGCAGTAAGACACAAGGCTTGTCAAGCAAGGAAGCAAGCACTGACTCTATGGCGTGCATGGAGAAAACCTAGTAGATAGAAAAACTTCAATACCAAAAATAATAATTTCAAAACAATTAGTTTTAACTTATAAATTCAATGGATTGTAAAACTAAGGCTTCAAAAATAGCAGAAGAACATCATTACAACAAAGAAATAACTACATATACTATAGATCTTAAGCCATAATTTCATATTATGTTTTTTCTTCTGTGATAAATATTTGAGATTAAATATATTTTGTAAGAAGATTAAACAACATATTCTTTGATGGATAATTAATTTTATTGATACACAAAGGTATATCTTAATTACATATTCATTTTATAAACAAATTATTTGAAGATTATCAAAATCATGATTTTTTTATGATTATAAATCAATGTAATGATACATGTAAATATTTGAATTTTCCAAATAATGATTAATACTTTGTATTTATATGACACATTATTGATTTTAATCATAATATGATTTGTTTTTCTTTGAATTATTGTAAATAATGATGAAACTTAGTTTCCTAATTACATTTTCATTTATATCTCGATTCATTTCTTTCTCTTAATTACTATATATATCATCTTCTGTTATAGTTTATATTTATTTACTTTATTAGTTAGTGCGTTGTTTATTTATCTTTTTCGTTTTTTAAAAAAAAGTTTAGGTGTATTATTTATTTTAATTTATGATTAGTTATTTAATGTTGTAGTTTATTATTTTAATATATAGCCTTCTTAGCTTAGTATTTTATTTTCTTCTTACTTTTCGTAGTTGTAATGTCTTGCTGTAATTTCCTTAAACTTTTTTTAACTTGGATACTATAACTTTGTATTTGTTTTCTTTCTATTAGTTGAGGTTTGTTTCCTTTCACTTTCGTTGTCTTCATCCATTTTCTTTTGTTGTTTCGTTTGGTGGTGTTAGGAGTGATAAGGAAATATTATTTGAATAGAATGCATGTCAATAATAATAGTATTTAATCCTCCAAGACTTTACCTATTATATAGGATCTGTTATGCCAAATAGGATTAAAACATTTGATATGTATGAAATTTGATAAATAAACTGAATGAAATCAAATCAAGAGTTAAGAATATTTATGAACTAAGAAATATTTAATAATTTATGATTAGATTTGATGATTGAATATTTAAATATTGAGTATTTGTTTATCTGCAAGTAAAATACTAGTATATTAAATAAGATTAATAACATTTGATATGTATAAAATTTGATAAATAAACTCAATGAAATTAAATTAAAAGTTAAGAATATTTATGAACTAAGGAATATTTAATATTTTATGATTAGATTTGATGATTGAATATTTACAAATTGAGTATTTGTTTATCTGCAAGTAATATATTAGTATATATTAAATAAGATTAATAACATTTGATATTTATAAAATTTGATAAATAAACTCAATGAAATTAAATTAAAAGTTAAGAATATTTATGAACTAAGGAATATTTAATAATTTATGATTAGATTTGATGATTGAATATTTAAAAATTGAGTACTGCAAGTAATATATTAGTTCCCAAAATCTAAGTAAGTATTTTTTGCTTAAATCTATTTGGTTGACAACAAAACATACCTTATACACCTTAGATTAAATATTAGTCATATATCTATTACGATTAAACTAATATGATTCCCTTTTAACCTTAGTGATAAGGGAACATTAATTTTTTTTCATAACAACTTTCATTGTCTAACAAATTTAATTACTCCACTAGCAAAATTGTAATTAAATTTATTTTTATTAATCATAATTTCAAATTTGTTTTATATCTATCTACATGACAGTTATAATATATTTTGAACCTATTTTTCAACTTATTTTTTATATTAAATATTATTAAATTGATATTACCTCAAATCTAATCCAATATAATATTTTTAATCAACTTCAAAATATTTTTCATATTTCTTATGGATATGAATTATGAACAGTAAGAAACCTTGGAAATAAAGATGCTTTCTATTTTAAAAATAAACTCAAGATCATATTTTGAAACTAAATCTTTGCCTTAGGCAAGAAAGAGCACAACATTGACTTAAAAACCCTCATTTTCAAAATATTTGCCTTAGGCAAGAAAGAGTACAAACATTGACTAAAAACCCTCACCCTAAAATCATATTTTTGTTTGATAACCCACAAAAGGATTGCTAATTCAAACTTTCTAAACGGTATAGCAAGCTAAGAATTGGATTAAATATATTATTACTGCTTTGTGAGAATAAGTACATGATAATGAACAAGACTGATTTTAAAAACAAAAAACAAAAAACCAATCCTTAGATATGAGGTAATCCTTTTGACATAGGAAATCGCTTTGGCAACCTTCCATCTCTTAAAAGATTTCATGTTCTCAAATTTTCTAGTGATTCAAGTTAATCATGGGAGGATCATCTTGATTATTTCAAACTAATATATGAAAGCCTTGGTATTAAAAATGAAAATATCTCACTTTGTTTATTTTATCATACTTTATAAGGTAAAGCCTATTAATATTTCATTAGCTCATCATAAAAATTCATTAAATAATGGATAGACATAGAATAATGGATTGAATTGTGTTTTAAAAAACTTAAGGAATATTTATAACCTTTTAATGAATTGTGTAATATTTCTATAAGTTCCATTGAGATAATTTATTATTCCACAATAATGATGAATCTTACATATTAAGAAAGTAAAATATTAATAGGTATAATACCTAAAATTTTAAAAAACTATAATGTTTATTGATTTAAATTGAATATTAAAAATAATATATAAAACATTTTAAATAAATTGAATTTGAAATTGGAGTTGACGTGTAAAATTAAAAAATCTGAAAAAATAAAAGAAAACTACTTAAAGTTAATTATCTTTGATATAAATAGTAATTGGATTTTTATAATAACATTTGCATACAAGTTTGTATTGGCCTAAAAATTTAAAAATATTCTATAAATACTAAATTTCATAATTTTGGACGAGTTTCAATCCAGGTTCATGTACAATTACAAAGTTATTATTTTTTCGCTATTTTTAACATGATTAAAAATATTACAATGCAATTTCAAACCTTTAGATGATCTCAAATGGATCTCCAAACATATTTGAATTGGACCTAACCAATTAATACAATTATGATTGTATTATTATTTCCTTTATCTTTATTTTTCCATAAAAGAAAGTTCAATCAGATTAATGATTCAAAAGTTATGGCCTTTAGAAGATAGGTCTCTACATCAAACAAGATTTATTAAGCTTAGACAAAAAATCCCTCTTAATATAAAACCTCAAAAAAATTATAATTATTTTATTTTTCTAGTGAATTACCTCTTAAATTTAAGATGAACTTAGAATATAATTACATAAGAATATGATGCTACTATTAAATTTTGTATTGAATTAAAAATAAATAAATAAATGAATGTATTAGTTTTAAAGAGAGAGATTCTACTGGTCTAACCTTTGATAATGCGCACATTTTAAAGGATATTCATAGCCTTAGAAATAATCTAGTCACCACTAAATAATCAATCTATGGCTTCAAGTAAAATGTCAAATATATATATATTTTTTTTAATTATTATTTTTTTATTTATTTTCACGTTTGTGAAACAAATCAGGATCTTGATCCTTGTATTTTTGTTGTAAAATATAATGGATTTATTAAATGGAAGGATAATATTTATATTGACATAGTTGAAAACATAGACATCTGTATTTCTAAGGAACCATTGGAAAAAATGGAGACTAATATGCTTAGTAGCTAAAAATAATATGAAAGCAGTTGCAGAAAAAAGTCTCACGACAATCAACCATATTATTGAAAAAAATTAAAAAATAAAGGTAAGGTAAATGTTAAAAATAATAATGTTATAATTAATCATATTTCAAATACACAAAAAGCAAATCCCTTACCAACTGGGTTCAGTAATGTTCAATACTAACTATTTTATAGGTCTATAATTTATCCAAATATCAATGCTAATATGATTTATAATATTATTAATAATTTAATTAATATTAAAGATGCTTTTTATTTAATTCAAGTTGTTGGTTTATTAGTTTAATTTAAACATATTAATAAGGTTATTAAGAATCTAATGATGTGGACATTTATTTTGTAGAGGCCATAATTTTTTATTTGGGAAATTGTTTGAGCTCTAAATTTATTAAATAAAAATATTGAAGCAGATAATGTATGTATACGCTGTGATAAAATATTAAAACCAATGTTCATACATTTTTAAATTCATAAGTGACCATCTAACAGTCTAAAATTACCTTTTAATAGTTTTTGAAGTAATTTTAAAATAACGAAAACGAGTTAAAATTCATCCATTAATATGACATTCATGTATAAGTTAAGTGGATATGTTTATGCCCATCTAAAATTTGCATTTAAAATTTTCTAAAAATAATAGCTAAAGAAAAGATTAGGGTCAATTAACTCTAGGTAGCTTTTTAATATATTTATATTTATTAATTCTACATATCAACTCTAATTTCAATTTGATATTTGAATAAATAATTTTATGTAATTATTTTAATTCATTAATGAAGAATCAATAAATATTAATTCTAAATAAATTATAATAAAATTGTGCTTATTATAATGTTGATTTGATAGTTTTTAATTTGATCATCCAGTATCAAAGCACATACAACATTTGCAAGAAAAAGTAAGAGGAAAGATATAGGAAAAAATGACAAGCATAAGGTAACAAAAGATGTAATAATAATGAAATATGTTTTATTAGAAATATATTTAACTATGGTATATTTGAGAAAAAAAAATATTTCCTTAATGAATATATAATAATATGAAGTACAAGAAGATTGGTTCGGGTGTAATTGTGAAGAAAATAAATGACAATATTTATGATGTGAATTTACCAAAAAAAATTGATATTTATCTAGTATTTAATGTTACATATTTATATGCATTTCATGTATAATATTATGATAGGGAAGAATTTGAATAATTTGATTGGAAGTAACATGTATTAAGGAAAAATAGAAAAAAAAAAAAAAAAAAAAAAACAACACACACACATATAATGGGTAAGAGGATATTGAACATAAGACAATGAAGCTATAAAAGGTGTTTTATATAATGGGAAGGTGTAAAACTATTAGAAACACTTGGATTTTAGAATAGGACTTAAATAATAGTAATATTAATAAATTATAGAAGTATAATTAGGAAAAAGTGTAGGTGTTGAGTTGTTTTCAATTAAAGGAGAATGATGTAGACATTTATCTTGTGGTAGTTGTAACTTTTGATGTAGGAAATCAATTAAACTACATTTAAAAAAATAAAAATATAAGAAAGGATGATGTATCCATATATTTAAATATATATTTAAGGTTAAATTTCATACTTTTTAAAGGTCATAAGTGAAAATATAATAAACTAAAATTATATTTTAACATTATTTTCTGTTATTTTGAAATTTTAAAAATTATATATCTTTTTAATTGGACATGAACATGAATTGAAATTTCACCATTAGTGAGAATATAATGTGAAAATAATAACTATATATTTTTGGTCCTATCTAATATTTCATGTAGAATTTTTCAAAAGTAACATCTTCTAAAAATAGTAGGGTCATTTAACTCTTACATTAGTAGTTTTTTGATTTATTTTGATTTATATATTTTGCATGTCAAATTTATTTTTAATTTGATAATAATTTATATAATTTATTATAATTATTTAAATTAATTCATGAAAAATTAATAAAAAATAATGTAAAATAAAATTTGAGAAAATTTTGACTATTATAAATTTTCTTTGCTAGTTTTTACTTTCATCATTTAAACTCTGAAAACATTATAAATATACAATAATAAAATTATAATGAAAAAATTTACTATGCATTTTATCAATAAAATGATCCAAAATTTGATTATTTCCCACCATCATATATGTATATTATAATCTAAACTTTTATGATTTAATTTTGATTACTAGATGAAATAATTCTGTGTAGATAAGTTATTTATTCTTCTAATCCTTCTTTGAATGACATATAACTTGATATTGATTAAAGTTTTATTTTTTATTTTTAATAAAACATACCTAATTGTGAATATAAATATGTTTTTTTAATTGCAATTAACACATTAAAATTTTCATCTAAGGTAATTGATTTTATCATGATGAATACACACTAAACTATAGTGATTATTAGAAGCTTAGTAGTAATAAACTACTTGTTAGATTGGTACATATTATGTAAATTTTTACTCCTCATGATTGGCCAAAAGTTTATAGAACTAAATTAGCTTAAAAAGGGATTACAAGAAAGACTACTTTAATGAAATTGGAAATTAAAGAATATCCCAAGTATGGTTATTTAGGCATTTTATGCATAATTAAATAAAATAAATTATAGATGTTTTTATTTGGTTTTATAAATATATATAAGGTTATGATATTACAATAATGTAAAATTATTTTATACCCATAAAACTAGGGGAAAACTTATTAGACAAAAATATTGATGAGTAATCCTTTTTTTTAAAATATCTTAAAAAAAAACTGTAATAAAACACCAAACGGTGGTGTCATTTGTCATATTATATATTCATATTAGATAGCTAACATTTTTCTAATTTGAATAAAAAATAGTGATATTTATTTGTGTGTAGATTTTAAAGATTTAAATTATACTGGTATTAAATACAATATCCATTTGGCAAACATACATGTTAAATATTATAACAAGTAGCTCATTGCATAATGATGTCTTTATTAGATAGGTTTTAAGATTAAAACTAAATATTTTTTTGACCCATAAGATAGACATAAGACTAGTCTCACTACACAAAAAGTACATTCACATTCAATAGAATGCCTTTTGGATTGATAAATGCAAGTGGTACTTTTAAAAATAAGTAAGCATGTAGTTTTTTATAATTTAATTGACATTATTATTAAAATTTACTTAGATGATTTGACTTAATGAAAAAAATATTTAGATCACTTACACCAAACATTTGGTAAATCTCTAAAATATGATATATCTTGAAATCTTAAGAAATTACTAAGAAATTAGTATTTGGTGTGAATAAAGATAAAGAATTTAAATCATGTGATATACAAATATAAGATTTATATACATCTAAATTGTATCAAATCCTTATATAATTACATCCTCCTAAAAACCAATATGGTATGAGTTATTTATGTTATAGAATTAACTTTGTTCACAAATTCATTTTTTATTTTGTAAATATAATTGATTCATTACAAATTTTTCTCAATAAAAATCAATTTTTGAGGGAGAATTAGGATTGAATATGGTTTTAAATAAATTAAAAATTTAGTAGCAAGTTATACGATACTTTTAAATCCTATTTATTGAAACAATCTATAGTAGATTATGTAATGGATTTTTATAAATTTAAAAATTTGATCTTTATTTTCAAATTGAAAATGTAATTTCTATGTTATTGTTTAAATTATTTTCATTAATAGTGATTTAAATGCAAAATCACACTTAAAAACCATCTCATTTCCTAATATTGCTCAATTAATTAATTAATGATATTTGAAATGAAAGAATGTAATTAGTTACTTTCACAAAATAATTGGTATCATGACATTGCTTACTATTTTAAGATTTAGATTTGTCCTATTTTATTAGATAAATATTAAAAAAGAGCTCTTAAATTGCAAGCCTTAAAATTCATCTTTCTAAAAATATTTTTGATTTATAAAATAAATATGGAATTTTCTTACATTATATAATACGAAATAAAATTCATAAAGTACTCATAAGCTATCACGAAGGTAATTGTGGTTTAAATTTTAGTAGAAAAGCTACAACTTATAATATTTTATGTGTTGTATACTATTGATCAACTCATTTTATATCCCTTTAAGTTAATTAGATCATCTATCCCATGTCAATTTTTTACAAGAAAAAACATTCATAAAATAGCGTACAAATTTTATTTTTTATATTAACCCTCCATATTCATTTGGTTATACATATATCTTAATTCTTACTAACTATTTTATGAAGTGGCTTGAAGTTTTATCCCTTAAAATTTAAAATAATTTTGTATTTATTTATTTAAAAATTTAAAAAAATCACATTTTGGATTACCTTATGAAATCATTTTAGACAATAGTCCTCAGTTTATTTATAATGAATATTTTTAATTCTTGGTACATTATTATACTATCTCAAGCCATTTATCTAAATGTTACCCTTAAAAGAATGGAAAAGTTCAATCCACTAAAAAATAATGTCGGTCGTGACGAAAAATATCTATGAAAATAAACAAAATGTACATATTAAAATATTCGAAGCTTTATCAAATAATAATATTATGCTTTCTAAACTGCTAAATAATTGAATTATAGATAATTTAAATAAAAATTGATCTTCAATATGAATTTGAAATCATTGATGTGAATAACAGAGATTAAATGATATCTTAACTCTAAATAAAACAAATGTAACAACTTTTCAAAAAAATGAAAGAATTAAAAGGAAAAAAAAAACTAATTTAACTAAGAAAGTATCTAAAAAGACATTCAAGATTGGAGATTTTGTTATTATATTGGGATAAAAAGTCATTCAAGATTGGAGATTTGTTATTATATTGGGATAGAACTCATGAGAAACCTTAAAACACCATAAATTTGATTCATTATGATTAGGATGATAAAAAACATTCTAAGAAGAAATGATTTCCATCTACAAATTCAGAGAGTAATTCTTTGCATCATATAATTAATAGCCGCCACTTGAATCCCTCTCATTCATGATATTTTTTCTTTATTTTAGTTTTACTTTCTTTACTTTTCTCATTTTCATGATTTATTATTCATTTCTATTTTATTAGTTTTTTTTTAAAATGTTTTATGAAACTCAATTTCTTCAGTGAAATCTGAAGTATCATTCATAGACGATAAGTCAAATAATTTGTCATATGACTTTAGGTACTTTTTAGTATCAAAATTTTGAATTTTTTTGGATTAATTAGATTAATTGTTTATAAATGAATAGTATTGTAATTCTTTGTTCAAGGTATAACTTATTTTCATATCACATATTATAAGGTGGTTGTAATGATATACATCCAACCGAAACTCTCTAGTTATATATTTCTCATTTTTCATGCCATACAAGATAAATAAATCATCCTTTATTATGAAAAATCTTTTTATAATTTCATGATTAGCTTCTTAGGAATCAATTTCCTTGATTTCATTCTTAAATTTTAAAATAAAAAATTTAATTACAACCCATATTTATGCATGAAACTAGCCAACAAGGTCACTAGTGTTATCACAAATTTCAACACTCTATTAAAAATATTAAATGTTTCAATATTTGTCTTACCAAATTTGTTGTACAATAATTCTCAAAATAAATTGGTAGGTACCAACTTGACTTGAACTCTTGATTATCATTTACTTGTTTGATTACAATTAATTATGTTTAATTTAATTTAAGATAATACTTGCATTATGATTAATAAGAAATACTAGGAAAATAACTCATAATCTATAATAATCAAATGGTTATACAATAATGTGAGATCCCAATGAAATATAATATTATTTGTACAAGTCACAAATAATACAATTAATTTAGTTATCTCATACTATTTGGCAAATGGTTATTCCTAATATGATTAGATAATAACACTCTATCACTATCACTTCATTAAAATTGATGTAAGAAAATATCACTTCCATTGATACTCAAATTAGCATAGCCTATCTTCATTTATAATCTCGTTTAATTTCAAGGTTTTTATTTTTTACTTGAATCATATTTTAATATAACCTAAACCTTTATCCTACCCTAAACTTGTATGTTATAAATATAAACTTTATCTTAATATTTTATCATAAATACCTTTTTACGCCTATTTATTATATTACATGGCTATACCAATATATATGAATAAACTTTAAGAAAGTCATAATTTATATGAGGTACAATTTTAATTTTATTTGAATCTAAGTTTAATATATACATTGAGATTGAAATGAGATACAAATTTGTTTGGCAGCCTTGAGATGTCTTTGATTAAAAAAAAAGTGTGAATTGATGGGATTTGACATAATGCAATAATTTATAAATATATAACGAAGTTTAAAAACTAGAATATAATTTTTAAGGGATGAAAAACCAAAATTTGGAAAGAAGTTTAGTGAAGCATAGTGGATTTAATTACTATATCTAGTAAGATAATATATCATTAAATGTGGCACAGTATTTCATTTTTGAGTGAAAAATAATTATTCAATTTAATTTGTCATGGTCTTAGCAGAAACTCAACTCCGCCATTTTATTTGAATAGTTAATTGTTTTGTCAAAATTTTGTGAAATTTTAACATGTTTCAAAGATCTAAAGATCTAATCTTTTGAAACTTTACAAGAACATATGGATAGTTTAAGTCCAAACAGTGTAAGAAAGATGATAGGATCACTTAGGAAAACTTAATTTTAGTTTAAAGTGCCCTTCAACCTTATCCCTCCAATGAAAGGCTTATGGATGAGCTCAATTATCTAAACCATTAGATCAGGTAATCCCAATGCTACCTTGCAAGAGGAGCTCAAATTCACTCCCATCTAACTTGGCTCAAACTTAGTGATAGGGGATCCAAATTCTTCTTCCCTTTTTTGAAAATTAAGAACTATAAGAGAAAAAATTATGGTATTGATTTTAAGGATAATCTATCTCATGACCCTATTATTATTAAATAGGCCTTCTTTGCCTTCTACTCCAATATATTTTTGTCTTATGGAACCAATTCTCATACTGAGCTGAACAAGGCTCTTTATGACCATTGTATCTCAAATAAGGTTTCATGGGAGCAACCTAATTATTTGGATAAGGCTATTTATCTGGATGAAATCAAAGAAACAATTGATTCATTTAAAAATGATAAAATTCTATGTATTGATGGTTTCCCTACTAATTTTTTTAAAGTTAATAAGGATTGGATGGCCAATGATTGTCTTGAGGTCTATAATGAAGCTATTTTTGTTGGTTACTTGGGCCTATAGATTAATATAGGTGTTATTAAGCTCATCCCCAAGGATGGAGACTCACACTATGTCAAAAATTAGGGACCTATCACTCTCCTAAATGTATCCTATAAAATTTTGGCAAAAATATTAGCCAAACATCTCTCCTCTCTTCTTCCTTCGATTATTTCAAAAAATCAGACTAGTTTTGTTAAGGGAAAATATATTTTGGATAACCTTATTATTATCTGGGAGTGGACATATATAGCCCATGATTCCAAATAGGACGCCGGCATGATTATGCTTGACTTTGAGAAAGCTTATGATAGAATAGAATGGCCCTTCATTGAAAGAATTATGAGAGACTTTGAGTTTCAAGATAGATTTTGTAGAATGATTAATTTTCTATTTAAAGATACATTTGCTATTATTGAAGTGAATAATGAGCTTACGCAAGCAATTTCTCTTCAAATATATATCAAATTAGGATGCCCATTGGCTCCTTCTTTATTTGTGCTTACAGTAAAAGATCTGCATTGCTTGTTAAGAAGCTCCAAGATGGGGCCCCTGGTCAAATTAATTACTCTTCATAATGATTTTGAGTTGATTGATGTTCTTTTTGTAGATGATACTATATTATTCAATCTTAAGAAAGATAATTTGGCATAGGTTGCCTTAAGTTTAGATATCTATTGTTATGCCTTCATATCTAAAGTGGCTATGCATAAGTCTTGTATGTTGGGTTGGAAGGATACTCCTCCATATTGGCTTGCACCTCTTGGATGGAAATGGAAAGTTCCTGATCAATTGGTTAGATATCTTGGTATTCCCTTTGATCTTACCCATTCTTTCAAGCTTATTTAGGAATGGATATTTGTCAAGATCAATAAAAAGATTAAGAAATGAAAAGGTCACCTACTCTCCTTACCTGGTAGGATTCAAGTTTTTTTAAAAGTCTTAGCTTTGTAAAGTATATATTATGCTTCTCGTTGGCTATTTAGTATATCTCATGTCAATATACTTCATCAAATTATTATATATTTCCTATGGTTGGACAGCAAAGGAATTAAACAAGGACAAGCTATTTCATAGGAATTTTGCTGCAAGCCGAAAAAAATGGTGGCCTTAGATATAAGGATACAAGGTATTACCCATGTTATTAAATGGATTATCATATCTTTCAAAGGTGAAGAGCCTTACTAAGTTAGTCAAAAATAATATTTTGAGAGGTTTCCCCATAGGTAAATCAAATTGGAAAAGACTCAATATTACTGACTTTCTTATCGGGCCTTTTTAGTTAAAGAGGTTGGCTCCCCTATCTTTGGTTCTATTTGTTCTACCTAAGATTCTATCAAACCTTTTGTCACTATTAAACATATATTCAGTTGGTTTGAGGCTTGTAGCCAAGGATATAGATCTTTATGGTGGAATATATATGTTAATAGGAGGCCTCTTGTACTCACCAGGGGTTGTTTTGTCTTTGAGTGGTTCACTAAAGGGTTGAGAAATTTTAAAGATATATTTTCTTAGAATGGTTGGGCCTCGTAGATGGAAATTTGAATTAGATTTCAAACTCCTTCTCAATATAAGACATATACTAAATCCTACCAAAGGATTTATTGGGAGTCAATAATGTCCCTTATATGAATGAGGAGGATTAATTATGGGATAGTTTTAAATGGTTGAAGGGACCATCCCTATGTGAATTTTCCACCAAAATGTTGTATGATAGACTCTCCTTTTCCAAGGTCTCTTATCTTATCCTCAATGTTCTCTGGAGTGTTTGTGATCCCTTACATTATTGATCTTTTAGATTTGATGTTATATGGGCATCATGTATTGAACCCAAGCAATCCTATTTTAGATGGTTATTGATTTACAATAAAATTGTTGTTAGTGATGTTATGGCTAAAAGTGGCTTAGGTTAGTCTTATTATTCATTATGTAGTGATACTAAATCTATTGAGCACCTTGTTTTTCTTTTCCATATGTTGCTAAAATTTGGAACTATTATTTTAAAGGTTGGGCCATGGTATTTTATTGTGAGATTGAATCGTTGAATATTGTGTTTGGATGTGTGTGTCCTAAACATAAAGTCCATCCCTTTTTTCACAAATTTTGGCTTGTTTTTCAACTGAAATATTGTGGATTTTATGGAGGTAAAGGAACCTAGATGTTTTCTAGGCAAAGACTAGGGTGCTTACTAACTTCATTGTTGAAGTCACTATTAACATTATTTCCTTGCAATTTTTTATTTAGTTGAAGGTGTTGCAAGTGCAACTAGAATAGTTCTTGAGTACCGAGATGCTAAAAATTACTTATAATTTCTTGATTGGCTCTAGTGGCTATCCTAAATGGAGTCTTCATCTTGACTGAGGAATGTGTCATGGCTCAGCTACCAAAGTCAAAGTTTCTAAACACGCATGAGATTGTATCAAATATGCATACTTTGATCAAGAAGATGATCATATTCATGATTGGGTTAATTCATCTAAGTCTAATAAGAATGGTGTTGATAGTTGTCATGTTGCTAACAATGATGTAATTTTGGCTAGGCAAAGTGTTGATTTGGGTATTTGTGCTAACTTGAATAAGGATGTTGAGGATGAAGTTGTTCCTTTGGATCTCAAGGTTGATATGTTCTCTGATGGAAAGGATGTTAATCAATATATTCCCCCTTCTACTTTCCCCACCCTATTGTAGAATTTTGATGAGCATAACAAGATTTGGAAAATGATTGATGACAATGTGATTTTTTTTATTGGCAAGCTGGAAAATCTCATTGAAAGGTGTGTGGTTTTAGATGTTGAAGATGTGATTAATTATGTTAAATCTAATAACATGAAGTCTATGATTGAGAAGGCCGATCGATTCACTCTACCTTCGAATACTGGTTTGGGTCAGATGGGTCCTAGTGTGAAATCAAACATTATAGTGGGTCCTGTTCATGTGGACACTGATCTGGATGATGATTATGACGTGGACTGCATTGTTACTAGGAGGGCATCCGATGACAAGGTGATGTAGCTATTGGTTCATGGTGCCACCCCAATTTTAGGTGGTTGGCTGGGTGTTTTCTATTATTTCCTTTATGTTGGTGCCACCTATTTGGGGCCATTTTTTATATTTCAATATCGATAACTTAACTTTGACTTGTAGGGGTTTCCCTCTTGGATCTATCTATTTTTTTTCTTGCTATTTTGTATCACTGATGCATAGACTTTTGTTCTCGATATATATATATATATATATATATATATATATATATATATATATATATATATATATATATATATATATATATATATATATATATATATATATATATAAGAAAAGAATAAACTACCATATGGAAATATCAAATTTGATGTTTGTTCTATCATCCACATCATCTAGTAAGAATTTAAAATGTTATTATAAATGTAAACCTTTATATTTCCATAGATATAGTCACTAAGTAAAAGTACACAATTTATTTAACATAATGACCATCCTCAGGAGGTAGATATGGGATGCGAGAATAGTGCATGGCCATTTTATGTTCAAGAGTCACTGTATTATCAATCAAACCTAATTTTTTGACCTCTAAATGAGGTTGTGATAGTTGAGAAAACAAAAACTTATCTCAAAGGACTTGATAAAATATCTATCACTTACGAGTTGTGGGATATGGGCCACACTTCCAAATAAGAGATGAGAATAAATTGTTTCTATCCATATCTGAAACACCTATGTGTTTGTACATAATATTAAGAATTTTTGTACTTTGTTAGGTTTTTGGATTGACTTTTTATTGGTGATAGTAGTCCACCAATATAAAGATGACGAAACATTATTTTCCAACTCTAACAAGATTTTGGATTGAGTAGCTTAACATGGGTTAGCCATAAGAGGACATTAACAAAAAAATTAGTTCATGACTTGTCACATAAAGTAGGTGCTTGGCATGTTGATGGATAATACCCTTTGTGAGATACCTTTATATCATATTCAAATATCTATTGTTTCCTTAGGATCCTTCATATGTATTTGTGTGACTTAACAACACTGAGTTTAATTTTCTCATGGTAGATAAATTTATCTGACTTATTTAATTGGTCAATGAAACTTTGATAGGGAAAAAAAATACTAGGAAACTCAACTTAACAAAGATTTTGAGTATGACCTCTTTAAACACAACAAAAATTTTAATCCAATTTAAAAAAATATTAAAATATTATAAATAAACCACAACATATGTTTAACTATAACATTAAATACTTAACATTAAGAAAATTATATAAAAAAAACAATTGTTAAGTTTTACACACCCTCAAACTTAACACTATGAACTTACCACTTATGATACACCTAACTCTTAAGCTTACTCTCTAAACCTACCATTAATTTTCATGTTACATTAATTGTGTTGAAACCAATGAGTAATCTGTCCCCTGCACGATAAGTCTACACAGAATATTTTTGAATCTTGTAAGAAAAAAAGAGTGCTTTTTAATTGTATCAAAGAAATTTTCTTGTAACTAATTCAATGTAGTTGTTATGTTGTTACCCTATAATGAAAATGAAATGCAATTTTTATATAAATATGTCATTTAAAATTTGGGCATATTTGAGTTTTCATCTATAAATTTTGAAAAAAAATTAAAATACTTTTTTAAATAAAAATCTTTATATAAATTTTAATGTCTGTGGGATAACTAGTAGGTACTGGGATCAAATATCAACCAAAACGGAGTATATCTTCAAAGAAAAAAAAGGAAAAAAAGTAAGCATATCAAATTTCATAAAACAGTTAATAATGTCTATTGGGAGGTGAATATGCACCCATGTTTTTTTTTTCCAGAAAAGTGCATCAAGTAATTGATCGGCAGTCTATTTAGGAGACTAAGGAGCACACATGGTGGACTATTTGTCGTGCCTGAAAATACATTTCTAAAAAAATATTTGACAGAACTAACATATATATAGTCTAGACAATAGACATATATAAGCAAATCCTGACTAACAAAATGACTAAGAAAATAACAGAAGATTGAATCACTTGAACAGCCACATCGTTTGGCAAGAATGGGCAGAATAAGGATGACCACCTTCATCTTCTTCTTCTTCAGTTGGTGGAGGAAGGTTCAAATCTAACACACTTGAGATTGACTTCTTCTGGTTGTTTCCTGATGGAGATAATCTGCTGTCGGCGACCGCTGACGAAGATGAACAGCTATCGTTGAGTAGATCGCCCACACCTAACGGCCTTTGGTTTCCCTGACGGCCATCAGGGATTCCTACTCCGGCATCGGAGGCTATTGGAATCCTGGTGGTGCCGGGTTGAATTGGCATTGTCTGATTAAGAACAGTAAACTGTTGTTGCTTCTGCAGCTCCTGCGGAAACATGGGCTGCATTACATGAGTTGCAGGTTGAGGACCTGGATCTAGTGTGTTACTCTTCCTATTGCAGGTTCGAGTAAGATACGCATGGGTCCATGGCGTAGTGGTATCTTTGGAAAACATGTTGGATATTATCCACGAGGGAACAACTGGCGTTTGGTAGTGGGGATGTGGGAAATTGGTTGTGGCCTTGAAGCCTCTTAGTGCTCTGGCAGCCAAATCATATGCAAAGGCGGCCTCAACATCAGTGTTATAAGTGCCCAGCCACATACGACGTTTCTTGCAGGGATCTCTGATCTCAGCTGCGAATCGGCCGCAAGACCTTTTTCTCACACCTCTGTAATGTATTTCGGAGGTGACAGCCTGGGCAGTGGCTTGCGCGCGTATGGAAGACATCCTAACAACTGCTGCGAATCGTAATTCTCAGGAGGAATGGAATGGAATGGAAGAGATAGAGTTTGGTTTGTTGTTTATAAAGAAGAGAAACGAAGGTTGAAAGCGCGGTCCAAGGAAACGAGGGTTTATAGGGAGTATAAATTCCAGTGAGGTGGAATACTGAGTAAGATGTTACTATTTTGGCTCTCTGACTACGAGGAGTAAATGTCGGCGGAGGGGGAGATCCTCACCCCCTTATGGGTTTTTAAGCTTCAAACTGAATTCATAAACATCGTTTATCTTGCACGATGAATATTAGTGCCACTTTTCTATTCAAACTTTCATTCAAATCTCAAAATATTTATTATCTACGGATGGCTTGGCATGCTTTATTTATTCGCTGGCATGTATGTGGCATCACTCTTTGTTGTATAGTTTAATTTTTTCTTTTTCTTTTTTAAATAAAGATTTTATTTTTTTATTTTCAAATGTTATAATTGTTTTCTTTATATTTTAATTTTAATTTTTTATTATTTAAAGAAAATTTTAATTATTTATATTAGTTTGTCTTCTTTTAAGAAATAACACTACTATATGTGGTAGATTTTTTTCGAAACTTAATACTTCACTAAAGTCTTTATTTTAATTGAAAAAACTTTTTTTTTTCCCTGATAGATTTATAATTTTGAAGGGTTTTTCCAAACTCAAAGCATGACTATGATTTTTCTTTCTTTCTCTTTTTCAAATAAATAAAAATGACGAAGGGGTCATTAATGGCTTTTATAGGAATAACAGGGCTTACTTTCGAAGACTTGCCAGCAAATTGTGAACTAACACGTGACATTCATAATGTTTGTTAGATAGGTTTCCGAAAATAATGATTAATTTTATTTTTTAAAGTATATTCCTATTTCTTTATTGGTTTTTTTTTTTTTTTTTTTTTGCTTTATTTAGGGAATTTGTTTTGTGGAAAACTTCTCAAGAGAGATGCCACATTTGGGTAAGACCTAATGAGGCAAGGGTATTTCTTCTATAAAAATTGTCTAGGTCCCACACCTGGCATGCCCCCTTTGAAATACTCAAAGAACATACCTAACCAAAAGATAAATAGTCATTAAGCCGTGCATGTACTGCCTAAGAAAACCAACAAGAGTCAAGACTGAAACCTTATAGCTCATGTAAAAATTATGTTCAAAAATAAAAACTAACATGATTCCAATCAACACTAGAATAGAAGGCACACTCCACTACTAGAAAGAGCAATGGAGTGGAAGCCAATAGCTAGCCAAAGAGAACCTGGAAAAATAATAACATCCAACTAAAGGGGAAAGGATAACTTCTCAAAGACTCTAGCAATCAATTTTATCATTGTCCAAGGTTAGTATGCATAAGAGCTCATTCCTTAAGTTTTTCAGTCACCATAAGGGAGGAGGACCAAAGCCTTTCACTTCATATTGATCAAGATCCCAATTAACAAGTGCATCCATAATTTTATTGAAACCCTGAGGAGTGTGCAAATAAATAACCCTGTCAAATTTATTTTGAAGCCATTGAATTTATTAAAGAATTCTATAAATTCTCTTATCCTTCGAGATGTTAGAACTAGGATATGAAAATATCTTAATTTAAAACTCATAATTAGCAACCAACTAGATGTTCTTCCACCCTACTATCTTGGTAGTCTTAATACCTTCCACAATAGCTTGCCCTTTAGCTGAATTGTTGGTGATAATACCAATTTTAGTAGAAAAAAATAAATCAATAAAAATAATCAAAATCCCTACCAATGCCTCCAATGTTGGCCCAACCTGTTTTTTCCCTTGAAACACTATCCATATAGATTTTTTTGAAACATAGGATTGGAATAATGGAATGACCCTTGCCAATAAAATTTGATTGTGAGTGGGGGAGAATGAACAATGTGTAGAGCCTGAAGAATAAGTACCCTATCCTGGGAAGGTGTCACATGATGTTCCATTAAGTGCAAGACCGATTCGTTGATATTATTAAGAGTGTGCTACCGAATCCAAACACTATTATTAACCTTTTGCTTGAAAATTATAGCATTTCACTCCTTCCACATGTTCTATAAGACAAAAGATACCCTAGCCCAAATAATCTAATTAGAAAAGACATCAAACTAGAAAATGTGGCTCCAATTCTAAAGGGGTTGAATTAGGGATGAAATACCTATCTATGGGATGTCCAAAAGACTCACAAGGAGATGCCATTGCTCGGTAATAAAGGGACACAAAAAGAAAATATGAGAAAATGTTTTCTCATGATCCCTACATAACACACATCTAAAGGGGCCACTTTAGCCTTTTTCATAATTTGATCTCCCGTAAGAGCTCTACCATTAAGGAGAAGTTAGATGAAAAATC
>JARHVA010007416.1:77500-107500 GCA_037957365.1 Torreya grandis
TTTGGTTTCTACATGAATCAAAAAATATAGATGATAGCATAGCTAATATCTGGTCTAGTATATGTCAAGTAAATGAGACTCCCAATCAATTATCGATAGAGAGTTGCATTTACTTATGGTGATGTATCTATATGAGACAACTGAATTCTTGTCTCCATAGGTGTTGTAATAGGATTTCAGTCCATCATCCTAAATTTATCGAGCAATGTCTTGGTATACTTCATCTATGAAATAAAAATGTAATTTTCCTTTTGCTATACCTCCAAACTAAGACAATAGTGTAGTATCCCAAGATCTATCATGTCGAATGATCACTTGAGATCATTCTTAGTTACATCAATCATCTTCATTGTGTTGTCAGTGATGACTAGATCATCGACATAAACAATCAAGATAACAACCTCCCCCTATGCTCTTTGAGTTAAAGGTTAGGATCATATGGACTCCTTTTGAATCCATGTTGTATGATATGCTCATCAATCTTGATGTACCAGGATCGGGGAGCCTATTTTAGCCCATAAAGATACTTGATAAGCCTACATGCTTTCTATTCTTGATTAGGTGCCACAAATCATTTAGGTTAAGTCATGTAGACTTCCTCTTTCAAATATCTATTAAGAAATACACTTTTTATGTCCATTTGATGGGCCTTCCATCCAAACTGTGTAGCCATAGAAAAAACTATTTTGATAGTCTTTATCTTAGCTATGGGAGCAAAAGTCTCCTCGTAGTCAATGCCTTCTTTTTGAGTATACCCTTTTGTAATAAGCCTTGCCTTGTACTTATCAATACTACCATCTTCTTTGTACCTAGTCTTAAAGAGTCATTTTCATCCAATAGGTTTCTTCCCTCATGGAAGATTAACAAGTTGCCAAGTGTTATTCTTCATTAGTGACTGATATTTTACATCCATGGCATCTTTCCAAGGTTTAGACTATAGGCTTTCTATTAGTGTAGATCACTCATATGTTTCTTGCACAATACTCATAAGGGCCATATTGACTTCTTCTCGAGCCATGATTCGAGTCCTCAATCTTCAAGTGGATGTATCTAGTACTCTATTCAAGTTAAAATCTCATATATTACTTGTATACCACTTAGGCATATGATGAACTATAGGTGGTGGTACTGGAGGTCCTATTTGACTATCTTCCTATTCACGTTCACCATCACAATTTAATAATATTATAATACTTTTCCCTGTATCATTTGCCTGTGTGTAAGGTGGATTGATTCCAGTCTTTTCATCAAACACTACATCTCTACTAATTAGTACTTTCTTTATTTCTAGATCAAGGAGCCTGTATGTCTTTGATTGTGAACTATAGCCCACAAGAATACATTCTTTTGTTTTCTTATCTAACTAAAAACTATAGCCCAAAAGAATACATTATTTTATTTTCTTCTTAGGAACATGCATATATGCCTCATAACTAAAAACTTTAAGGTGACTTACCTTTGGTTCATTTCCTATCCAAGATTCACGTGGTGTGATTCCATAAAGATCTTTAGTGGGTGACCTATTCAATAAGTAGAATATAATGTGACAAGATTCTACCCAATATGTATTAGGCAATTTTACATCCTCAAACATGTTATAAAACATTTCCATAATGACTCTATTATGTCATTCTACAACTCCATTCTGCTGAGGTGAATATGAATTTGTCAATTGATGATTGATTCCATTCACACTAAGATATGTCGAGGATTCTTTATTGGTGTATTCCCCCCCATGATCTGAGTGCAGGGTCTTGATTTTCCTACCAATTTCATTTTCAACTATGGCCTTGAATTCTTTGAAGACTTAAAAATCTTGATCCTTAGTCTTCAATAAATATACCCACATTTTCCATGAGTAATCATCAATAAAAAGATAAAAGTATTTGTACCCTTTTGAGACTGGGAGCAAAATGTCCACAAAGATTAGTGTGAACCAAGTCTAACTTACCAAGTGATTGATACTCAGTCTTTCTAAAGGGAGATCTTCTTTATTTTCATACTAAGCAACTAGTACATATATTAGAATATTTATTGAGCTTGGCAAAACCATGAACCATATCTTATTTTCTCAACTGATCTAAATATCCATAACTTAAGTGACTATATATTCTATGCCATAAATTGCCTAGTTATGTATCTTTGACCATAAGTGCTTGATGATCATTTTAAATAAAATCAAGCAAAACATTTTTCTAATGTTGGAAGCTTGGAAATCACTTTGAAATGCCTAGACTTATCTTTGATGTGGCAAAACTTTTGACCATTTTGGTGATCAAATTCAACCATGAGGTTGTGGTCAAGTAACTAATTAATAGATAACAGATTTTTTGTAAGCATTGAACCATATAAAACATTTGAAATGTTTCAATTTATGTTTCCAAGTTGAATTTTGATGTCATCACTACCCTATACTATATATGAGGTATCATCTCCAAGTGATACATTTCCCTTTGACTCTAATTTTATCAAAGTAGAAAAATGGTCTTTTCTACCTATCATGTGTCTGGTTGCTCTTGAATCAACATACCAAAATGCACTTGGATGATTGGTAGACTCTTGTGTTTGAATATCTAAACCATATTCCTCATTTGAAGAATCATTGTCTTCAACAACATTGCCATGTTGTTTAGGCTTCTAATTTTTCTATTTTCACCTATTTTGTTGTTGTGGTTACTCTTTTTTAGTTTGTGGTGACTTGTTAAAAGATGAATTCTTGCTTGATGAGCCCTATTGAAATGTCTTGTACCAATAATATTTCAAGTCATGTCTTTGTTTTTAAAAAAATTGGCATGCTTTAAGGAAATGTGAATTGTTCCCTTATTGGTTTTGTTTTTTATTTTGCTTTGGAGATTGATTTTGACCCTTCATGGGTTTCTTCCCCTTCTGATTCAATGCGAGTGCATGCTCATCATCTACTTCCTCTAAATTATGAATAGCTTCCTCTTGTTGCAACAAATTGACCAAAACCTCAAAGGTTGGTTTTTGTCCTGTGACATTCAATGTGGTCATAAAGATCTTATATGTGGGGGGAAATGATCTAAGGACTATAGGGACCAAAGAGTCATCTGTCATTGGTTCACCTAAAGATTGAAGTGAAGCCTGTAAAGTTACAACTCTTCTAAGGAATGCTTCTAATTTTTTTATCTAATTTGAGATTAAGAGTGTTCAATTGGCTCTGAAGATGCAAGATTTGGTTTTGATTCTTATCTTCATAAACAATTTTAAGCTTATCACATGCATCTTTTGTAGTTGTATCACTACGGATATGAGGTTATACCTCATCCAAAACACCAAACATTATTATCAACTTAGCCTTATCATATTTCTATTGATGATCAACATTTGTTGCATGTCTGACCCATGTGCCTTCAACTACTGACCAAATATATTCAAACTCTAGATGTATTTATAGTTTTGTTTTCCATGATGCATAATTATCACTACAAATCAATTGTGTGTCAAGGAGCATAAAATGTGGTCCTTGAACCAAAATTTTTGTAAGTTGAGTATGATAAATAAATACAAGTATGTTTAAGTGCAAAAATGAAATGTGCATTTTCAAAATGTAAAAAAAGTAATCTATATATATATATATATATATATATATATATATATATATATATATATATATATATATATATATATAAAGATGATAAATTTTACACTATCACACAATGGCCGTTGGACTCTACCAAAAATCTGTCCAAACAACCAATGGAAAACTACACATTGGTTTCAATTGAAAATGCGTCCAAAGAGCAAATGAGGTTAAAAATTTTTATTTTAAATTTTTAAAATTTAATGAATCATATATATATATATATATATATATATATATATATATATATATATATATATAAAATCTAAAATTATGCACTTTTTAAAAAGATACCATGCAAATTGGAGTTATCAGTCAAAAGTTATGGCCTCTTAAAGGTCCAAAATACATGAACCAGTCAGCTAAATTGTCAAGGAATTGAAAATTATGAAAATATGAGTGATAATAATATAAAAAATAGCCTTATAATTTCATATATATATATATATATATATATATATATATATATATATATATATATATATACATACATATAAATATTCAAGGCAAAAAAATATCACCTTCCCAGGTTTCACAGATCAAAAGTTATGAACTTTGAAAAAAAAGATCTTCAAATATCACTCATAGTGGCGAAGGACAAGCCCTTAGGGGCTTTAAAAATGCCCAAAAAGTGGTCATATGGTGTGAACAGATAATAAAATATGTTGGTCATGTGATGGTGGTGCTGATGCTGGAAGTGGTGGATCTAGGTGGTGTTCCACCCAAAAATTTGACCTTGCACTAAATGAGAACTTCCAAATCACACTCTACCTTCAAACTTTCACCACGGGTGCCTCAGTGCTCTATTTTCAGAAAACAAATACCTTTTGGAAATATATAAATGAGAGAAATATGGTGATATAATATTTTATCTATGATTTTTCAAAAAAAAATACTTTTCCTTACTTGTTCTATAAAATAGAAACTTAAAAAAATCGTAGAAAATCACCAAAAGCTGCAAAAATTCTAATGTTTTTTTAAAATTAGTATTTTTCTAAGTAGAATTTAGAAAAAGTACAAGATCATTTCCATAGATTATATATTTTTTAAGATCTGACAAATAATATAAATTTTTGTCACAATGACATATACAATCATTTGAAAAACATAGATCTATTCCTCCACCAATTTAGAATTGGATCTTGACCAAAAATAATAAAATCAAATTAAAATATCTCAAATATGATCTCAGATCTGAAATTTATCCCAAAATATAATATAAATATGGCTAAATTTTATCAAAACAAAAAAATTTGCCTGTTTTGATAGCTATTCTCTTTTCATAAAATTAGTCAAAATTCTGACAGTGTTTCGGCTTGGGATGGCTGAAATTGGAGCAACATGACACATCCAAAGCTCACACAAATCTTGCTCTTAATCTCCACCAAATCTTTAATGCTTTGAAAATACTCCTTAGGAATTTTTTGCTTTGATACCAAATGAAATATAGAATAAATTGCATTAACTGAATTGAGAAAAACACTACTAGAAGAACTTATTTATACAATAAGAAATGATATTAGATCTCCTAATCTATAGGAGATTACAACTAATCACACCTAAGAAATACCCCACCCAACTACTTAGGTCAATCAAAGGTGTAAATCACCTTGAGACATTTATTACAAATGACTAAGATTAATTAATTATTCTAACAACAATGTCATTTAGCTATCAATACATATTAATAAAAAATGTTTCATGTGACACCAAATCACTATATGAAGCCTTGTAGTTTGGGTATTATATACATCGATTATTTAATAGAACCAAATCACCATATAAACTTCATATATTTGATACTTGTTTAATTAGATAGTGTCGATACTCAGTAAATCCCAATCGTTACAACTTGTACGTCAATGATTTTATATATTTTGTGTAACATCGTAATTCCTTGATGATAAATATTATTACTCATGTTATCTCACAAATTTATAGGACTATGTGGTAAACTTACTCATGTTATAGTAGTGCTTGTATCATCTATATGTATATATAACAATAACTTGGTATTTTTAAAATTTTGTATGGTATGTCATTGTGTGTGTGTGTGTGTACACACACACACACACAAATATATGTATGTATGTATATATGTATATGTATATATATATATATATATATATATATATATATATATATATATATATATATATATATATATATATATATATATATATATCTGTGTGTGTGTGTGTATGTACACACACACACACACACACACACACATATTCCTCATCGTATAATACTAATTTTTTATTTTACTTATTTGATAGTTTAGGCAATGTATGGGCTAAATGTTATCTACTTAATTGACATACATGCAAATTCCATATTCTCAATTAATATAAAATTCATAATCTCCATATATGCATACCTACAACTTGCTTATATTGAATGTTTTTCTTTTTCATAGATAGTTCACTAAATACCAATATATTTCTCTATTCAAGTAGTTTGCTATACAAAATCAGTTCACTATATTCATTCCTAGTTTGTCATATCTATACAGTCTACTACTAAATATATATACTTTATAAATTCATATAAATTAGGTCACTTCATTACATAGTTCACTATTTATTTATGACAAACCCATGTCATTTATATTGATAGGATTATATAAGTCACCATTTAATTATGGAAGGTATGCAATCTATATGATTTCCTTCATGTCACAGAAGATGCTAATTGGTATAAATTGTTATACTTTATATTTATATCACCATATATATTATACATCCATTTTATATTTAAATTTCTTATAGATTAATATGTTTACATAGACATTCATTTTCATAACTATAAATATCAAAACTCTCAGCCGAACTGCATGGTTTACATAGTCCATACAATTATAAAAGTAGATAGAAATTTAGAAATTTCACAAGAACAATGGTGCCATCCTGGTAACTCTCCCACTTGGAATCATTCTCCTCTTCACTCTTCCTTTTCCTTTATGCTCCAATGTTCTCTCTCTTCTCCTATTTTGTGCCTCCCTTTTTCCTTTCTCCTACTCTCTCCCTTATGATGCACCTCTCTCCATTATTTTATTTTTTTTGTATGTGTGTTGGCTTTTATTTAAAGCTACTTTTTTTTCCTTTTTATATTTTATTTTATTCCATGATTTTTTCTCTTTTTATGTTTTTCCTTTTTTTTGTTCTTATTTTCTTTTTCCTAAATTTATCCTTTCAAATTCTTTTTTTTTGGTTTATATGTATTTTTATAAATATAAAATATAATTATTTTACTTTTTTAATTTCCTTTATGAGACTTTTTTTTTAAAAAAAAAATTTATAATTACTTAATAATAATATGTCTCAATATAGATAAATAATCACAATGACTTGACCAATATAAGGTCAATAATATTTTTAAATTGAAATGATAATTAACACATTATTATACACATCTATGTTATAACAACCATAATTCAAATCACACAAGATTAATTACACATAATCACTAACTAAGTTAACACATAATTGGTATGCATAATCAATTATCTAAATACAAACAATCACCAAAATGTACTAACACTAACTATTCAACTATGCATATAACATGTACTAATTAATGTGGTGTGTCTACGGTTCTAACCATTATTCTACCATCCCCCAACACCTCTATCTATGTCACCCTCTCTGATGATGCTCTCCCTTTATCAAGCTCTAAAGGATGGATCTCTCATGCATCCAACTCATGAAAAACAAGTAGTTAGTCCATAACATCATGATATATATCATAAACTAATGTTTTAATAATAAATCAATATGATCATAATGTAATAATATACACTACATCTAACTCATAGCAATGAAATCATGTAATCAAAACAATATTCAATTTCCCCATAAAAACATATAACTCATAGCTTAGTTAATAATAACCAAATCAAATTACCAACTATAAATATCCATGGATAATTAAGTTAGTTTTCTTAGAAATGAATCAGGATGTAACATCTTTTCCCCCTAAAGTTATTCATCATCCTAATGACACTTATTCAAATATATTTTTTTAATTAATAACATTATTTATGAGAAAAATAACATAGTACAAAGTATCAAATGAAACAAATAAATGTAGAAATAGCCTGTAGAACTCATCATAATCCTTCCAAGTAGCACTATATTCAAAGTATTGGTCTCAAAAGGTCTTGTATTGTGACATATATTTATTATGTAAACAAATTTTACGAGTTTCAATTACTCTGATTGGTTCTACCATGACCACCCCAAGATCTAGAATGTGCAAAACATTTTAATCTAATACATGCATAGGATCAACTATATTCTTTTTAAGATAAGAAACATGGAAAAAATTATGTAATAGAGCTAGAGACGGTGGTAATGCAAGCCTATATGCTATAGGATTGACTAATTATAAAACCTCAAAGGGCCACACATATCTTGGTGATAATTTCATTGATTTCCCAAATTTAATCTAGCTTTTCTGTGACTTAACCCACAAGAACACTTTATCACCAACTGAAAATTGCCTATCTATTTTATTCAAATTAGAACAAATATTATGCCTATCATTAGACTAAATCAATATCTACCTAATTTTTATGAATTGATCTTTAATTTATGAAAGCATCTCAGGTCTACAGACTACCCTGTCTTCCAACAAGTCCAAACTGATTGGTGTCATGCACCTTCTTTTGTATAGGGATTCAAACGATGTCATTTGCAACATTGATTGGCATGAGTTACTATAATAAAAATCAACCAATATAAGGTAATATTCACACTTTTACTACTAATCCATGTAATACATACAAATAATATCTTGTAACCCTTGATTAACTTGATTAGTCTGACCATCAATCTCTGGGTGATATGTAGTGCTGAAGTTTAGTTGTGTGCCCAAAGCTGAGTTTAGAGTTACCCAAAACATATAAGTCATATTCAGATCACAATCTAAAGTGATTTCCTCTAAAAATATATACAACTTATACACTTCTTTAACAAACCTCTTCGCAAGAGTAGGTGCATCATCTATCAAATTACCTGGTATACAATGAGCTACCTTGGTTAGTTTATCAGCTACAATGAAGATCATATCATGTTTGTTCCATGACAATGGTAACCCTTGAAAAAATTCCATACTGATCACCTACCACTTCCATACTAGTATATCATGTGGATATAACAATCCAGTCAGATGCACATGTTCAAATTTTACTCACTGACATTCCATATAATGTGACATAAATTCCACTACATCTTTATCTATTCCCTTTCATAAAAAAAGTGGTTTAAGATCTTCCATGAGCTTCATTACTCTTATATGTCCTAAATATGGAGCATTTTATATTTATTTTAACATTTTTATCCACAAATTCTCTTGATCTAGTACATACATCCTTCTATTATAATGCAAACGACCATCACTCTCTAATTTGAATCCTTTATACCTAGGATTTTGAACATCTGCATATAATGCTTTCTTGACATGATCATAGAATTCATATCCTAGAGATAATTTGATCATTTTACCCCTAAAATTAATCCTAATAATAGCCATGACTTTTGTGTACCTTATACAACTTAGGACATCAACTACTCTATTTTTCTTGCCTTTGATATAATTGATATTGAAATCATAATCAGATAAGAACTTTAGACAGCATCTCTAACGAGCATTTAGATTTTATTGGATGAAGATGTACTTGATTCCCAAGTTATCTTTTTTGATCTCAAATGGTTTTCCCAACAAGTAATACTACCAAATTGACAAAGCATGCACAATTACTGCAAGTTCTAGATCATGAGGGGCATAGTTCACCTCATAATGTTTTTTCTTCCTTAATTCATAAGTTACCACTGCACCATCTTGCATAAGTAATCCTCTCAGTCCATCCCCTGATGTATTTGTGATCACTAAAATATTGACCGATAGGGTCAAGAAATCTTAACACTAGTGCTGAAGTTAGTCTTTTTGTCAATTTCTAAAAGGTTGCTTCACACTTCTTTGACCAAATAAAATTTTGGTTATTTTAGTGTAGATAGGTAATCATATTAGCTATCCTAGAAAAATTTAGAATGAGATTCCTCTAATATACTATTAATCCCATGAAATTCCTTACCTTATGCACATTCTTTAGCATCATCCATTCCATAATGTCTCTTATCTTTGTCAGGTCTATTGAAATACCATCTACAAAGATAATATGTCCTAGATATTATAATCTCCCTTGGAAAAAATGTGCACTTAAATAATTTACCATACAAATTCTACTTCCATAATCATTGCAGAACCAATTCTAGATGTTGAAGATGCTCCTCTTCTTTTTTAGAGTATATAATAATGTCATCCATAAAGACCAAAATAAAATGATCTAAATAATATCTCAACACACTATTCATGAGATTCATGAATGTTGTTGAAACATTTATCAATCCAAATGGTAACATTATGATCTCATAGTGCTCATAATGAATTCTAAACATTGTCTTCGAAATATCCTCATCCCTTATCCTTATCTGATGTTATCCTACTCTAAGATCAATATTATAATAGATCATTGCTCCCCATATTTGATCAAAAAAATCATCTATAGGAAGTAATGGATACCTATTTTTGATAGTTACCTTATTTAACATTATATAATCTATGCAAAGTCAAAGAATACTATCATTTTTCTTTACAAAAATAAATGGTGCACTCCATAGTGACACACTTGGCCTAATCAACCCCTTTGACAACAATTCCTAGAGTTGAACCTTTAATTCAATTAACTCAGTGGTTTTCATCTTTTATGGTGCTTTATATTATAGATTTGATCTAAGTATGATATTGATAGAGAAATAAAACTCACATCTAGGAGGTAATCTTGGTAATTCCTCTAGAAACACATGATGAAAATTTCTAAGGAATGGATAATATTCAAGGGATGGTTCCTTATATTCCTCCATATCATTTATCTCGACTATAAATTCTTGGCACCCTTTTCTTTGAACCTTCTTGCATTTCATATAAAAAATATACCTTAACCTCAATTCTCTTTTATTTTCCTAAATTTGTGTTTGATTTCCAAAATAATCTAGACACTCAACCTTCTTTAGGTAGTAGTCAACCTTGGCCTTATGTTTTGCAAGTTAGTTGACTCCTAGGATCACATCACATGACCCTAGTGGTGTTACATATATATCCACTACTATTGTGAATTTGAGCAACCTAATCTCTGCTTTGACTAAACACTTATCAACCATGAATTTTGAATCATTCCCATATTATATTGACCATGCATTTTCCATTACTCTATCTCTTCAAGATAACTTACTAATCATTTTAAGAGTTATAAAACATTTTGTAGCCCCTATATCTATCAAAATAGAAACTGGATGTTAAAAAAAAATACCTAATAGTTGTATGAGTAAATATTGAAATTCAGCTTGCTAATTGTCAATTATTGCATGAATATTTTGTTGAAAAGTTGCGTGATATGGATTAGTATCTTTATTATTTGACTTGTCTTGAGTACACTCATGATCATAAGGGTCATCTTAGTAAATGAAGCAACCTCCAGGTGGTCCTTTATTATCATATTTTTGGTTTCCCTTGAAACCTGTTGACCAATTTTGCCCACAGGCAAAATTTTGATCAACTTCCCCCCTACTATTTTATGCCAGTCTCTTTCAGGTCGCACTTGGTTCATTCATCTTCAAGTTATGTGGTTTTGGTTAAATAGATGATTCAAGTAGAACGGACCCGATGAACTTTGCCAAGGATAGTGATAGGCCTGTGAACATCAAATTTTAAGCAAGGGAAGCCAGAGTGTGGAAGGCACCAAGTGGCAACTGCGGAGGACCTCAACATGTTGTTTTTGGAGCAATAGAATGTACCACGCATCCCTTGCAGGGATCTGTAGAAGCCAATAGGTGGAAATATCCGTGGGTTTCCCCTATTGGCTTCAAAGAGGATGTGGTGGGCCTGAATGAGTTGTTAGGAGCTATGCAGAGTGCACCAAGTGTCAGCATCCACTAGAAACCAGAAAAGGGGCCAAAAAGTTCTCTAAGGCAGCTAAAGGCTTTGCGAAAGCAACCACGTGTCAACTTCCCTGACTCTAAAAAGGTGCTCTAATGTAAGTGGATACTACCACATCCCATTATTAGCTTGGCAAAAGTTGCCACATGTCAACATCTACATTTCAAAATTTCTTCTAGGTGCCCAAGTTGTGGATTATGACACATGTCAAGGGTGGATGCGCTCTCAGTGAAAAGGGCAAAACAGGAAGCTGGAGGAGAGTCCAAGGATGACAGATGCCCGAGGCCAACCTGGAATGAGCCCAAGGTATGCAGTGACCTGCCATAAGGTTGCCCCTAAGGACTAAAGGATCAGAAAAGGACAAAGAGCCTAAAGAACAAAGAGCAGGTGGATGGTGCGGCTCATAAATTCAATTCCTGACAGTAGAATGGCCAAGACGCAGAAGCAGATGAAACATCCAAGGGATGTAAAAGGTGATGATTCAGAAGTTATTTCATTGGTTAACACAGTGCCTACTATGGGCCACTTGTAAAAAAAGGGGTGCCAAAAAGGCCTCCTTTCTTCTCCTATATATTGAGGACTTGTCATTAAAAAAAGGGATCTTCCACATTTTGCTAAGGTGCAGCCCTGGCAAAATTTCACCTGAATCAAATAAAATGCAATTTGTTACCTCCATTTAGATAGATATTTCAGAGTATGTCTTGAGTGTTTGTCTGTGTCTAGTCATTGTTTCTTGATGCTCTCACAGGTTCAACACCAGCAGACCTGTTATCTACAAGGTGCCATTTCTACAACTGAAAGGAGAAAAGCTGTATTTGAGAAGACCAGAATAGAAGAAGTTGCTTATAATGTGCATTCCATAGTGCCTTGGTGAATCTTTGTTATGTTTTTCCATTATAGCCTCCCTACCAATTTCTTGTAGTTTGGTCCTTCTGCCAAGTGTCTAGAGTACGTATGCATTTGCCTGATTTCAAGAGTGGATGTGTGAAGGTCAACTTATTTTGGTGTATCACCTCTTTAGAGTAGGTTTGTTTTCCTGTATCTTTCTCCCTTTTCATCCCCCCTTTTTATTATATAGCTATATATATATATATATATATATATATATATATATATATATATATATATATATATATATATATTTTACACTTGCTGGAACAAACAATGATACATCAGAGGGAGCTAGCCCTTATCTAGAGACTCTCCCCTCCTACTTTGCCATCCCACAGGTGAGAGGGGAGTTTCCATGTTGTGAGGAGAAGGAAAGAGTTTGACCTCCTTTCCTTGGGTGCAATTTCTTGCATCAACAGTTTTGGCATGCCCGATGGGATGTAAGATTTACAACTCAGTTTTTAGGATTGATGCTGGTCTTGATACAACAAACCAAATATCTTCAAAATCTGGTGATTCCAAGTTAAATCTACTAGATAAGCATCTTGGTGCCTTCAGAAATCATGTCTTGTATGTATACTTATTTTGTACAAAATCATGGGTTTCATTTTCCTTCATGTGAATATAATCAGGCTCCAGATATTTATGTAATCCCCTCAAGCAGCTCTCCCAGTTGCCCTGCAAAGATAAGGGAAATGGTGTTCAAGTTTGAGAAGCAGATAATGGAAATTGATAGACTACAAGAGTAGTATGGATATCAGCAAGAGCTAATGTATAAAGAAGAGTGTTTGTTTAGGCAAGCACAGGCCTTGCAATCTATGGAGGAGGAGGTAACAAAATGGGGAAATCCATCTATCCAAGGTAGTCAGCCTTGCATGCCCCTTCCTAATCTAAAAATGGCCCCTTATTTTGTGCCAAATCCATTTTATCAGATTGCACTTGCTCACTCCAACTCATCAAATACAGTTGCTCCCAATCCCGTGCGCCTAGCTTTCCAACACCAGAAGGCATTTGAACAGCCTCCCATGGAGATGAACCTTCTAAATTCTTTATGTTGTGAATCTCCCATTGAGAATAGTACCACCAGCTAGTGCATCCCTCTTCTAAAGACTCCTCCAGTGCACCAATAGTCTTTTCCTTGCATTCCTCAACCTCCCCAAGTCCTTCAGCATGATGTGCAAATTTTGAGTTGGAGGAGGGAATGCTAGGAACCAGATCTGAGCTTTGGAGAGGATCATGCTGGTGACCTCCAAGAAAGACTCTTTTAGGACAACCTAGCCAAAAAAATTGAAGATTTAGAGGCTAGGGTGAAGCTGCTTCTTGAAAGAGAGTTAAAATTTCCAGACCTTGTGGAGGAGCCTCAGGACCTTGTGGAAAACAAAGTTGTTTCCTGTTCGCAAGGGTAGAATTCTAATTCAGAGATCCTAAACTGGGGAAGAATAGTAAAATCATGTGTTAGAAAAGAAGAAGAAGAGCAAGGTTTTTCTCAAAGCCTCAAAGAAGCTGAAGTTGTGCCTACTCATGATAATGCTGGAGACCTCCAAGAAAAGCTTTGCCAAGAAGACCTATTCAGGAGAATTGTAGAGTTGGAGTCCATAGAGAGTTTCCTCAGCCAATGTGTAATGGATGGTTCAGACCAAACAACACATTCTATGTTTGAACACACCCCACCTACACATTTCCAAGAGAGTTATCAGGCCGTTCCTGATATTGTTGAAGTGCTGACCAAGTGGAAAGAGGAGAATCATTCGATTCTAGCTCAAGGACTGCCTCTTCTTCCAAATGTTTTCTCCACTTCACCCCTTCTCAAGGAAGAACCTATTTTTCAAGAGGTAGGTGAGGAGCAGAAAATCCAATCTGCAAGTCTTCAGGAGGCTATTATGAGAGACAACGAAGAAGAAATCATCATTGATGCTCCTTGTGAAGACCTTATCAGAAATGGAGAAGATACATGCCTTGCATATATGCAGATGTTCCAGTAGTATGAAGAGGAAAAAAAGCATGGTAAGCTCTCTTCCCCTCTGTTTGATGAACTTCCTTGCTATTTTGATGAGGATGACTACATTGAAGCCCCTGAGTTGGAGGAGGATCAGGAGGATATTTTTGAAAATCTAGAAATTCTGATTAGCAAAGAGGAAAAAGAGAGGTCTATCTTCTTAGAGGAATGCCTTGAAGAAGAGATCATTAAATAGAGAGGTGATGTTTTATGGGATGAACAATCAGTTTGTGATTCCATTTTAGACATCACCATAGTCACCCTTCTTCAAGAAGGCCAAAAGGAAGTAGAGGATGAGTTTGACAAGATTTTCAGCGAGACAAAAGAAAATAGGCCGGACCATGATATATTGTAGAAGGAATGTGCATATCAAAGGGCTTATGGTGATAAGCCAGTAGCCACAAATTTCTTGGTGAAGAGCACCAATTTGAGGGACCAGCATTCAACAGGCCTCCAAGAACAAGAAGAGTACGTATACATTGGAGGCATATTTGAATCTGATCCACTCAGATTCTAGTCAAACCAGGTGACTGGCAAGAGGAGTAAGTCACCAAATATCCTTTTTATTCAACTACTTGCCTACCACCATAAGTCTTCTCACCAGGAAGGGGACTTAAGAAGTTTTCCCTTCGATCTAGGAGGGAGCTGAGCATTCCTAGTTAGCTGTATATAATAGTTTGTTTTCAGTTGTTTTTCTTGTTTTCCCTAACTACAGTTGCACAAGTAGTGTTTTTAGCCTTGTGTGTTTCCCTTGCATGTGGGGTAAAGCTTCTTGTTTGATTCTCAGATCTTTTGGGGCTGTTGTTAACTTTTACATAGCTGCATCTGACTCTACGCCCAATGGACTACAAGGCAACTGGATTCTGAGCATAGCAGGCATGCTTCCCCTGGGTGAGTCGCCAATCTATTGACCAATTTTGCCTACAAGCAAAATTTTGGTCAACTTCCCCCCTACTGTTTAATGCCAGTCTCTTTCAGGTCACACTTGGTTCATCCATCTTCAAATTATGTAGTTTTGGTTTAATGGATGATTCAAGCAGAACGGACCCGATGAACATTGCCAAGGATGGTGACAGGCCCACAAACATCAAATTTTAAGCAAGGGAAGCCAGAGCATGGAAGGAACCAAGTGGAAACCGTGGAAGACTTCAACATGTTTTTTTTGGAGTAGCAGAATGTGCCACGCATCCCTTGCAGGGCTCTACAGAAGTCGATAGGTGGCAACATCTGTGGGTTTCCCCTGTTGGCTTCAAAGAGGACTATGGTGGGCCTGAATGAATTATTAGGAGCTATGTAGAGTGTGCCAAGTGTTAGCATCTGCTAGAAACCAAAAAAGGGGCCAAAAAATTCTCTAAGGTAGCTAAAGGCCCTATGGAAGCAACCATGTGTCAACTTCCCTGACTCTAAAAAGGCACTCTAATGTAAGCGGATGCTACCACGTCCCATTATCAGCTCGGTGAAAGCCACCACGTGTCAACATCCACATTTCAAAATGTCTTCTATGTGCCCAAGTTGTGGATTATGACACATGTCAAGGGCGGATACGCTCTTAGTGAAAAGGGCAAAATAGGAAGCCAGAGGAGAGTCCAAGGATGATGGATGCCCGAGTGCAAACCTAGAATGAGCCCAAGGTATGCAATGACCTGCCAAAAGGTCACCCCTAAGGATCGAGGGATTAGAAAAGGACAAAGAGCCTAGAGAACAAAGAGTAGGTAGATGGTGCGGCTCATAAATTCAATTCCTGACAGTAGAATGGCTAGGATGCAGAAGCAGATGAAACGTCCAAGGGATGCAAAAGGTGAAGATTCAAAAGTTATTTCAATGGTTGACACAGTTCCTACTATGGGCCACTTGTAAAAAAAGGGGTGCCAAAAAGGCCTCCTTTCTTCTCTTATATATTGAGGACTTGTCATTAAAAAAAGGGATCTTCCACATTTTGCTAAGGCACGGCCCTGGCAAAATTTCACCTGAATCAAATAAAATGCAGTTTATTACCTCCATTTGGATAGATATTTTAGAGTATGTCTTGAGTGTTTGTTTGTGTCCAGTCATTGTTTCTTGATGCTCTCACAGGTTCAACACCAGTAGACCTGTTATCTACAAGGCACCATTTCTGTAACTGAAAGGAGAAGAGCTATATTTGAGAAGACCAGAATAGAGGAAGTTGCTTACAGTGTGCATTCCACAGTGCCTTGGTGAATCTTTGTTATGTTTTTCCATTATAGCCTCCCTACCAGTTTCTTCCAGTTTGGTCTTTCTGCCAAGTGTCTAGAGTACGTATGCATTTGCCTGATTTCAAGAGTGGATGTGTGAAGGTCAACTTATTTTAGTGTATCACCTCTTTAGAGTAGGTTTGTTTTCTTGTATCTTTCTCCCTTTTCAACCTCCCTTTTTATTAAATATCTGTATGTGTGTGTGTGTGTGTGTGTGTGTGTGTGTGTGTGTGTGTGTGTGTGTGTGTGTGTGTGTGTGTGTGTGTGTGTGTATACCTATATTTTGCACTTGCTGGAACAAACAATGATACATCAGAGGGAGCTAGCCCTTATCTAGAGACTCTCCCCTCCTACTTCATCATCCCACATGTGAGAGGGGAGTTTCCATGTTGCGAGGAGAAGGCAGGAGTTTGACCTCCTTACCCTAGGTGCAATTTCCTGCATCAACAAAACCATTATCTAATTTCTTATTGTTTGAACCATTGTTTAATTTGAAATTATGAATTTTGACCTCCTTCCTAGAGTCTCCACTCCTCTACTTCCAGTTCTTATTTTTGAAATTTGGTTTATAACCTCCAAAAACTTTCTTAAAATTATCCCTGGCTTGTGCAAGAGATTTCATCTTTTGCTCTTGCTTGACTACCTTCTCAAAGACCTAGTCCATGGTAGAAGTTCCATGAATGTCCATCTCTCCACCAATATAAGGTTTTAATCCCATGATGAACTTCTGAATATTGAATCTCTCATCTTCTTGGTACTGAGGTACATACTTTAGAAGTTTGGTGAACTGGTCTTAGTAATCCTTCACTGATAAGTCTCTCTGTTTTAGATTCTAAAAATTTGTTAGCTTCTGGTCAATGTATAACTTTAAAATCCACCATGTCCTAAACAAAGTCACAAACTACTCCCATGTAGTTGTGTTCAAATTAAGATTCATTTCCAACTTCTTATTGTCCCACCACATAGCTAATTCACCAGCTAACTAGTAATCTCCCCATACTACTTTAGTGACCTCATAGTAGTTTAATTATTTTAAATACTTCTCCATCTCATACAGTGATGCTTTAACTCTATCACCCAAATAGTTCCATAAAACTTAGGTGGATTAACCTTTTTCATATCTCTATCCAACTCTACAGTAACATGTGCTCTTGCATCTTGAGGGTTTTCCTAATCAGTGGGATGCCCTTCAGGTTCATCTTAATGTTCTTCCTCTTCATATCCATGAAATTCATACTCAAGTGATGAAATTTGGTCCTTGGTATCATTCACAACTATGAGAATTTGATCCAACTTCACTGCTTGCTCAATAGTAAATCGATTAGAATCAAATGGAAGGTTATTATCATTGACATTTGATGGACCCTCTTCAGATACTCTATCTTTCATCAACTCCTTTTTGGTAAATATCTATGAAACCATAGTGGACTCATTCGGTCTTTATATTTTGAGCCATATCTTTAATACCACATGTAACATCCCCACTAGCATCTACTTAGAATAACATGATTTTTTTTTAAATTAAACAATGTATCTTTCCTTAGACTACACCATGAGAATATAATTAGTGACCCAGATAAAACATTCAAAGTATGTGAATTGTAAAATAATCATGTGACATCTATCCGTCATTGACCACTTTCATCATATGAAACACATCATAACTAAATATAAAAAGTAATTACAAATAACTAGTCATAGATGGTATAAACATGCAACCACTGATTTCATTGCATAATAAGTAAATAATTACATATTATAAGGGATAATGTTATAATAATAATAAATATAATACAATGTATAAGATACAAGATACATGGCTCCATGGAGCATGGGTTCCCTAAACTCTAGTATCTATGGCAATCTCAAGTGTCATCTCCAAATAAGTAATGTTGTAGGGAGGGAGAGAATCATCTGAGAACTATTCCACACCAACCATGGACCATCAATCACCTACACAATCCTCCATTTGGGAATGACCCTCCCTTCATGGATGAGTAGATAGTGATAGTGTAAAAATCCATGGAGACAAGCTAGTACCTATGTGTTATATGATTACTAAAAACATGCAGTGTACCACAAAGATATCTATTCTAACATGATATCACAAAAACATGTAAATAATACATATAAAATGACAATGTCTAAGTAAAATTACTTTGGCCAAAGTTTTAAACATTCATTTATCAATATGATTAGTCAATTTAAAACACACCAATTGATTGGATTACCTTCATCTAGCATTGATGATGCTAGTAAGCTAGTGAAGTTCATCTCACTACTTAGTACCAACAATGCGAGATTTGGATAACATAAATTTAACCAATAGATTCATATAGATTACTTACTACTAGTAGACATAAAATATGTTAAACACAAGAATAATCAAAATTCACACATTTAATCCATCAAATGTATGAAAATATTTCCATAATATCATTTATCCGATAAATAATAGACATAACAATTATAGTTTGCACCACCTAGGTATAATAAATATATTTATACTATAAGTTTCTAATTACTATAAGTAGTTTCAAATAATATGAATTTTATTATAAACAATAATATCATTGTCCATTGTTCATGGACACAACTACTCAGTTACAAACACCCAGTCATAATAATTTCAAGGAATCAAATATCTCATAATCCAAGATATATTTCATATGAATAAGATCTTTAATTTATACATGTTGTTATGTTTTTAGGAGGCTATATTCATGTAGACATAGTTTCCTGACTCTCTTAATCCTATGACTCATTTTTTACATTTAATACAACTATAGGCACATGACTCAATATACCAATATATTTTATATTCTTATAGAAAAACATAAATATTTAGATTGACGTATTTCCTATTTAAATGATTTAGTACACATTAATTATATTCAGACTATGTATCACATATGATAAATCATTAATATATAATACTATATATAAGTGTCACCAGTCATCTATAATTCTAATCAATGACTTAATTTGTTTCAAACAATCATTATATCCTTAACTATATCTGCATGTATAGATAGTACATATTATGTTCCTTGTATAAGTATTCCCACCATTTATAAGTATATAAATAATATTATATATAAATAATAATAATATTTCATTAGTTATTTATAAACATGTAAAAATAGCCATACCTTAGATCTACTTCTCATGTAACATATTTCATATTAAAGAAAAAGTGCCCTACGGATAATGATGAATAATACTTATTACTGATCCTTAGCTATCCATTTTCAATGAAAAGACTTACCAGATATTCTAAAGATAATTTTAAGTAGGTTATAATATTAATTTTAAACTAATAATCATATATTTAATGGTTACCAACCTATGAAACTTTCACATAGTCATGGTAACATGTAACAGACTATATAATTAGGCTAAGGTAATCATAAATTCATTTTTTTCTCTTTTATATAGCTAAGCATGCGGTATTTGAAAATTAGAACAAATTAGGATGATAATTTTCTCTTTTACCAAGCAATATTAGCTTATTAGATGATTCTCTTTTATCAGTGAAGTCATTTAGCTATATATACATATTAATAACAAATATTTCATGTGACACTAGATCATTATATGTAACCTTGCAATTTGGGTAATATATACCTAGATTTTTCAATAGATCCAAGGCATCATATAAACTTCATATATTAGATATTGTTTTAATTGGATAGGGCTGATACTCAATAAATCCCAATCACTGTAACTCGTACATCAATGATTTTATATATTTTGTGTAACATCACAATTCCTTATTGGTAAATACTATTACTCATGTTATTTTAAAAATCTATAGGACTATGTTGCACACTTGCTCATGTTATACTAGTTCATGTATTGCTTATATGTATATATCCTAATAACTCATTATTTTATATACTTTGTATAGTATGTCATTGTGTGTGTGTGTGTGTGTGTGTGTGTGTGTGTGTGTGTGTGTGTGTGTGTGTGTGTGTGTATTCCTCAGTGTATAAGACTAATCTTTTATTTTAGTTATTTGATAATTTAGGCGATGTATGAGATAATTGTTGTTTGCTCAGTTTCCATATATGCAAACACTATATGCTCAATTACTATAAAATTCATAATCACCATATATGCATACCTACACCTTGTTTATGTTGAATTTTTTTTCATACGTAGTTCATGAAATATCACTATATTTATCTATTCAAGTAGGTTGCTATAAAAAATTGGTTCACTATATTTATTCCTAGTTTTCTATATCTGTACATTTTACTACCAGATTGCTATACTTTATATATTCATATAAATCAGGGCACTTCATTACACAGTTCACTATTTATTTATGATAAACCCACATTATTTATATTGATAGTATTATATAATTCACCATTCATTTATGTAATGCATGCAATCTATATGATTTCCTTCATGCCAAAAAAGTTGTTAATTGGTATAAATCACTATATTTTATATATAGATCTGCATATATATTATACATCCATTTTATATTTAAATTTCCTACATCTTGCTTTGTTTACACATACATTAATTTTCATAACTATATATATCAAACTCTCATCCCAACTTCATGGTTTACACAGTCTGTATAATTATAAAAGTACACATAAATTTAGAGATTTCACAAGAACAATGGCACCTACCTATCAACGTTCCCACTTGGAATCATTATCCTCTTCGTTCTTCCTTCTCCTCTATGCTCCATTTTTCTCTCTCTTATCCTATGTTGTGCCTCCCTTTTTCCTTTCTCTTACTCTCTCCCTTATGATGCACCTCTCTCCATTTTTTTAGTTTTTTGTATGAGTGTTGGCTTTTCTTTGAAGCTACATTTTTCCTTCTTTTTGTATTTTCTTTTATTTCATGTTTTTCCTCTTTTTATGTTTTTCCTTTTTTTTTTAATATTTTATTTTTCATAACTATATCCTTTTAAATTCTATTTTTTGGGGGGTGTATATGTAGTTTTCTAATATAAAAATAAAATTTATTTACTTGTTTTATTTACTTTATGAGGCTTTTTTTCCTTATTTTTTTCTAGTTACTTAATAATAATATGTCTGAATATAGATAAATAATCACAATGACTTGATCAATGTAAGGTCAATAATATTTTTAAATTGAAATGATAATTAACACATTATTATACAAATCAAAATTATAAAAACCACAATGCACATCCCACAAGATTAATTCCATATAATCATTAACTAAGCTAGCATAATTAGTATGCATAATAAATTATATAAATGCAAATAATCACCAAAATTTACTAATGCTAACCATTTAACTATGCATATAACATGTATTAACTAATGTGGTGTATGCAGGATTATAATCATTCCTCTATCATCCCCCAACACCTCCATATATGTCACCCTCTATGATGATTCTCTCCCTCTGTTAGGCTCTGAGGGATGAATATCTCCTGCATCCAACTCATTTCAAGCAAGTATTTAGTCCATAACTTCATGACAAATATCATAAAATACTACTATAATAACAAATCAACATGATCATAATGTAAGAATATACACTACAACTAACTCATAACAATGAAATAGTGTAATCAAAGTAGTATTCAATTATCTCATAATAAAATTTAACTCATAACTTAGTTAATTATAACCCAATCAAATTACCAACCATAAATATCCATAGTTAATCAAGTCAGTTTGCTTAGTGAGGAATCAGGATGTAACATTAAGAATATGAAGGAGTTATATTTTAGAATCCAATGAAATTCAAATCAAATAATCTTAAGGGTAAATCTACTTATTTTAAATTTCCCATTCTCTTCTAGGTCTATTAGAGTACTTGGAAACCATAATCCAATCTTCATGATGTATCTATTCCATGAGCCCATGAAAGTGGGGATATTGTTCAACAAGAGAGGGATAACCATCCTAAGAATCAGTCCAAAAATGGGCCTTTTTACCATTTTTGATAATCCAAAACAAATTATTTTTAATCAAAGACTCACCAAATTTAAGAATATCTAGCATAGGAGAAACTTTTGAGTGAAGGGAGAACTAGACAATTTTATCAAAATGCTTATTTTCAGCATATTTGGCTATTAAGGTTTGTGCCTAGAGTTGTGATGGAGACTAAAGAAGATGTTAATAAATATTAGTATCTAAAGCTTGACCATTTACCTAAGCTAAACAAAAATCCAAACCTCCTTATTTATTTTGGAGACAAAGTATCATCCATTTCACTAAAGACCATTATTTAATATGCTAAGGCCTTCTCCATATAAACTTATGGCATGTTTGATCAATTTCTTTCAAGATGGGCTTGGTAACATGCAAGATAGAAGAGAAGTAAATGGGAATATCTTGCAAAACATTCTTGATCAAGGTGATTCATCTCCCCATAGAGAGCCATCTATTGGTCCACTTGGAAATTTTTATTTTCATCCTTTCTACTAACCAATGACAATTAGAAAGTCTTCTTTCCCTTAAATGAATGTTGAAGTAGATAACTAGAAAATAATATTTCTAAAGGTGAATTTTTTTAATAACTATTTAGGAGACATGTGATAAAAATAAAATTTTGACTTATCCTCATTAATAATCTAACTAGTTGTAACCTTGAAAAGTTGTAACTTATTATTAAAGTTTGAAGCCTCTTAAGACATATCTTTACCCATTAGGGAAGAATCATTGACAAATTACAAATGTGTCATTGGATTAAGACCTGTAGTAAGAGTAACATCTTCATTAATCATTTATTCTCTAGGTATGGTAATAATTCTACCTAAATTTTCCATTATAATGATAAAAAACAAGGAGAAATAGGTTATCCTTGCCGAATACCTCTAGAGGCTCCAGAAGGCCTAGTAGGACTATCATTAACCAAAATTAAGAAAAAACCAAGTAAATATATCCTTTCACCCAAAAAATACAATTCTCATAGAAACCAAAATGTTTGATCATTATTAAGATGAGGGCCCAATCAAACCTATCATAGGATTTAAAGTGATCCAACATAATAAGCATACCTAGAGTCTTTTGGTTTTACATTGAATATATAACTTATTGAGCTAACACAATCTCATCAAGGATTTGTCTATCAACCACATACCCAACTTGATCTAGGGAAATAATTCTAATGAGGAGGGGATACAATCTATTAACCATATTTTTAAAATGATTTTGTACAAAAAATTGCATATAACAATGGGATAAAACCTAGAAATATTTGTTACCTCATACACCTTTGGAACTAAATCAATGGAGGTTTTGTTGATTTGATTAAGAATATTTTTAGTCATTCTAGATTCTTGAAAAACATTTAACAAGTCCTCCTAAAAATATCCTAGAATTAGAGATAAAATTCAATAGGAAACCCATCTAGTCAAGGGGATTTTCCTTTACTCATGTTGAAGACAACATGTCTTAGTTCTGCTAATGAAATGCTATCACTTGAAGAGAATGATTGTCCTCCATAGAAATAAGAGTGGGAATGTCTTGGAGAATTTTATTTTGTGCAACTAAATATAAAGGAATAATAGAAAAGAGTTAAGAAAATAAATTGAGTGTAATGTTAGAAACACCTTGTGAAGAAAATTTTAGAGTTTCATTATTTAAATCAAGAGAATAAATATGATTGAAGAACCTCTACATCAACATGGATTTGTGAAAAACCACATATTTTTATCCCCTTATTGAATCCATTTGATTTTATATTTTTTTTTTCTTCATAATTTCCTCCCTAAGATTCCATTCCTCTAGTTGATTGATTAAATCTAGTTCTTCATACTTAATATTCTCATTAATAGTACTCCAATGAATGGTTTCAAAGACATTTTCTAATCTATAAAATATCTCTTTCCTTTTAAATTTTATTCCCCCAAATTCATCCTAATTCCATTTCATAAGTTGGGATTTGACATATCTAAGCCTCTGTAGAAAAATAAACATATTTGTAACATGATGAGTCTTACCATTCACCCACTAGTGTTGAATTTTATGCCTAAAATTAGCATGCTGAAACCACAACAACTAGAAATGGATATGAGATTTCAAGCATTGAGTATTAGAGACTTATATCATAATATGCCAATTATTAGATTTAGCATTGTTGATAATTGTAGATTTGGGTATTTTCCCATTAACAATAAACTCCTCTATCAATAATAATCTATCCAAGTTCTATATAATGAAAGCATCACCCAATCTCTGGCTGGTCCACATTAGAAGCCCATTATTAGGCTTAATGTCAATAAAATTAAGAGGAGAATTGCATTTTAATATGATACTTAAATTAACATCAATCTTACTATTTCCAGTAGTTTTTTATTCTGAGGAAGTAATAGCATCAAAATCTCCTCTAGTCAAGACCCAATCTCCCATAAAGAGATGAATAATATATTCAGTATTCTTCCACTACTTTTTTCCCCTAAAAAGTAGAAGAGTATTAAACATTAATGATTAAAAGATACTCATTTGAATGTCTAATTTTAGAAAGGATCACTATTATACCCTAAATAGCTAGAGCATTAACCACTAGAATTTTCATGGGGTTCCAAAAATAAGAAATGCCCCAAGAAGCTCCCTAAGAATCAAAGGATAAAACATTAGCAATTGGCCAAATATTCTTAGTGAAATAATTCATGTTACTTCTAGAGACTTTTATTTCTAGATTAAACATTATATGATGGTTGTGAGATTTCAAAAATCTAATAATTTCATTGCATTTAGAGAGGAAACCTTTAAAACCCTTAATATTTCAAGAAATTCACTTCATGTCAGACTAGGTTTTTACACCTGAGATACCTCTTTTACCCTATTTTCCCCTTTAAATGCAGGTCTCAATAGATTTCATGTTTGCTTTCTTATTAGTGTCCATTTTCATTTTTTATTTGAATCTTGATTAATTCTATGTGCATTTAGAATGGAATGGATATCCACAAAATAAGGGTACGTGACTCACACTCTAAGTAGATGGTCATCCAAATAATCACCCAAATATGTGCCTAATTTATCTCTTTTCTCCAATTTATGTTTTCTTATAAGAATGGTATCCTCTTGAGCTTCTATGGCCATAGTCTAATCTATTGAAGAGATGGAATTATCAATAATGTGTTTTCCATGATCTAGTGGGGCAGGTTGAGGAGCTCTTATAAATAGCATTTCAAGAATTGTAGTTTATATGACCATTTCATCATCCTTTAGAGGCTCATCAACAATTAAGGAAGCAAAAAAATTCTCAAATAAAGAGGGCCCATAATTAGGGTTATTTGATTTAACAATATGTTTTTTTAATCTTGAAACCCCTCCTCATTGGGGGTTTCTTTAGGGTTTTCATGATCATATAGTTTGAAATCCTTTAATAAATTCCCATACTCATGATAGATTCTACCCCTTAAAGGAATGTTCTCATAATCAACTTATTGTTCCCTGACCCATTCCCCAAATTGAAAAGTAATCTTTTTAGCATGGGGATTGTTAAAATTTATTAGAATGTAAATTTTTTCATAAACAATGTGATCAAAATTTGAAGAAGTATCAGTAGTCATAATAAAAGTGGTGATGGTATTACCTATTTTAAAAAAGTTATAAGGGTTTCATAATTCAAATAATAATCCAAAAATTCTAACCCAAAGTAGCCCCAAAGAAGGTAAATATTATTTTGTCTTAAAAAGAGAGTGTCATGGCTTCATAAATAAACCATCTCATCCCATAAATTAAGGACCTCCTTAAAATATATGCTACCAATTCTCTTCATGAAAGAATGTCACAAGGAAATATCCATTAGGGTAGAAAGTGATTTTATATTCTCCTAAACATGTCCATAATTTCAAGGCCCATATTCTAAAGTTTTTCAAGGTAGGCCTAAAGTCCAAAAATCAATAGCTAAGAGCATGTGTTTCCAGATCGTCAATGTTTTTTTGAATTTTATCATGTTGGATATTAACCATTGGAGAGCCATGTGCCATTTTCATGCATCCTATTTTAGTCTTCTAAATATCTATCTCTGTCATGCATAAGGGCTGGTAAATAAAAGCTATTCCTCCATTTGCTACTATAGAATATCAAAGTGTTTGTAAAGCTACTTTAAAGTTCAAACTCCTAAGGTTTCAATGAATAGTTCTATTTCATAATGGTGTTTTCTATTTTTTAGTTGAGGTTGTAAAAATAAATCATCAAGCTCATGCTCAAAATATATATGTACATAAAGGGTTCATGCAAAAAAAAGGTGCAAAAACAAATCTCCTTAAGGATTTTTTAATTATTTAAATCAACATTTTTTGGGGGCTAATGAAATGACATAATATGGAAAAGTTTTGAAAACTCAATGGTTTGATTATGTCTTGGTAATGTTTTCCAAATTTAATGGATTTACTAAGGTCTTATATTTATTTTATTTTGAAAAAAATAGTCAAAGGGGCATTAATTATGTCTATTACCTTTACTCAAGCAAGTCCACAATGAGTTTTCATGTGGCTTGGGCATTGAATGCTCAAGTTGCATAATGTTTTTTAAATGTATGTTTCCATATGATATATGCTTGATTTATTTGTTTTTAAAAATATATTTTTGCACTGCAATTAATGGTGGTTTTTTTCCCATTGTTGAGCAAGTTTATACATTGGTGGGTTTTGGAAGTGGTAGAGGTTTTTAAGCTAACTTTATATCAACTCCTTTTTTCCTTGAGAATGTTTTGTTGCATTCACATATGCAGATTTCAAAGCTATATCATTTTCAAATTAAATTAATTGAATAAAAGGGAAATGTTTTAGTTTATTTGATGGTTTTGTGATCTATAATGTTAAAAATATGATTTTTTATGGTTTTTGTTTGATTTTTTTTTAATTTTCTAGGTTTAGGGTTTGATCTTGTTTTGGGTGCCTTGTAGGTGTGTGTGTGTGTGTGTGTGTGTGTGTGCATTTTTTTTATTTTTATGTTTTATGTTTTTTTTATACTCATTTATTATATGAGGTCTATGAAAAAATGTTTGAATTTTCTTATTCTTAGGGTTTGTATTTTATTACAAAATATGTAATTGTTTGATTATATACATTATTTATATGTAAATTTAAGTACAATTTTATATTGATTATAATGTAGATTGTTTTTCCCCATGAAGATTTTACATTTGATGGAAAAATTTGTGTGTTGAAATATGTGTATTGAGAGATATTTTTTGATGCATATTTGTCAATGTTTTAAAGACACTTTTTGTGTAGAGGATTATTTTGATGGCAAGATATATGTAGATTTCAAAGTCATATGGTTTATATCTTTAATTTTTATATTAAATTAAGGAGTTTAGTTTTATTTATGTTTTTGGCTTTGTTTTGTTTTTTGGTTCATCTATAGTGTTAAGGTTTCTAATTTACATTTTTTTTTTTCCTTTTTCTTTTTTTAATAATGTTTCTCTTTTCAAGGAAAGAGTAGGGGCCTATGTGAGTACATACATGATTTATATTTTCATGTGTGTGTGTGAGAAATTTAGATTGGGGTATTATGGATTTTTTATATGGAATTTATATATAATTTTAGATTTCAAGTTTATTGTAAGTATGATCTTTTTCTGAAGTGGTTGGGTTTTTTCCCGCTTAAAAGAAAGTTCTTGCATTAGATGTTATTGAATGTGGTCAAGGTTTAGGTGCTCTTTTGTAGAAAAATAATTTAAATAAATAAAAATCAAAGTTAAATTGTTTTCATATTTTTTTGTTCATTAAAAGAGTGATGTTTGCATAGTGTATCTATTTTTGTTGGTATGTATTTGGGAACATTTGTAGTGTTTTGTTTTTTTGTACACTATTTTTTATTTTTATTTTTTCCATTTTTTAGGTTTAAGAAAAAATAAGGTGGGTGTTTGGGTCTATAAATTGTTTTAATTTTTATAATTGCATTTGAAATTCTATTATGGTTTTTGGGTTGTTCTCATTGACTAGATTTTGTATTTGGTGGTGTATTATGTGTGTATTGCAGTCAACGTGTGTGGATTATCCATATAATGATTTTATTGAGGTTTTTAAGCTAGATATATGGATTGTGTATATGACCTTATTTATATGGATTTGCCAATCAAATCTTTAAGTTAACTTATTGGGTTTTAGATATTTTTTACTTTTTGGTGAGTTTTTGTAATATTTTTAATTATATATTTACATTGGATGTATTTTTTTTCAATTAATTTTTGAAATTAATGTATTTTTAGGAGTGAGTAGTTGTGTCTACCCAATTTGATTAGTGATAAATATTTCAAAATAATTCCTTTTTCTATTATTGTATTAGTAATGCAAAACTTTGGTTGTGATGGTGTTAATTTAGAGACAACTCAAAAATACACAAGTAATAGTAAAAATGGCACAAATAATTCACACAAAAATGAAATGTAATAAAGAAATATATTATTAAAATTGTGTGTATATAATCTCACCCAAAAATTGAACCTAGCTTCCATCGATTGTTACCATTTACACATGTATCCCATTCACTATCCCTTTCAATAACTGTTTTAATTAAAAACTTCACATTCATAAAACCCAATAGGTTCTTTTATATTCTATTTTTAGGACTCTAGGATTATCAATATATCTCTCCTCATTTGTATGAGAGAGAGGGTATGCATCATTTTATTGAATTTCAAGACCTTTCAACTCATCCAAAGATAAGAAATTCTCAAGAATCAATTATAATACATATCTCAACTCTCATTTTTACACATAGCCTTATCACTTAGGATAAGATTAGATTTTTAAAAACCAATAAGAAATAATCCTAGGATTCATATGTAGTCACCTTTTCCTAGACTTTATCCTAATAATAGATAAAATATTCAAAAATATTTATGACATCACTCTTTTATAATCCTAAAATTTATAAAATTATTTATTTAGGACCACCTTGACCCCAATGAAGTATGTACCATGACAATGATACTTTTATAATAGCATCACCACTGATGATAAATATTTAATTTTTACCAAGGACCATCAATTTCACAATATTATTTAAATGACTTTAACAATTACCATTTAGTGTTTACTATTTACTTAATGCCATTCTATGTTGTGTGTTATTATTCCTTGGTGGGAAATTATAACTTCTAATAGAAACTACTAATTACACTTTTCATGAAATTATTTAAAACATTTCAAATAATTAAAATTAAATTTTTGAGTGAAAATTTTGTTGCAAACATTTTCCCAATCATTGGCTTCTACTCCATCCTAGAGTAGGTTGTCCCTTAATTTTCATTTTTATATATTTAAACTCTCATGACCGATCCATTTATTTATTTGAGTGACATCTAATTGATCAATAGTGTATGTCTCATTATCA
>JARHVA010007416.1:117500-350000 GCA_037957365.1 Torreya grandis
CATGTGTTATAAAAGTAGATTGTAGCTTAATTGGATAATAAATAGACTGATCGATGTGGGAAGCCTATAATTAGTAGATATAAGAGCTGATTGTGGCCTACTATTTTTGGATTTTTTTTTTTTTTGCTTTATAAAATGCTAAAGTTGATTAATGTGGGAAGCTTCTAATAAATATTTATTTTAGCCATCATTTGAGGGAGTGGTCTAAGATTTTATTTTGGCATAGCTATCCTTTAAGGGAACAATCTAATTTAAGCAACTTTTGATTTGATGTGGTAGTTGTCCTTTGCGGGAATAGTCTACTATTTTTTTTTTAAGTATGGATATCTTTTAAACTAATATTAGGCATGGATAAGTCTATTCAAGTTTGAAAGGTCTACCCATGTAGAAGCAGGATCTAGACATGGAAGGTTTGTTAGAGAAAGGGGTTTTGAAAAACAACTAACCATGGGATTCCATCTATGAAAAATATTAAAAGTATCAATGAGAACCATGTTATGGGTAGAGCCAGGGTACACATATTTAGGATTAGGTTATTATTGTGACCGATAAATCATGTAGTTTTGTATAATCAAATGATCTCAAAAGAGATAAAAAAAGAAGGCTAATGACATAAGGGATGAGCTTAAGTGAGACATGAAAGTGGGTTTCAATCTTGTTTTAAAAATGAAAGATATGCAAATGTAAGGCATTGATGAGTTCAGGTTCTCACCTACCTGCGAGAGAGGACAAGTGATAAGAACCTGATCAATACTTATGGGTTATAATGTAGGGTCCTAATCAGTTAAAATCAAACTTGCCCTTCTTAGTCTTTTCCATGTTAGTGACATGTTGGTTTTCCTTGAGGACAAGGTATTCGATGTTGAATTCATGTATTTTTAGATGTTTTTTGTATGCTCATTTGATACGCTATTGATAAATTCAAAGATAATTGAGAGAAATAAGGTGATGTTCATCAAGAAGTTTTAAGTGTGCTAAGCATTCTTAACGATAGCCAGTTTTAAAAAGAATCTCATGTAAGGATATGTGGAGAGATGGAATTTGGACTTTAAGAGGTAGAACTACCTCAGCTCTAAATACAAGATAAAAAGGTGTAACACCCATGGCATTTCACATAGTAGTGTGATAATCCCATAACTAAAATGGGATATGGAGGTGGCAATCCATGCCCAAAGCATTGACTACCTTAGTGAGAATTTTGATTAGGGTTTTTTTGGAAGCCTCAGCCTATCCATTAGCTTGTGTATGATAAGGCAAAGAAAAGCTTAGGTTGATACCCAAAGCATCACAAAGCCCTTGGAATTTTTTGTTTTTAAAATATTTACCATTATTAGTGATGAATTTGTGAGGAACAATGAAGAGACAAATGATGTGGTGGTTAATAAAATCAATGATTTTTTCATAATTGATCGAGATTAGCAAGATGGCATTGACCCATTTGGTGAAATATTCCATAGCAGTGATGATATATTGATGTCATTATGAGGAATGTGGATTGATTTATTTGATAAGATCAAGACCCCATTGTGAAAAAGGAAAATAGTCAGTTGATACTTGAATACCATGAAGAGGTGCATGATAAAGGTTAGCACATTGTTGACATTTGACACATTTATTAACATAGACACAACAATCTTGATTGAGTGTGGGCCAATAGTAACCTAGGTGAAGGATATGTTTAGCAATGGCCAGACCACTGAATTACCCCCCACAAATATTTTCATGTGCTTATTTAATGGTGTGAGAAGCCTCATTGTTGTAAAAGTAACAAAGGAGGATACCATCAAAGCCTCGTTTATAAATAATTCCCCCTAATATTAAGTAATGAGAGGTGTTTTGAATAAATCTCTATGATCATTTCTAGAAATATCTAAGTAGAGGATACTGATGTTAAGGTAGTCAAAGATTTGCACATACCAAATATGGTAAGAAGATCAAGACTGAGGGAGGACAGTGTGATAAAATGGTGGATGGTGATAAATAGTTTAGATTTAGTAGGTTGAAATGGAATTTGGGATGCAAGGGAAGCCATTGTATTTATAAATTTGTTGATAGGGTGAGGGACTAATTGGATAATATAATGGTCAAATGATGCCAATATTTTGTTGACAAGTTGTTTGTACTTTAAAATAACATCATGTTTGCATTGATAAGCTCCTCTAACTTGGTTGATAATAAGTTGAAAGTCTCAAAAGATGCTAATTATTTTAATTCTAAAATCTAGAGCAGTTTGGAGACCTATGACCAAAGCTTCATATTCAACTATATTATTAGTGCATTCAAAATTGAGTTCAAAAGAAAGAGGAAGAGGTTCTCTGATAAAGGGAATGAGGATTATGCCAACACCCTACCATTTTGACATTTAGAGCCATCAAAATACATAGTCATTTGGTAGGTGGGTTATTTTGAACAAAGGGTAGCTATAGACTCATCTAGAAAGGTAAGAGGGGGAGTTTGATTATCAAGGAGAGGAGCTTCAGCCAATTGGTTTTCAATCACCTATCCTTTAATGGACTCTTGTGGAAGAAAATCAAGATAAAACTAAGCTAACAACATGAGCCACTTGGCCATATGTTGGTTGTGATATGGCTTGGATTTCATATAATTGAGGGGATTAGTGTTAGTAATGACATAATTTTTGTGGTTAAGAAGATAGTGATGGAGTTTAGAGGTGACAAAAACTAAGGTAAAGCAAAGTTTTTTTGGATGGATGTATCAAGTTTCATAGTCAATGAGGGTGTAACTGATGTAATAAATGGATTTCTCTTTATTTTAGTCATCATGATGAGTGAGCATGCCCCCCATGGAATGATCGGTGATAGATATGTATAGATAAAAAGGTTGATCCTCTTCTAGAGGAATAAGAACTAGTGGAGAGAGAAGATACTACTTGATTGCATCAAAGGCATACTAACATTCATTAGTCTATTTAAAGGAGGTATCTTTTTTAAGGAGGTGGTGAAAAAGCTGATTATGATTGGATAGTTGGGAGATAAAGTAGTGGATTGACTAAAGATTGCCTTGTAGGCTATGAAATTGTTTTAGGTTAGTAGGGGGAGGCATTTCTAGAATGGCTTAGAAATTTGTGGGGTCTATTTCTATTCCATGGAGGGAAATAATAAATCCTAAAAGTTTTCCTGATAAGACCCTAAATATTCATTTCTTTGCATTAAACTTGACATGATAATGGATAAGTCTTTCAAAGATGATAGCAAGAATAGTGAGGTGATCTTTATGATGCTTGGACTAGCTAAGCAGATCATCAACATAATCATCTACTATTTTATGGATGAGGTCATGAAAGATATAAGTCATGGCCCATTGATAAGTGGCTCCCACATTATTTAGGCCAAAGGGCATGACATGATAGAAGAAAGTCCCCATGGGGTGATAAAGGATGTTTTATGTTGATCTTGAGGGGTGATCAGGCTTTGGTTGTTTCCTAAAAATCTATCCATAAGGGATAACATTTCATGGCCAGTAGTGAGATCAATAATTTGGTCTATGTTAGGTAGGGGAAAGTCATATTTAGGGCATGTAAGGTTAAGATCATTAAAATAAACATAAAGGTGGAGTCTCCTAGTGGGTTTGGTAACAAGAACAATGTTGGAGACCCATTATGGGTAGTCAATGGGTTGAATGAAATTAATGGATATAAGGCATTGAAGTTCTTTTATAAGAAGAGCTATGTGAGGGTGCATACGATGAAGTTTTTTCCAAATGAGCTTAACTTCATAATAGGTAACGATGTTATGAAGAGTGATGAAAGGGTCACTACTAGACATATCATGATAAGACCAAACAAATGCTATGCTATAGTCATAGATAAAATATAGATAGTCTCATCACTCCTCAAGGGTTAAGGATTGGCCAATCTTGACAATATGAGGGTCCTCCTATGTGCCCAAATTAACTTCTATGGTCGATTCATTTAGTATTTTTTGGTTTTTAAGAGGGAGGGCTTTTTCAAGAGAAGAGTGCCTTGTACCCAAATAGGTAAGAATAGAATTGTCATCTTAATGTTACATGGTGTTAATGGTAGGTGAGTTATGTGTAATCATTTCAAGGTGGATAAGATTAATGATTTTAGTTTGGCCTTCCTATTGAAAATTTAGGGGGCCCAAACTGATGGTGTTGATAAAAAAAAAAGTTAGGTGGGATGATGTCAATGTCTTCAAATTGGAGAGATGGGGTTGGTGAGGGTAGAGAGTCATCAAAGTGGAAAAGTGGGGTTGACAAGGGTAAAGTTTATTCAAATTAGAAAAGTGAGGTTGGTGAAGGTAGAGGTTCTTGGAAAAGTGGGATTGGTGAAGGTAAAGGTTCATCAATTTAGAAAAGTGGGGTTGGTGAGGTTAAAGGTTCATCAATAGTGGTGAAAACTAGTTTTGGTGATGTGGGCTCTTCTAAGGGAATGTATCCCAAGCCAAATAACTCATGAGGTTTTTAGGTTTTGATGATGGGAATATCATGGGGTCCTTGTTCATAGATTCCAAAACCAAACCCTTTCCAAGTACATCGATGAAGGTATGTTTGGGCAAAGGTCAGGTTGCTAAGATAAGAAAAGTTGAAAGTGAATGACTAGATATAAAGCATAACAATGGGAGTAAGGAGTGGTGTATAGTGTCCCCCATAGAAAAAGTATGTTCTATTGTTGGGAAGGCCAAAGTGGATAAGGGTACCGATATTGAGATCATAAGATGGATTATTTTGAAGGTTCCCAAATTCATGTGGATAAGGGAAAGTGTCCAAAACTACAATTTGATAGTCCCGCAATGTAAGAAGCTAAAACATGGATTGCAAGGGGTGTTCAATCAGGATTTGAGATGAAGGGATAGTTGAAATAGTGGATGTTTCATCATTGTTGAAGATATAAGTGCTGGTAGGTTGGATTGATGTGGTGGCTTGGCTAGAGGTTGGTTGTGAAGAGGGTGAAGGTCGATTAAGGACATCATTGGGTTGATATGTCATATTAAAAGAAGTAAAGAGACTTCCCTCAACTTTGATTGTAATGAGTTGTCCCTCATGTTCAAATTTGACACATCAATGTAAGGTAGAAGGTATGCATCCCATGGCATGGATCCAAGGGTGATTGATTAACACATTATATTTAAATTTACTCTCTACTACATAAAATAGTTTAGGAATAGTTTGAGGCCCTAAACAGATGTGGAGAATAACTATTACCAGAGTGGTGGCTAAGGTATCATTGAATGACCAAACAATTGTTGAGCTTTCCAACATGATGTTTTTAGGTAGTTGGAGTTGATCATAGGCATGAGAGGAGATGATATTGATACTCGCTCCCCCATCAATCATAACTATTTGGACATGTATATGGTTGATGGATGTTTTGATAAAAAGAGGGTGATGGTCTACATTATGATAGGCAAGAATTTTAGATTCTTGAAAGGTGACCATGGTAGCATATTGGATGGCTCTAATCAAATGTGTAAGAGGTTAGGGATCATCTGGTTGAACATATATAGAATGTAATGCTTGGATTAAAGATTATGAATGTTGAGGAGGGTTAGTAACCAAGTCATAAAGATGTATTTTGACTCTCATTTAGTGAAGTTGTTTTAACACCAAGCACTAGATGAATGGAGATGCATTTGAAAAAGAAGGGGCTCCCAAAATGGAGACTTTGGTCTTGGGTGGTTGTGAGGGTGAAGGTGAATGTGTAGTTATTTGGGTTTGGTTGGTTGGTTAGGGAGTTGAAGGGTAAGATCATGTAATGGTGGCCTTGGATTTTCCCTTTTCATTTTGTTAGATGGTTTTGCCCTTATCCTTTTATTTAACTCAAGACTGAGTCACCATATGAATGGTATGAATAATGAGATCGATTTCCTGCTTCAGTTCACCTTCTTCACTTTTTGGTGGAAGTAAAGAAGTAGAAAATTTGTAGGTGGATTAGATATATGGTAAAAGAGGCAAGGGGCTTAAACAAGGTTAATCCAATAGATCATCCTCCTCCAAAAGGCCATCAATGATAATTTAGAGAGCTTCACAATTCTCTATATCATGCTTAGGGGTCCTATGGTAAAGACATATCATATTGTCATTGAACCAAGTTGGTTTTTGATGAGTGGCATCAAAAGTCTTGATTGGTGGTAAGATAATGGTAGAAGCATGCAGGAGCCTTTGTAAAATAGTTGTATAAGACTCTGATAAAGATTTTAGAGGTGGTGGAGTTTGTATTTTTGGTGTAGGAAGATTATTGGGTAAATACTTCTTGATAGGAGGTATAGTTGGTGGATTAAGCTTGGCTAGTAGTTTATAAAGAATTGGCTCAGTTAAAATTGGTTTAGGAATTGGGGGTCTAGATGATGAGGGTTTAATAGATCTGAAAGTAGATGGAGAAAGGTTGGTAAGGAATGATTATGAACTAGAGAATTAGGTTGTTATATGTGGAGAAAGGGGAAATGGTTTCTTAGAGGAAGAGTAGGTAATGGGAATGGTGAAAGGATATGGTCCCAAAATATAGGGTAAAGGTGAAGGATTTGATATGGTCCTTCCTCAAGGTTGTGGTATAGGCAATCCTTCCTTCTTAATGGGATTAATTGGATTAGGTTTTGGTTGGGTTGATGTTGTTAAATCCAATATCAAAGGAGGGTGAGTAAGATCAGGCATGGGAAGGATCCCCAAGTTATTGATTGGCTTGATAAAAGAAGCATAGGGTGACTTGACAATTTTAGGTGGGGGTAATTGAGATGGTTTTGTGGTGACTTTAGGACGGGTAGTTGGTGGAGTTATAATAATAGGATCAAGAGTGTACTCAAGTGAAGTAGAAGGTTTGGTTTTATTTTGATACAAGAGTCCACACTGATGCCAAAAGGTGGCTCTATCAAAGTTATGTTGGGATGTAAATTCCAAACTTTGAACTAGCTAAGAAAAGGGTTTATAAATGGGTTGTGTTCCTTGATCATTAGTTTCAAAGTGTAAACCTTTTGGGAAAAAATAAATAGTGGTTTTAGTGTTGCTATCCTTGGTGGAAGGTTTCAAAGGTGATGATTGGGTAGGTAGGGGTATGGTCTCTTGGAAAATGGTTTCCAAGGGAGGTAGGGATAATTCTATAATTAGTGTGGTAAGGGTAATGGTTTCAAGTGGAAGGGTTGGTATAGCTTATTACTTAGTTTGTTTGTCTAAATAAGTAGGTTTTTCTTCTATTTGGTTTGGAGGATTGGATGAAATGTTTGATGGAGTGGTTATATCCTTGGGTATTTCCACCATAGGAGGGGTAGATGGAACCATGGTTTCATCCAAAGAAGCCAAAAGGGTAGTCACTTCCTTTGTTTGGGTATTCGAAGGAATATGGGGTGGGTTGTTTCCTTGTATTTAGGTGATAGAGGTGATGACTTCTTTAGTAGTGGCCACATTATTGATGACTATAATTACATGTGCCTCATGTGAGTTGGAGGATTCAGTTTGGACTTCATGGTGTTGGGTTGAAGGTGGATGATTTGGGAATGGTTTTTTGAAAATACTAAGAGATTAGTTGGAAGGATAATTTGGGTTATCAAACATAAGCCTCCCTTTATAAATTAGGTCCTCGACAATGCTCTTAAAGGTATTGCATTTATTGGTATCATGTCCAATAACCTGATGATAATCAAAATGATCATTCTCATTATACCACCTGGGAAGGGGGTAAGAAGTATCAAATTATTGAGGGTCTTGATGGTTGGAAGTTAGATTAGATTGGATTTAAGTAGTTTTTCCATCACTAATGCATAATATTCCCCAATCAAGGTAAATGGTTTTAAAGGAACCGAGTTTCAGGTGTGGTTTTGGTGATTAGAAGGATTGTTGGTCTGAGGTGTTTGGTTGATAGTTGGAGGAGGTACGGTTTTGAGAACAACCAAGTATGATGATGCTTTTGATTTATAATTGGTTGGGTTTGTGTTTTTTTTGGAGGATGACTCAGTGGATTTGAAACTATAATTTTCATTTTGAAGTTTCAACTTCCCTTCATCGATAGTATGGTTTTCCAATTTGTGCGCCATAGTGAATGGTTCATCAAAGTTATTAAAGGTTTGAACTTGGAGAGTTAGAGTAATGTGTTTAGAAAACCCTAGAGAGAATAATTTGATTAATTCATGTTGGGGTAATGGGAAAGTGAGTTGATAACGAGTCCCCTTCATCTGGCAATGAAATCAACAATAGATTCATCTTCAGAAACATTAATGGAGTATAGGTCGATAATGGAAACCTTTTTGGATATGTTTATTGAAAAGTGTTTTAAAAAGGTTTATGCCAATTGAGAGAAATAAAATATAGAATGAGTGGGAAGGTTACTATACTAATAAAAGGTAGCCTTGGATAATGACATGGGAAAGGTTCAGAGGAGGAGAGCATCATCATAAGCAATCAAGTAACAAGCATGATTAAAAGCTCTTAGGTGCTTCTGAGGATCCTCCTTACCTTAGAATTTAAGAAATTTGGGTAATTACCATTGAGAATAATAAGCATGGACGGGCATGGAGGGGTGGATAGGCTCATTACAAATTTGGTTGTAAGACAAAAGATTAGTTGAGGCAGAGATGGATGACTCTAAACTAGTCATTTTGTTCATGAGCATTTTGACTAGATCAGGATGGGGTTGAGAAGCTGTACAATTAAGAGGTACATTTTGTTGGGGTTGGATTGAGGAAATGTATTAATAAGTAACAAATGGTACTAAAGAAGTCACATATTGATAAGTGGTGCTAAGGGGTTGAAATGGTGGTACATAAGAACTGCTTGGTATGAAAGGTTGGGTGGAAGGTGGTATATACCCTTGTGGGTTAGGGACATACCGGTAAGTTGTCACAGGCACTTGTTAAGGAAATGATGTGGTTGGTATGGTTGAGGTAGGAGGAATTTGGGAAGGTTAATGTTGGGTATTTACCCTAGTGATAATTGGGGGAAGGTTTTGAGGTATGGAGAGCACTAGATTTTGAAGTGGAACTATGGTCAAGGGATTGGTTGTAACCAAAGATAAGATAGAAGCTAAAGTGGAAGATAATACCACATTAGATGGGGAATAATTGACTAATGGTAAGGTTGAACCCACATGGGGTGTGATAGGAGGTGTTTGGTTGGGAGGGGGAAGGTTGGTTTGAATTTGGGTAGATGTGATATTAGAAGAGGCCTGAGTCAATGGTTGGGTTGAAGTGGTCCCTACCATAAGGTGGGATGGTATGCCAAGAAAAGGATCGGAAGAAGGAACCAAAGTAGGGGAGGTATGGTGAGGCAAGGTGTTTAGGTAATATTGTAAAGCAACTAGATTATTATCAAGAAAGGTAGTAAAATCTATATCTCCTTTAGATATGATTGGGATTATGGAAGGATATGATGGTGGAGGAGAATGTTGAGGTGAAGCATGAGGAGATTTGTCAACATCTGAGGTATAATCCATGGATGAAAAATAAGGTGGTGGTTGGTTGTTTTGATTTCTCACTTGTCTAGTTAAAACCATATGAAAAATTAGGGAATGTTATTGTGACACTCGCACCTCAAACAAAGATCAAACCTAAAATAACTTCAAAGCAATAAATACATACACCAAAAAGTGTGATATAACCTTAGGATTACTATTAAATCACTTTTGGCTTATGCCTTAAAGAGTGTGATAAGAGAGGTTGACTTGCAATGTGGATACTAAAGAGGAAGTCTATGGATAGTTTTAGGTTGTTTAGGTGCTCAAAAGGAAGATATGTGTTGAACTTCAGTACATGGATTGGTATTGGGGCCTACACCCTCACTTCACAATCCCATAACGATAAGGGTGTCAGGTGCTTAGCCAAGATATATAGAGTTTAGAGTTTATACTCAACCAGAGAGCTGAGTTGGTTCTCCCCTTGGTGGTGAAATTAAAGTGGGATATCTGGGAGGGGGTAAGGTTGTTACCAGGTCATGAAATCCTAGTCGGTCCTTGTCTCAAGTATTGTTTTGATGTGTAAATTATTTTATGGTTTGGTTTTTTGTGTGATAAAAAGTGTGAATTCTATGATAAGATTACTTTTCCTCCTAAGTTACTAGATGAACTAAAATTAGCAAGTAATCAATGAATATAAATGGTTAATTTTTAAGCCCAAAAATAAATAATTTATATCAATGAGCAAATAATTAAGGAAGAAAGGGAACTAGGATCCCATCAGGTGTGCCAAAATGTTTCAATTTTTTTTTTCATTTATTAGTTTTGAAAGTAGATAAAATAAAGTGAGTATTAGGGTGTGTACCTAGTAAACACTATGTTTTTTTATGACTAGATGAAGTGAGAACCTAAAAAACACATTTGTTAGACAAGTATGATGGGTGGACTACCTAGTAATGCTAGATCCAAGAAGTGAAAGCTCCCTTGGATGGCTATTAATCCACATGATAGAAATGTTATAAAAATAAAATTGGAAGATAATAAACTGATACAAACATAAATACGTATACAAAAAAATAAATGATATACCTATTCAATAGAAAATGTAGCAATGGCAGGTCAACACCATGCACCAATACACCAAGGTTAGGTTTAGAGGGTCTGGGTAGGATGTGTAGGTAGATATAGAATATAAATAGGGATTTGATTGGGTAAAATGGGAGAAAATAACAATCTGATATTTTTCTTGATAGAGATCATCAATGGTCAGGGTGACCAGCGATGGTTAGGTAACTAGTGACGGTTGCTACCAATTGGCAATGGTTTCCCATAAACTTTGGTGAATTTTAGGATGGAGATGAAAATTTAATGATTGATGGGTAGGAGTTAGAGTGTGGATTGGTAGGTGAGGGGTGGTGTGAAGATGAATATAATGAAATATAAAAACCTAATAAGGAAAGGAAAACACTAAAAACAAATGGAGAATACGTATGTGATTCCAAGTGAATGATAGTTGAAGACCTGAATAAAGTTGGGCAGCATAATAGTGCTTGAACCTTCAAATCTTATGTGGATAGAGCTTTGGAATGCTAAGTACCTACATAAAGAAAATAAGAGAGCTCAGATGCAATTTTTTTTAGATCCTCAACTCCTTCAAGAGCCCTATATTTATATCACAAAGTTGCTAAGTAAGAGAGGAAGGCTTGAGGGAAAGTTTCTAAGTTGGGAGGAGATGAAGTTACCTATTTTTGTTAGTCTTTAAAATATATCATTAAAGCAAGTTTCCAATCTATAAGATACTAATCTCGAACAAAGCTAGAAATGCTTTAAAATGCTTAAGGCAAGTATGGGTGACCCCAACCATCGATGATTACCCTAACCAGTGATGGTTGAGGGACCATGAGTAAATGGGTAAAAAGGTCATGATTTAAGTGATGTTTTTAAGAAGGGGGTATTTAACATGATGAAGTTATAAAATATTGTTAATAGACTAGGTGGTCTAATAGATGAAGAATCAGTTAAGGGTCCACAGTTCAAGATGACATCAAAAACTTTTGTTGTGTAATTTTTAGATGTCTATATTTTGTCCCTTTTGTTTTTGTATCTTTAAGTAAGCTATAGAATAAAAATAGGTGGTTGGTCAAGGTCCAGGTCTAGTTGTCCCAAGTGTGAGAGGGAGAAAGTGTTTCCCCTAAAATGAAGCAGAAATGAGACAAAGGTCGAATTGGATCAAGGTTTGATAAAAAGGAAGAATGAAGGTGATGAGGTTGTGCATGTGAAACACAAGTATGCACATAAAATTCAACAAATTATGAGGCACCACATTGTGTAAGGACTAGCATTTCCATGTTGGTAACAATAAGGTCGAGTTCTAGGATAAATGATAAGGTAACCAGTCCCTAGCATTGGGCATAACTAATTAGATCACACTTATCAAGTCTCCTAAATAGGGTCAGTTTTGACTTAGGAATCTATGGTAGGAAGTGATCCTGAGAAAAACATAATAGGTTAAGGCACACATAAAGTGGTGCATAATAAAAAAAGTTCAACAACAAAAAATTGGTCAAGGCAGTTAGGTGGACCAAAGCAAGGTCACCACAAAGTATATGAATAGGTTGGTCTAAGGCCAACATCGAGGTAGACATGGGTAAATTAGTGGGTAGGGTGGGTTGGGTAAATAGTGGCAGAGCTGACTCCAAATGCATGAGGCAAGAGGATGTTGCCTACATAGTCCCTTAGATAATTAATCCATCATGGACTTTAGGCCCAATATAGTTCTTGAGAGGTTGAGGGAGGGGTGACTCCTAAAGAGGTTAAGGTGAGGGAAAGGATGCTAAAAGTTGGTTAAAAAATGTTGAACCCTAACTAGTGATGGTTAGGATTAACTGATGATGGTTAGGTAACCGTCAGTGGTTAGTAGGGTTGAGTGAAGTGGATTGAACCAATGAGACAGAGGGTCAACCATCGATGGCTAGGCAACCATTGATGATTGGCCAAAAAACTTAAAAATATGGGAGAAAGGTCAATAAATATAGGTTTATCCTCATTTCCAATTTAGACCATCAGGGATTTATTCATTCTATACATTGTGTATGAAGTGTGCTTCCTAGTGCTTGGAATTGTGGTGAGGTGTTGAGATGAGATTAGAGTATGAGAAGGATAGTGGGGTCCATATGGATTCAAGAGATACTTAGGGAGAAGTGGTTAGGGGTGGATTGAGGTGATGCCATCAATCACAAAATGAGGTAGGTCATGTTTTAAATTGAAAATAAAGTGTAGTGTGTGAATTGTATGGGAAAAATAGAATTACGGATGTTAGTTGAAGAAATTTAGATACTGCTAAATGTTGGGCTAGGGTTTTGGATTTGTATTATGTGTGTGTGTAAAAGGAAAGGGTATGTGAAGAATAGGCTGTTTTTAGAGGTATGTTGAAAGGGTTAAGGGTGGGTAAAGGGTTTATAGTGGAATAGAGGGATTGTAAGGTGGTGGGAAGAGGTCAGGTGGTCAATGCTTGAGTTGGGGTGGATGGGAGATAGGTTGGGGTGTAATTTTGTAAGAGTTAGGGTGGGTGGGAGATAGGTTGGGGTGTAGTTTTGTAATATTTAGGGTGGGTTGAAGGTAAGATAGGTGGGAATGGGATCAAGAAAATAGGGTACATTTACAATGTGGTCAAGAGTTGTGTTGGAGGGATGATGGAGAAGCAAGATTGGTGGGGGTGGAAAGAATCAAAATAGATTGAGTTGTAAGGAATATGTAGGTTGGTGAATTAGAAGATGTAAGAGATGGATTGGGTTAGAAATGTAGTAAGTTATATAATATGGGTTTTTAGAAATAGAATAAGCATTAAAAGGGTAGGTGAAGATTATTATTTGAAATATATAGGTATTAGATAGGGTGTTTTACCTGCCTCATTTGTGGTTGCAGGTGAGTGATCAGATTTAGTTACGGGATCAAGTGTTATAGATTTTTACAAAGGTGAGGGATGCCATGTTAGAAAAAAACTAACATCACATAGAGACTATGGGTTTTGGAGGGATGTAACATTACCAATGCCTACCCAGGAATGATGCAATGATAGGTTCTCTCAACAAGAGATGGGACCTAGTGACTAATACCTTCTAGTTACTGATAGGGGAGATGAGTATCTTGTTAGAAGATGTTCACTAAATCACATGTATACCCATTTTTGGTGATCCTATCTACCATATAGAGGGGGATGAGATTGATGAGTGCATGGAGATTTTATACAGAGATGATAAAGATTGTGTATAGTTCCACTCTAGAGGGTTTAGTATTATGTAGATATACCAGAGAGCTCTGAGAGAGAGACATTTGTTGACTATCTGGTAGCTAGCAGTTACCTATTATGCATTGTTGGATTCTATTGGAGGGAGATACCCTGGTGTGTTATTAGGGGTGTTTTTGGAGTTATTTTTGGGTGGGCACAAGTTTTATTGGTATAGATATACAAAGAGCTATGGGGGTTTAGGGTGCACAAGCATTATGGCACCAGTGTGGGATTTGTACTTCACTTTGGGCTAATGAGCACATATAGGTACTGAGATCCTTGGACCTTTTGATAGAGGGATTTTAGTTGATAGATTATGTAGTTAGATTTTATTGATGGAGGAGAGATGGGGCTATTATAGTTGTTGGTCGTGGCTCAAGAGACATTGAGTGGTTTAGAGGAGCTTTGGAGTGTTTAGTTGCTAGGGACATTGTTTAGAGGCCATATGAGATGTATCACACCTTGTCTTTGTAGATCTGGAGATGGGCCTATGAGAGGTAGGATGGTGAGATAGAGTGTATCCCCTTTGAGTGGGTGTAACATTAGTTTGGACTGGTGTAGGGTATCCCTCTAGTTTCAATGTGATATAAGAGGGAGGATGCAGAGTTCTATCTACCAGAGCCATAAGCAGTTGAGGAGGACCTAGTTTTTGAGGAGTTACCCTTGAGGGATGGAAATGACGTAGGGTACATAACTGAATATCCTACCTAGTTTCAAGGGAGATATACATCCATTGATTTCAATGTCAGAGATGGGGATCAATGGCTGATGGATGTTAACCTAGCCAAGTACCATCATAAGGGAATATATAGGTAGTGGTGGGATTAACAATATCATATGCCCACATTATTGTGTTATAGGGGTAGATTGTTGTTCTTCAAGGATAGATTACCACTCTTCAGGGCCAGTTGGGTAGTATAGAGAGACTAGGCATAGGTAGAGGTCACTATTTTGTAGGGTCAAGTGGTTATTTTATAGTGACAAATTATGTTAGTGATAGGAGAATAGGATTAGGAAAGGAACTCACTTGGTTTGGTGATATAGGAGAGATACTCCCTATAAGAGACAAGTGGGGTAGTGGTGGCACCACCAGGGTTTATGACATAGGCTAGGTATCTAGTGGCCATACAAGAGTTGTGATATTATGAGGGCATTATGTTAGCAGAGTGTCTTAATGAGCTAAGGTGGGGAGAGTATCAAGTGGGTTTGGTAGATGGTGCAGTGATTTTGGCCCCAAGTCAGTAGGCTATGTTAGTGGGTCTACCGATAGGACCTCTACCAGGGACAAGTGTGGATGGGCCAGTAGTAGTGGTGCAAGTGCTCCTAGGTCATGATGATGTATATGTATTTTGATATGTTTTATATTGACCTACATGTCGAAGATGTAAGATGTATTTATGAGAAATGTGCCTTTCATTTATAGACATATTTTGATATATATATATATATATATATATATATATATATATATATATATATATATATATATATATATATATATATATATATATATATATATATATATATATATATAATGTTTTAGATGTTTTTGAGTTTTATATTTTGATGAGATGGATTCTTATGTCTTGATGATGTGTTGATTATGAGTGATTATGTTTTTAGATGTTATAGATGATGATTATGGTGTAGTTATGCATATATATTTTGATTTAATGTTATGGATTATGGATTATGGATTTTGTTTAAGATTTATTATGTGATTGATGAAGTGTATGATTATTTGGTCATTGATGATACTATTGTTTTGCATGATAGTAATGTTGATTTTATTAATGAGTGGGTTTTATGTGATAGTGTGAATGTTGATGTTAAAATAAGGCTAAGAAAATGTAATGCTTAATTAATGGATGTTGGGTTGGTATAGGTAGAGGAAATGTTCACATCTATATTTTGATTAAGAAAGGGGGCATGGTTCTCTACTAGCGAGAACCAAACAATATGAATCCATAGCTAGAATGTCTTAGTGAATACAAACCTATCAAATTCATCGTAGGTGCATGCTTTATTGAGAAAACTAATTTCTTAACCATTTCATGCCAAGTAAGCTCAGAATCCCTTACACTTATTGGGGATGTAGGTGATAGTTAGTGATGTCTATTTGTGGGTAGAGGAAAATGAAATCCTTATTGGAGTGGTTGGATTTTCCAAAGGAAACTAAAGAACTCTAGTAGATAAGTCCATGGCATTGGTATACTATATAATAATGTGTAGACTGGTCAATGTAGGAAGTCTACTTGTGCTATAAAAGTCAATTGCAGCTTAATTGGATAATAGATATACTGATCAATATATGAATTCTATAATTAGAAAATATAAGAGCCAATTTTGGCCTACTAATTTTGGATTTTTATTTATTGTTTTTGCTTTATAAGTTGTTGAAACTAATCAATACATGAAGCTTTTAATGAATATTTTTTTAGCCATCCTTCGAGGGAGTGGTTTAAGATTTTATTTTGGCATAGTTGTCCTTCAAGGGAGAAGTTTGATTTAAGAAACTTTTGATTTGATGTGGTAATTATCCTCCAATGGAGCAGACTGCTATTTTTTTTAAATTATGGATATATTTTAAACTAAATTTAGGCATGGATTAGTCTATTTAGGTTTGAAAGATCTACCCATGTAGAAGTAGGATATAGACATGGAAGGTTTGTTAGAGAAAAGGGTTTTGAGAAACAACTAACCATGGGATTCCATCTATGAAAAAGATTAAAAGTATCCATGAGAACTATGTTATGGGTAGAGCTAGGGTACCCATATTTAGGATCAGGTTATTACTATGATGGATGAATCACATGGTTTTGTATAATCAATTAATCTCAAAAGAGATAGAAAAGAAGGTTAATGAACCAAGGTATGAGCTTAAGTGAGACATGAATGTGGGTTTGAATCTTATTTTAACAATGAAAGAGATTCAAATGTAAGGCATTGATGGGTTTAGGTATTGGCCTACCTTTGAGAGAGGACAAAAAATAAGCACCCAATCCATACTTATGGGTTATAATTGATGGGGAATCAAGAACAACAAACTATGATTCCACTTGTCAGGATCTTGCTCCTCAATAAGAGCACAATATGATTAACTTGTATAAGCAACTAAACACAAAATTATACCAGAATGAACAAGTAACTAGAATTCACAAATAGCACAGAATATGAGAGACAATACACAATCTTGTATTAATACTCATCCAGAAAGAAAATACAATAAAGAATATGCCACTTCTTCTTCCATCTCTGTGAGGCTTCCCACACACCTCAAGAGCTCCCAGTAATACTCAATCAAGAGTTCACTCTCCTACCAAAAATGGTCCCAACACACAACTCAAGCACATAATTGGTGTTCACCTCCAACCAGTCATTAATAACCCTGCCAGTACACAAGTACTCAAAGTACTTCAAGTAGATCTCCCATGAAATTACAACAACCTGCAACTCAAATGATCTTACTTACACATGTTGAACTTCTCCCTGATCTTGCAACAACCTACAAATCAACTTGTTCTTACAATTAGAAGGATCTACCTTTCCTTCCTCTATTTGCTCATAATTAAAATACATGCCAATGGGTCTATAAATAGATCCCAGACTAAACCATAACTTAGACTCTTAATTTAGACATGTAGCTCAAGACTCAAAATAGCCTTTACATGTAAATAATCAGTTTAACAAACTAACTGTTCGTGTAACGAATAGTTTTGGAACTGTACAGACGATCGACGTCGGTCCCTGTCTAACTGGAGATGACCAACATCGGCTGACTTTTGCCGATGTTGGTTGCCCTTCTATTCACCCATGACCGACGTCGGTTGCTCTACCGACATCGGCTTCTCTAGAACTCAGAAACCTCCTCCATGTTTGCAAATAGTTGAATCTTTTAGATCCACAACCTAACAATCTCCCACTTGGAGATAAATAGCTGCAATTATACATGTACCTGTACATCATCTAGTTTATTTCTTGGCATTGTATCCCTCTTCAAGATCACTCTTGAAGACCAACCACCAAAAATCCTTTGGTGCACCTCCTATCATCCAAATCACTTGCCACATCTGCATCTACAAACCCATGTAGAAAAGAACTTGACCCTGCATAACATGTGCACCTACTGCTGGTCCCTCTCAAATATTTGAGAATCCACTGAACTACCCTCTAGTGCTTCTTTCCTAGATTGGCTCCAAACTTGCTGACAACTCCCACTACTTGGGAAAACTCAGGTCTAGTACATACCATGCACTTAACCTCATTATGTGAATTCAGAACACTATTCATAGAACTATCTAACCATCGGCGTGCTAACCGGTTTCACACAATCATTTAGAGACAAAATCAACCTGTGACCTTCCATGTCCCTAGAACACACTCATGCCAAAGAATATTGCTGCTCTCAGATTCCTCATGACATACCTCTAAACTAACTTTACCTTTAGTTCAGCAACTCTCTGCATATGTGACCCTACTACAAGCACAACATACAGAAACAGGATAATGTAGCTAATATTATCCAACCTGGTAAAGAGAAACACAATGGTCAAACCTCCATTGTCCTGCAGCTTACTCAAGACCATATACCCTGGCCTTCCATCTCACGTGTCCATTCCCGCTCTTCTTTATCCTAAAAATCCATTTGTCTCTCAGTGCTTTCTTCCAGCTGGCAACTCCAACAAAAAACTCCCATTTGGTTCTTCTCCAAGGAATCGCATCCTTCATCCATGCCAAGTTCCCACTATTTCTTGGATCTACCTACTCTACTTCTTTAATAACTTCTTGGTTCTTGACCATCAGTGAGCAACAAGTAGTGTAAATAAGGGAAATGATGAATTTGAGGCTTACTTACCCTTTAAGTCCTCCATATGGGTGCTTGAGACTCCTTGACAGCTTGTTGTCCACCCAAAATCTATCTCAGTGACCGATGTCGGTCACATCTCAGTCTGCACCCGACCAATGTCGGTTCCATGTGACTGCCTCATCACCAACATCGGTTCCTCCTAACCGACATTGGTGTTTATTTGTCCTGAGTCACCAACGTCAGGCTACACATAGCTAACATTGGTCCCTATCTGGATGCCGACGTCAGTTTTCTAACCGACGTCGGTCTCTATGTTTTACTTGTGAGCGATGACCTTTACCCACGAGCTCCTTTTGGATCAAACCCTTATCCATATCAACCTTGCTCTGCTCAGAATTCTTTAGCCCCTTACACTGATCTCTATCCATCATATTCTCTTTGAAAACCAAGGCTTTCTTGTTCTTGTCACAAACATCATATTTCTTAAGAAACATCACTTTCTTCTTTTGCTTACAAAAATCTCGATCCATGCTTTTCAAATCCGAAAGCATACCCTTTGACTCAAGAACATGCATCCCCTTCTTATTCATGTGACCAAGCTTATTAAGCCACATCTTCAAATCTACAGCTGAAGTAGATAAACCAAAAGGAGAATCCGTAATATAAGTAGATAGATAAAGCGTACCTACTTTCTTACCTCTTGCTACAACAAGTGCACCCTTGGTAACCTTCCAAGAGTCTGCTGTGAGAGTTACTGTGCAACCCTCATCACCCAAACTTCCAACACAAATCAAATTCCACTTCATGACTGGGACATGCATGACCTCCTTCAACACCCATGTGTTACCTTTTTGCAATTTCAGCTTCACTTTCCCTTTGCCAACTATTTGACAAGGCTTACCATCCCCTAAATAAATTTATCCAAAGTCTCCCTAGACATATTCATGAAAAAATTCCCTATTTGGGGATACATGGAAAGAGGCACCAAAATCTAAAACCCAAGATTCTACTTTATCTAAGGAACATACCAAAGCATTCTGTGTAACAAAATCTGCAACATCTGCTTCTTCATGTCCTTTATGCTGATCTTCATTCACCTAGCAATCTCTCTTTAGATGCCCTTGCTTTCCACATTTTTAGCAGGTTATTCTGCCATACCTGGACTTGGATCTCCTACCTATCTTTGACCTTGATCTCCCATGCTCGATCTTCTCTCTTTGCCTTCCCCTGCTTTCAACACTCAAAGCATTCCATGATGATTCACCTGTGCTTTTCTTGCAAATTTTTTCATTCAAGATTACACTCACAACATCATCCAATTTTAAGATTTCTGAAGCAGACGCAGTATTACTAACTACCATTACCAAACTCTCCCAACTTTCAGGTAATAAGCATAAGATTAAGAGAGCCTTAATTTCATCATCAAAAATAATATTGACTGAATTTAACTGGTTTACCAAACCATAGAAATCACTAAGATGACTATGAACAGATCCACCTTCCAACATTTGCAAATTAAATAATTGCTTCATAAGAAATACCTTTTTCAAAGCTGAGGGTTTTTCATATAAATTTGCCAAAGATTCCATCAACTCTACCGTTGTCTTAGCCTATGATAAGTTGGAAATCATAGATGATGCAAGGCTCAACCTTATAGATCCCAGAACCTTCCGATCAAGAACCTTCCATTCTTCATCCTTCATATCCAGGGGCTTGCATGCAACCCCACCCAACGGTAAGTATAAATCTTTTTGATACAGATAATCTTCAATCTGCATCCTCCATAATTGATAATTCTTGCCATTAAACTTCCCCATTCGTAGCTTACTTTCTTTTGCCATTGCTATACTCCCACTCAAACAGAAACCCTTGTGAGTGACCTGTAATCAACAAACACTAACCAGATATGATACAACCTGTTAGTAACCCAACCAAAAGCTCTGATACCAATTGATGGGGAATCAAGAACAACAAACTATGATTCCACTTGTCAAGATCTTGCTCCTCAATAAGAGCACAATATTATTACCTTGTATAAGCAACTAAACATGAAATTATACTAGAATGAACAAGTAACTAGAATTCACAAATAGCACAGAATATGAGAGACAATACACAATCTTGTATTAATACTCATCCAGAAAGAAAATACAATAAAGAAGATGCCACTTCTTCTTCCACCTCTGTGAGGCTTCCCACACACCTCAAGGGCTCCCATTAATTATCAATCAAGAGTTCAGTCTCCTACCAAAAATGGTCCCAACACACAACTCAAGCACAAAATTGGTGTTCACCTCCAACCAGTTAGTATTAACCCTTCCAGTACACAAGTACTCAAAGTACTTCAAGTAAATCTCCCATGAACTTGCAATAACCTGCAACTCAAATGATCTTACTTACACATGTAGAACTTCTCCCTGATCTTGCAACAACCTGCAAATCAACCTGTTCTTACAATTAGAAGGATCTACCTTGCCTTTCTCTATTTGCTAATAATTACAATACATGCCAATGGGTCTATAAATAGATCCCAAACTAAACCATAACTTAGACTCTTAATTTAGACATGTAGCTCAAGACTCAAAATATCCTTTACATGCAAACAATCAGTTCAACAAACTAACTATTTGTGCAATGAACAGTTTTGGAACTGCATAGGTGACCGACGTCGGTCCCTGTCTAACTGGAGATGACCGACATCGACTGACTTCTGCCGATGTCAAATGCCCTTCTGTTCACCCATGACTGACGTCGATTGCTCTACCGATGCTGGCTTCTCTGGAACTCAGCAACCTCTTCCATGTCTGCAAATAGTTGAAGCTTTTAGCTCCACAACCTAAAAATAATGTAGGGTCTTAACCAGTTAAAAAAAACTTTCCCTTCTTGGTCTTTTCCATGTTAGTAACATGTTGGTTTTATTTGAAGACAAGGTCTTTGATGTTGAATTCACATATTTTAAGATGTTTATTATATGTTCATTTTATACTCTCTTGATAAATTTGAAGATATTTGAGGGAAACAAGGTGATGTTCATCAATAAGTTCTAAGCATGTTAAGCATTCTTAATGATAACTAGTTTCAGAAAGAATCTCATGCAAGGATATGTTGAGAAATGGAATTTGGAATTCAAGAGGTAGGACTACCTCGGCTCCAAAGACAAGAAAAAAAGGTGTAACACATATGGTAGTTTAGATACTAGTGCGATAAGCCCATAAAGAAAATGGGATATGGAGGTGCTAATCCTTGCCTGAGGCACTGACTACCTTAGTGAGATTTTGATGATGGTTTTATTAGAAGCATCAACCTATCCATTAGCTTGTGGATGATAAGGCAAATAAAATATTAGGTTGATACCAAAAGCATCATATATCTCTTGGACATTTTTTTAGAAGGATTTACCGTTATCAGTGATGATTTTGTGAGAAACACCGAAGTGACAAATGATGTGGTGGTTGATAAAATCAATGTTTTTCTTAGATTTGATCAAGATTAGTGGGATGGATTCTACCAATTTGGTGAAATATTATATATAGGTGATGATATATTGAGTCATTGTGAGGAATGTGGATTGACTTATATGATAATATCAAGACCCCATTGTGAAAAAAGCCAATAGTCAGTTGATACTTGAATACCCTAAGGAGTTGCATGATGAAGGTTAACATGTTGTTGACATTCAATGCATTTCTTTAGATAGGCACAATAATCTTGATTAAGTGTGGGATAATAGTAACCTAGGTGAAAGATATGTTTAGAAACATCCAAACCACTAAAGTGCCCCCCACAAATACCTTCATGTGCTTCTTTGATGGCATGAGAAGCCTCATTGATATGAAGGCAATGAAGGAGGAGATTGTGAAAGCCTCACTTATAAAGAATGCCCCCTAATATTAGGTAACAAGAGGTGATTTGAATGAAATATCTATGAGCATTTATAGAAATATCTAAAGGGATGATACTGGCATTAAGGTAGTCAAATATTTAATCATACCAAATGTCTGAAGATGATGTTTCTATTGGATAAATGGTAGGAAGATCAGGACTAAGGTGGGATAGTGTGACAAAATGGTGGATGGTGACAAATAGTTTAGAGTCAGCAGGTTGAGGTGGAATTTGGGCTACAAAGGAAGCCGTTGTATATATAAATTTGTTAGTAGAGTGAGGGATTGATTGGATAATATAATGGTCAAATGATGTTAATAGTTTTTTGACAAGTTATTTTTACTTTAAAAGAATGTCATTTTTACATTGATAGGCTCCTGTGACTTGGTTGATAATAAGTTGAGAATCTCTAAAGATGCTAATTGTTTTGATTCCCAAAGCTAGAGTTATTTGAAGACCTATGACCAAGGCTTCATATTCAACTATATTATTAGTGCTTTTGAAATCAAGTTTGAAAGAAAGAGGAAGAGGTTCCCCATTAAGGGGAATGAGGATTATGTCGGCACCCCCACCATTATGACATTTAGAGGTTCCCAAAGCTAGAGTAATTTGGTAGGGTAGTTATAGACTCATCTACAAAGGTAAGAGGGGGATTTTGATTATCAAGGAGAGGAACTTCAACCATTTGGTCTGCAATCACCTATCCTTTAATGGAATTTTGCAAAAGAAACTCAAGATCAAACTAATCTAAAATCATGAGCCACTTGGCCATATGTTGGTTGTAATATGACTTGGAGTGCACATACTTGAGGGGATCAGTGTTAGTAATGACATAATTTTTGTGGTTAAGAAGATAGTGATGAAGTTTAGAGGTGATGAAAACTAATCCAAGGCAAAGTTTTCTAAGATGGGTGTATTGAGTTTCATAGTGAATGAGGGTGTGGCTGATGTAATAAATGGCATGCTCCTTATTTTGGTCATCATGATGAGTGAGCATGGCCCCCAAGGAATGAACGGTGGTAGATATGTATAGATAAAAAAGGCTGATCCTCTTTTGAAGGAATAAGAAATGGTGGAGAGAGAAGATACTCCTTGATTGCATCAAAGGCTTACTGATATTTATTAGTCCATTTAAAGGAGGTGTTTTTTTAAAATAGGTGGTGAAAAGGATAACAATGATCAGATAGTTGAGAGACAAAGCAACAGATTGATTGAAGTTTTCCTTGCAGGCTATGAAGTTGTTTTAAGTTAGTAGTGGGAGGCATTTCTAGAATGGCTCAAACTTTTGTGGGGTCTATTTATATTATGCAAAGGGAAAAAATAAATTCCATAATTTTTCCTGATAAGACCCTGAAGATATATTTCTTTGGGTTGAGCCTGACATGATAATGGATAAGTATTTCAAAGATGATAGTGAAAATAGTGAGGTGATCTTTATGGTGCCTGGATTTATTGAGTAGATCATCAACATAATCCTCAAGTATTTTATGGATGAGGTCATGAAATAAGTAAGTCATGGCCTACTGATAAGTGGCTCCCATATTCTTTAGGACAAAGGGCATGACATGATAGCATAAAGCTCCCCATGGGCTGATAAAGGATGTTTTATGTTGATCTTGAGGGGTGATCAGGATTTGGTTGTATCCTAAAAATATATCCATAAGGGATAACATTTCATGGCTAGTAATAAGATCAATAGGTTGGTCTATGTTAGGTAAGGGAAAGTCATCTTTGGGTCATGAAAGGTTAAGATCATAGAAATCCACACAAAGTTAGAGTCTCCCAGTGGGTTTGGTAATAGGAACAATGTTGGAGACCCATTATGGTTAGTCAATGGGTTGAATGAAATTAACAGATAGAAGGCATTGAATTTCTTCTTTAATAATAAGAGCTATGTGAGGGTGGATGTGATGAATTTTTTTAATAATGGGCTTAACTTTGGAATAGGTAATGATGTTATGAAGAGACATGGAAGGGTCAATGTTAGGCATATCATGATAAGACCAAGAAATTATATGCTATGGTCATGGAGAAAAGATTGATAGTATCATAATTCTTTGAGGGTTAAGGATTGGCCAATATTGACAATATGAGGGTCCTCCCGAGTGCCCAAATTAAATTCTATGGTTGATTCATTTAGCATTGTTTGGTTTTTAAGAGGGAGGGATTTTTGAAGAGTAGAGTACCATGTACCCAAATAGGTAAGAATAGAATTATTGTCTTGAAGTTGGATGGTGTTAATGGTGGGTGAGTCATGTGTAATCATTTTAGTGTGGATAAGAGGAATGGTTTTGGTTTTTCCTTCCCATTGATAAGATAGGGGACCCAAACTGATGGTGTTGATAAAAAAAGGTTAGGTGGGATGATGTTCAAATTGGAGAGATGGGGTTGGTGACAGTAGAGAGTCATCAAAGTGGAAAAATGGGACTGATGAGGGTAGAGGTCATTTAAGTTGGAAAAGTGAGGTTGGAAAAGGTAGAGGTTCTTGAAAAAGTGGGATTGGTGAGGTAGAGGTTTATCAATTTAGAAAAGTGGGTTTGGTGAGGGTAGAGGTTCATCAATAGTGGTGAGAACTGGTTTTGGTGATGTGGGGTCTTCTGAGGGAATGTATCCCAAGCCAATGAACTCACATGTTTTTTTATTTTTGATGATGGGAAGCTCGTGGGGTCATTGTTCATAGAGGCCAAAAACAAGCCCTTTCCAAGTGCACCAATGAAGGTATGTTTGGACAAAGGTTGGGTTGCTAAGCTAAGAAAAGTTGGAAGTGAATGGCTAGATATAAGGCATGGCATTGGGAGCAAAGAGTGCTTTATCAAGTCACCCTTTGACAAAGTATTTTCTATTGTTAGGAAGGCCAAAGGGGACAAGGGTACTGATATTGGGATCATAAGATGGATCATTTTGAAGGTTCTTAAATTCATATGGAGAAGGGAAAGAATCTAAAACTAAACATTGATATTGCCCTTGCATAAGACATTGAAATGTGGATTACAAGGGGTGTTGAATATTGATTTGAGATGAAGGGATAGTTTAACTAGTGTATGCTTCATCATTATTGAAGATATAAGTGTTGGCAAGTTGGATTGACATGGTGGCTTGGCTAGATGTTGGTTGTGAATAGGGTGAAGGTGGAATAAGGACATCATTATTCCAATATGTCATATTATAAGAAGCAAAGGGACTTAGATCAGCTTTGAATATAATGACTTGTCCCTTATGTTCAAATTTGACACATCAATGAAGGGTAGAAGGGATGCATCCCATGGGGTAGATCCAAGAGTGACCAAGTAAAACATTATATTGAAATTTGCCCTCTAATACATAAAATAGTTCAAGAATAGTTTGGGGCCCCAAATGGATGTGGAGAAAAACTATTCTTAGAGTGGTGGCTAAGGTATCATTAAATGACCGAAGAACTGTCAAGTTTTCCAACGTGATGTTTTTAGGTAGTTGGGGTTGATCATAGACATGGGAGGAGATTATATTGATACTCTCTCCCCCATCAATAATAACTATTTTGATACATGTATGATTGATATATGCTATGATAAAAAGAGGGGGATCAAGGTCTTCATTATGATAGGGAAGAATTTTAGATTCTTGAAAGGTGACCATGGTAGCATGTTGGATGGCTCCAATCAAAGGTGCAAGAGGATGGGGATCATCTAGTTGAACCTCTATAGAATGTAATACTTTGATTAAATATTGATGATGTTGAGGTGAGGTGCTAACCAAGTCATAAAGACTCATTTTGACTAACATTTGGTGAAGTTATTTTAACACCAAGCATTGGATGAATGGAGATGAATTAGAAGAAGGGGATCCCAAAATGGAGACTTTGGTATTGGGTGGTTGTGAGGGTGAAGGTGAAGGTGAAGTTGTAGTTTTTTGGGTTTGGTTAGTCCATTGGGGAGTTGAAGGGTAAGACCATTGAATGGTGGCCTTGGCTTTACCCTTTTCATTTTTAGATGGCTTTTCCCTTATCCTTTTGTTGAGCTCAAGACTAAATCACCATATGAATGGTATGAATAATGGGACCAATTACTTGCTTTGGTTCACCTTCTTCACTTTTTGGTGGAAGTAAAGAAGTAGATGATTGGTAGGTGGATTGGATAGGTGACAAAAGAGGCAAGGGGCTTAAATAAGGTTCATCTAATAGATCATCATCCTCCAAAAGGCCATGAACAATAATTTGGAGAGATTTATAATTCTTTGTATCATGCCCAGGGGTCTTATGGTAAAGACATATCAGATTGTCATTGAACTAGGTTGGCTTTTGATGAGTTGGGTTAAAAGGCTTGATTGGTCGTAAGATAATGGTAGAAGCATGCAAGAGCCTTTGTAAAATAGTTGTATAAGACTCTGATAAAGATTTTGGAGGTGGTGGAGTTTGGATATTTGGTGTAGGAAGCTTATTGGACAAAGACTTCTTGATAGGAGGTGTGGTTGGTGGATTGATCCTTGTTGGTAGTTTAGAAATAATTGGCTTAGTTATAATTTATTTAGAAATTTGGGGTCTAGATAATGAGGATTTAATAGATGGGAAAGTAGATGGAGAAAGGTTGGTAAGGAATGATGATGAACTAGACGATTGGGTTGTTATAGGTGGAGAAAGGGGAGATGGTTTCTTAGAGGAAGAGTAGGTTATGGGAATGGTGGAAGGATGTGGTCCAAAAATAGAGGGTAAAGGTGAAGGATTCGGTATGGTCCATCCTTGAGGTTGTGGTCTAGGAAATTATTTCTTCTTAATGGGCTTAATTAGATCAGGTCTTGGTTAGATTGATGTGGTTAAATCCAATCTCAAAGGAGGGTGAGTAGGATTAGGCATGGGAAGGATCCCAAAGTTCTTGATTATCTTGATAAAAGAAGCATAGGGTGACTCAAAAAATTTAGGTGGGGATAATTGAGATGGTTCCATGGTGACTTTAGGAGCTATAGTTGGTGGAGTTGTAACAATAGGCTTGAGAGTATACTCAAGTGAAGTAGAAGGTTTGGTTTTATTTTTATATAGGAGTCCAAGGTGATGCCAAAAGGTGGCTCTATAAAAGTTAGGTTGGGAGATAAATTCCAAACATTGAACCCATTGGGAAAAGGTTTTATAAATGGTTCATGTTCCTTGATCAATAGTTTCAAAGCATAAACCTTTTAGGGAAGAAGAAAGAGTGGTTTCAGTGTTGCTATCCTTGGTGGAAGGTTCCAAAGGTAATGATTGGGTAGGTAGGGGTATGGTCTCTTGGGAAATGGTTTCCAAGGGAGGTATGGATAATTCTATAATTGGTGTGGTAAGGGTAATGGTTTCAAGTGAAAGGGTTGGTGTAGCTTCTTCCTTGGTTTGGTTATCTAAAGAAGTAGGTGGTTCTTTTATTTGGTTTGGAGGAGTAGATGAAATGGTCGATGAAGTGGTTATATCCTCGGGTATTTCCACCATAGGAGGGGTATATGGAATCATGGTTTCATCCAAGGAAGTCGAAGGGGTAGCTACTTCCTCTATTTGGGCATTTGAAGGAATAGGTGATGGGTTATTTCTTTTTACTTGGGTGATAGAGGAGATGGCTTCTTTAGTAATGAGCACATTATTGATGACATTAATTACATGTGTCTCATGTGAGTTAGAGGATTCAAGCTAGACTTCATGGTGTTGGGTTGAAGGTAGATGATTTGGGAATGGTTTTTAGAAAATATCAAGAGATTGGTTGGAAGCAGCATTTGGGTTATCAAACACAAGCTCCCCTTTATCAATTAGGTCCTGGACAATGCTCTTAAAGGTATTTCATCTATCAGTATCATGTCCAAAATTTTTATGATAATCACAATGATCATTCTCATTGTACCACCTAAGAAGGGGGCGAGAAGTATCAAATTGTTGAGGAGGCTTGATGGGTGGAAGTTAGATTAGATTTCAATTAAGTAGTTTTTCCAACACTGATGCATAAGATTCCCCAATCAGGGTAAATGGTTTTAAAGTAACCCAGTTTTGGGTATAGTTTTGGTGATTGGAAGGATTGTTGGTTTGAGGTGTTTGGTTGACAGTTTGTGGAGGTGTGGTTTTGAGAATAACTGAGTGTGTTGATTCTTTTACTTTAGAATTGGTCAAGTTTGTAGTTTTTGTGCAGGATGACTCAGTGGATTTGAAACTAGAATTTTTATTTTGAAGCTTCAACATCCCTTCATCGATATCACAATTTTCCAATTTGTGGGCCATAGTGAATGCTTCATCAAAGGTCCTAAAGGTTTGGACTTGGAGAGTTAGATTAATGTGTTTAGCACACCCCCGAGAGAATAATTTGATTAATTCATATTGGGGTAATGGGAAAGTGAGTTGATTAATGAGGCCCCTTCATTTGGCAACAACATCAACAATGGATTTGTCTTTAAATTACTTAATGGAGTATAGGTCAGTAATGGAAACCTTTTTAGATATGTTTACTAATAAGTTTTCTAAAAAGGTTTGTGCCAATTAAGAGAAAGAAAAGATATAATGAGTGGTAAGGGCTCTATACCAATCAAGGGAGGCCTTAGATAATGACATGGGAAAGGTTCAGAGGAGGAGATGATCATCATAAGTGATTAAGTAGCAAGCATGACAAAAAGCTCTTAGGTTTTATTGATGATCCTCCTTACTTTAGAATTTAGAAAATTTAAGCAATTCTTATTGAGAAATATAAGCATGGATGGGCATGGAGGGGTGGATAGGTTCATTAAAAATTTGGTCATAAGACAAAAGATTAGTTGAGATAGAGATGGATGACTCCAAACTAGTCATTTTGTTGATGAGAATTTTGAATAGATCAGATTGGGGTTGAGAAGCTGCATAATTAAGAGGTGTATTTTTTTGGCATTGGCTTGTAACAATGTATGAATAGGTAGCAAATGCTATCAAATAAGTCACATACTGATAAATGGTACCAAGGGGTTGAGATGGTGGTACATAATAACTACTTATTATGAAAGGTTGGGTGGAAGTTGGTACGTACCCTTGTGGGTTAGGTACATACCGGTAAGTTATCATAGGCACTTGTTGAGGAAAGGATGTGGTTGGTATGGTTGAGGTATGAGGAAGTTGGGAGAGTTGAGGTTGGGTAGTTACCCTAGTTTTGATTGGGGGAAGGTTTTGAGGTATGGAGAGCACTAGGTTTTGAAGTGGGACTATGGTCAAGGGATTGGTTGTAACTAAAGGGAAGATAGAATCTAGATTGGAGGATAATACCATAGCATATGGGGCATAAGTGACTAATGGTAAGGTTAAACCCACATGGGGTTTGACAAGAGGTATTTGGTTATGAGGGGGAAGGTTGGTTTGAGTTTGGGTGGATGGGATATTAGAAGTGGACCTATTCAATGGTTGGGTTGAAGTGGTCCCTACCATAAGGTGGGATGGCATGCCAAGAGAAGGATCGGAAGAAGGAACCAAAGTAAGGGGGTAAGGTGAGGCAAGATGTTGAGGTAATGTTGTAAAACAATTGGATTATTGTCAATAAAGGTATAAAAGTTTGGATCTCCTTTAGATATGATTGGGATTCTAAAAAGAGAGGGTGGTGGAGGATAATGGTGAGGTGAAGTGTGATGATATTTGTCAATATCTGAGGTATAATCCATGGATGAAGAAGAAGGTGGTAGTTGGTTGTTTTGATTTCTCACTTGTTGTCTGGTTAAAACCATATGAGAAAATAGGGAATGTTATTGTGACACCCGCACCTCAAATAGAGATAAAACATAAAATAACTTCAAATAAATCAATACATATACCAAAAAGTGCATATTAACCTTAGGACTACTTTTAAATTGCTTTTGGCTTATGCTTTAAAGAGTGAGATAAGGGAGGTCGACTTGGATAGTAGGTACTAAAGAGGAAGTCTATGGATGGTTTCAATTTTTTTAGGCACTCAAAAGGAAGATCTAGGTTGAACTTCAGTACATGGCTTGGTATTGGGGCCTACCCCCTCATTTCACAGTCCCATAGTGATAATGGTGTCATGTGCTTAGCCAAGATATACTGAGTCTAGAGGTTATACTCAATTACAGAGCTGAGTTGGTTTTACCCTTGGTGGTGAAATCTAAGTGGGATATCTAAGAGGATGTAAGGTTATTGCTAGGTGATGAAATCCCTATCAGTCCTTATCTCAAGTATTATTTTGATGTGTAAATTATTTTATGGTTCACTTTTGTGTGTGATAACAAGTGTGAATGATATGATAAGATTACTTTGCATCCTAAGTTACTAGATGAACTAAAATTAGAAAGTAATAAATGAATTCAAATGGTTAATTTTTAAGACAAAAAATAAATAATTTCATTCGATGAGCAAATAATTAAGGAAGAAAGGGAACTAAGGTCCCACCGAGTGTGCCAAAAGCTACATAAGTAGAGGTGAATTGTTTTCTTGTTAGTTGCCAAAATGTTTTAATTTTTTTTTCATTTCTTAGTTTTGAAAGTAGATAAAATAAAGTGAGTATTAGGGTGTGTACCTAGTAAATTTTGTGCTTGTTGATGACTAGACAAAGTGAGAACTCCTTTTTGGTGAGGAAGGACTACATGTAATAAGACCATAGTAAACAAACTCAGTTGTTAGACAAGTATGAAGGGTGGACTGCCTAGAAATGTTAGATCCAAGAAGTGAAAGCTCCCTTGGATGGTTGTCAATCCACTCCCCTAATATATAAATGTTTTGAAAATAAAATTGGAATATAATAAACTGATATGAACATAAATGTGTATACAAAGAAATAAATGGTATACCTATTTGATAGAAAATGTGGCAATGGTGGGTCAACACCATGCAAAATGCACCAAGGTTAGGTTTAGAGGGTCTAGTTAGGGTCTATAGGTAGATCAGAAACAAAAACATGGATTTAATTGGGTAAAAGGGGAGAAAATAATAATTTGTTATTTTCCTTGATAGTGACCATCGGTGGTCAGGGTGATCAGTGATGGTTGTGTATGATCGGTGATGGTTAGGTAACTAGTGATGGTTTTGGTAACCAGTGATCATTTCTACCAACTAATGATAGTTGCCTATAAACTTTGGTGAATTTTGTGATAGAGATGAAAATGGAATGGTTGATGGGCAAGAGTTAGAGTGTGGATTTCTGGGTGAGGGGTGGTGTGCAGGTGAATAAAATGAAATAGAAAAACCTAATAAGGAAAGGAAAATACTAAAAAAAGGAGGATACCTATGTGATTCTAAATGAATCATAGTTAAATACCTAAAGAAAGTTAGGTAGAATAATAGTGCTTGAACCTTTAAAAGTTATGCAGATAGAGTTTTAGGATGTTAAGTACCTACACAAAGAAAATAAGACAGCCTGGATATAAATTTTTTTGATCCTCAACTCCTCAAAGAGCCCTTTATTTATAACACAAAGTTTATAAGTAAAAGAGGGAGGCTTGAGGGAAAGTTTCTAAGATGGGAGGAGATGAAGTTGCCTATTTTTGTTAGTCTTTAAAAGCTGGTGTTAAATCAAGTTTCTATTTTATAAGATACTAATCTCAAACAAAACTAGAGATGATTTAAAATGCCTAAGGTAAGTTTGGGTGACCCCAACCATCAAAGATTACCCTAACTGGTGATGGTTGAGGGGCCATAAGCAATGGGTAAAAAGGTCATGATTTAAGTGATGTGTTTAAGGAGGGGGTATTTAACATGATGAAGTTATAAAATACTGCTAGCAAACTAGGTGGTCTACTAGATGAAGAATTAGTTAAGGGTCCACAATTCAAGATGACATCAAAAACTATTGTTTTAAAGTTTTCAAGTGTCTACATTTTAACCCTTTTTGTTTGGTATCTTTAAGCAATATGTATAATAAAAATAGGTGGTTGGTCAAGGTCTAGGTCTAGTTTCCCTGAGTGTGGGAGGGAGAAGGTGTTCCCTATCAAACTGAGAGGCAATGAGACAAAGGTTGAATTAGGTAAAGGTTTGATAAAAAGGGAGAATTAAGGTGATGATTTTAGGCATGTGAGACATAAGTATGAACATAAAATGCAACAAATTGTGAGTCACCATATCACACAAGGACTAACATTACCATGATGGTAATAATAAGGTTGAGTTCTATGATAAATGACAAGGTAACCAGTCACCAGTATTGGGCATAACTGATTAGATCACACTTATCAAGTCTCCTAAATAGGGTTAGTGTTGACTCAGGTATCCAAGGTAGGAAGTTCTCTTGAGAAAAACATAATAGGTCAAGGCACACACAAGGTGGTGCATAATACAAAAGTTCAACAAGGCAAAATTGGTTGAGGTAGTTAGGAAGACCAAAGCAAGGTCACCTCGAAGTATGAAAATAGGTTGGTCTAAGGCCAACATCAAGGTGGATGTGGGAAAATTGGTGGGTAGGGTGGGTTGAGTAGATAGTGGCTGAGCTGACTCCAAATGCATGAGGTAAGAGGATACTACCTACATAATCCCATGAATAATTAATCCAACATGGACTTTAGGCCTAATGTAGTTATTGAGAGTTTGAGGGAGGGGGTGACTCCTGAAGAGGTCAAGTATTATGAGGGCATTATGTTAACATAGTGTCTGAATGAGCTGAGGTGGGAAGAGTATCAGGTGGGTTTGGTAGGTGGTGCAGTGATTATAGCACCTATTCTACAACTTAATGCATTTCTAACCCAATCTATCTCTTACATCTTCCATTTCACCAACCCACCTGTTCCTTACAACTCAATCCATTTTGATTCTTCCTACCCCCACCAATCCCATTTCTCCATCATCCCTCCAACACAACTCTTGACCACCTTGAAAATTTACCCTATTTTCTTTATCTCATTGCCACCCATCTTACCTCCAACCCACCCCCACCTGATACTCTTCCCACCTCATCTCATTAAGACACTATGTTAACATAATGCCCTCATAATAGTGTAACACCTATATAACCACTAGATACCTGACATGTGTTACAAAACTTGGTGGTGCCACCACTACCCCACCTATCCACTATAGAGAGTCTCTCTCCTATGTCACCAAACCAAGTGAGGTCTTCTCTTGATCCCCCTCTCCTGTCACTAACATAATCTATCCCTATAAATTGGCCACTTAACCTTGTAAAGTGGCCACCTGAACCTATAAAATGGTGACTTATGCTTGTGCCTAGTCTCTCTATATTGTTAGTCCTTCCAGCTAACCCTAAAGAGTGGAAATCTATCCTTAAAGAATGGTAATCTACCCCTGTAACATAGTAATTTTGGCATGTGCTACTACCAATGTCATTTCTACCTGTGGATCCCCCTGTGCTGGTACCTATGATGTGTCAACATCCATTAGCCATTGATCCCCATCTCTAACACCAAAATCAATTGATATATACCTCCATTAAAACCAAGTAGGATATTCAGTTGTACACCCTGCATCATCTCGATTCCTTAGGGACAACTCCTCAAAAACCACCTCCTCCTCAACTGTCTATGGATTTGGTAGAAAGAAATATGTATCCTCCCTCTTATATCATACTATATTTGGAGGGATACCCTACACCAACCCACACTAATGCCACACCCACTTAAATGGGATATGCTCTATTTCACCATCCCACCTCCTATAGGCCAATCTCTAGTTCTATAAAGACAAGGTGTGAAACCCATACCTAACCCATATTGGCCACATTTGATATGGCCTCCAAACAATTTCCCCAATAAGTAAACCCTCCAAAGCTCCTCTAAACCACTCAATGTCACTCAAACCACCACCAACACCTATAATATCCCCATTTACCCTCTATCGATAAAATCCAATTACATAATCTATTAGCCAAAATCGCTCTATGAGAAGGCCCAAGGGTCTTAGTACCTATATGTGCTCATAGGCTCAGTAGTGAAGTAAAAATCCCACACTAATGCCATAATGCCTATGTAACCTAAACCCCCATATCTCTATGTATATTTGCATTAATAAAACCTATGCCCACCCAAAAACAACTCCACCAACACCCCCAATATCACACTAGGGTAACTCCCTCTAACAGAATCTAGTAATACATAATAGGTAATTGCTAACTACAACATAGTCATCAAATGTCTCTCTCCTAGAGGTCTCTGGTATAGTGGCCTAATACTAAACCCTCTAGATCAGAACTATGCATCATCTCTATCATCTTTATCCATCTCCATGCACTCATCAATCTCATCCCCTTCTATATGGTAGATGGGATAAACACGAATGGGTAGATGTGTGTTCCAATGAACATCCTCTAACAAGATACTCATCTCCCCTATTGATAGCCAAAAGTTATTAGTCATTAGGTCCCATATCTTGATGAGAATGGCTATCATCATGGCATCCCTAGGTAGGCACTGGTAATGTTGTATCCCTCTAAAACCCATAGTCTCCATATGACACCTATCTTCTGCTGACATGGCATCCCTCACCTCTATAAAAATATCTGGGACTTGATCTTGTAACTAAATTTTATCATGCACTTACAACCAAAAACAAGGTAGTTAAAACACCTTATCTAATACCTCTATATTTCAAATAATAATCTTCACCTACCCTTTGAATGTTTATTTTATTTATAAAACTCTTATTCTAAAAATTAATACATTTCTAACCCAATCCATCTCCTATATCTTCCAATTCACCAACCCATTTATTCCTTACAATTCAATCCATTTTGATTCTTCCCACCCTTACTGATCTCACTTCTCTATCATCCCTCCAACACAAATTTTGACCACCTTGCAAATTTACCCTATTTTTTCTATCCCATTCTACCCATCTTACCTCTAACCCACCCAACTCTTACAAAAATACACCCCAACATATCTCCCACCAACCCCAACTCTTACAAAACTACACCCCAACCTATCTCCCATCTACCCCAACTTGGGCATCCTACACCAACCACTTGACCGTCATTAGTTATTAAGACTATTGATGTCCATTTGGGGCCTTTTTTCCCCAATGTCAATGGTCATCATTAGCTAACTACAAGAAATGAGCCTTGACCCCTTTACCTCTTCCCACCACCTTATAATCCCTCTATTCCACTGCAAACCCTCTCCCCACCCTTAACCCTTTCAACATACCTCTACAAATAACCTATTCTTCCCACACCCTTTCTTTTTACACACACATAATACAAATACAAAACCCTATCCCAATATTTAGTAGTATCTAAATTTCCTCAACTAACATCTATTGTTCTATTTATTCCCATATAATTCACACACTACACTTTATTTTCAATTTAAAACATGACCTACCTCATTTCATGATTGATGGCACTACCTCAATCTATGCCTAACCACTTTTCCCCAAGCATCTCCTACATTCATATTGATACCACTGTCACTCTCACACTCTAATCTCATCTTGACACCTCACCATAATTCGTAGCACTAGCAAGCACACTTCATACATAACATATAGAATAAACAAATCCCTGATGGCCCAATTTACAAATGAGGACAAACCTCTATTTTTTTATCTTTTTTTTCCCATGGTTTTAGGGTTTTTTCCCAACCATCGATGGTTTCCTAAGCATCGATGGTTAACTCTCACTGTCATTGGTTGAATCTACTTCACTTGACCAACCCAACCAGTGATGGTTACATAACCATCATTAGTTAATCCTAACCATCACCGATTAGGGTTTAACATTTTTTTACCACACTTTTAACATCCTTTCCCTCACCTTGAGCTCTTCAGGATTCACCCCCTCTCTCAACCTCTCAAGAACTACCTTGGGCCTAAATTCATGTTAGATCAATTATACATGAGACTATGCAGGTAGCATCATCTTGCCTTAAGCATTTAGAGTCAGTGCAACCACTATCTACCTAACCCACCCTAACCAATGATTTTCCTACATCCACATCAACGTTGGCCTTAGACCAACCTATTCACATACTTTGTGGTGACCTTGCTTTGGTCCTTCTGATTACCTTGATCAAATTTTCCCTGTTGAACTTTTTTATTATGCACCACCTTGTGTGTGCCTTAAATTATTGTGTTTTTATTAGGATCACTTCTTACCCTAGATACCTAAGTTAACACCAACCCTATATAGGATACTTCATAAGTGTGACCTAATTAGTTATGCCCAATGCTAGGGACTTGTTACCTTGTCATTTATCCTAGAAATTGACCTTATTATTACCAACATGGCAATGTTAATCCTTGTGCGATGTGGTTCCTCACAATTTGTTATATTTTATGCACATACTTGTGTCTCACATGCCAAACCTTGTCACCTTCATTCTCTCTTTTTACCAAACCTTGACCCAATTCAACCTTTCTCTCATTGCCTCCCAGTTTGAGGGGGAACACCTTATCCCTCTCACACTCGGGATAACTAGAGCTAGACCTTGACCAACTACCTATTTTTTTTCTATAGCTTACTTAAAGCTACACAAAAATGGGGAAAAATGTAGACACCTAAAAACTACACAATAAAAGTTTTCAATGTCATCTTGAACTGTGGACCCTTAACAAAAAATTTGTCTAGTAGACCACCTAGTCTAATAATAATCTTTTATAACTTCATCATGTTAAATACCACCTCCTTGAACACATCACTTAAATCATGACCTTTTTACCCATTTTATCATGGCCCCTCAACCATCACTAGTTAGGGTAACCATCGAAAGTTGACCTTAAACATCGACAGTTGGGGTTACCCAAACTTGCCTTCAACATTTTAAATCATTTCCAACTTTGTTCAAGATTAGTATCTTATAGAATGGAAACTTGCTTTAATTTCATCTTTTAAAGACTTACAAAAATAGGCAACTTCATCTCCTCCCAACGTATAAAATTTTCATTAAGCCTCCCTCTCTCACTTAACAACTTTATGCTATAAATATAGGGTTCTTAGAGGAGTTAAGGATCCAAATAAAAAAAATTGCATTCAGGCTCTCTTATTTTCTTTGTGCACATACTTAGCATCTTGAATCTCTATCTACATAACTTTTGAAGGTTCAAGTATTTGTATGCTTCCCAAATTTATTCAGGTCTTCAACTATCATTCACTTAGAATCACACAAGTATCTTCCTTTTATTATTAGTGTTTTCCTTTCCTTATCAGGTTTTTCTATTTTATTATGTTCACCTGCACACCACCCCTCACCCAACAATCCATACTCTAACTCCTACCCATCACCTATTACATTTTCATCTCCATCCCAAAATTCACCAAAGTTTATAGGCAATTGTCACTGGTTGGCAATAACTATCACCAGTTACCTAAGCCATTACCAGTTACCTAACTATCACTGATCATACACAACCATCATCGATCACCTTGACTATTAATGGTCACTATCAAGGAAAATACTAGATTGTTATTTTTTCCCCTTTTACCTAATTAAATCCCTATTTTTGTTCTTGATTTACTTGTAGACCCTACCCAGACCCTCAAAACCTAACCTTGGTGCATTTTTGCAAGGTGTTGACCCACCATTTCTACATTTTCTATCGAAAAAGGATATCATTTTTTTGTATACATATTTATGTTCATATTAGTTTATTATCTTCCAGTTTTATTTTCAAAAAATTTCTATCGTTAGGGGAGTGGATTGATATCCATCCAAGGGATCTTTCACTTCTTAGATCTAGCATTCTTAGGCAGTCCACCCTTCAAACTTGTCTAACAAATGAGTTTTTTTAGTGCATTCTTATTGTATGTAGTCCTTCCTCATCAAAAGGAGTTTTCACTTTGTTTGGTCATCAACAAGCACAATGTTTACTAGGTACACACCCTAATACTCTCTTTTATCTAATTTAACAACTAAGAAATAAAAAAAAATGAAACATTTTGGCACTTAATAGGATACTCATTCACCCGTGCTTATCTAGCTTTTAGCACACTTGATGGGAAACTAGTTCCTTTTCTTCCTTAATTGTTTGCTCATTGAATGAAATTATTTATTTTTGGGCTTAAAAATGAACCATTTGCATTCATTGATTTCTTGTTGATTTTAGTTCATCTAGTAAATTAGGAGGCAAATTAATACTATCATAGCATTCACACTTGTTATCACACATAAAACCAAAACACAAAATAATTTTCACATCAAAATAATACTTGAGATAAGGACTGACTAGGATTTCATCACCTGGTAGTAACCTCACCCCCTCCTAGTTATCCCACCTAGATTTCACCACCAAGGGGAGAACCAACTCAGCTCTCTGGTTGATTATAAACTCTAGACTCAGTATATCTTGGCTAAGCACCTAACACCTTATCATTGTAGGATTGTGAAGTGAGGGGTTAGGCCCTAATACTAAGCCACATACTAAATTTTAACATAGATCTTCCTTCTGATCACCTAAACAATTTAAAACCATCCATAGGCTTCTTCTTTAGTACCCATTTTTCAAGCCAACCTCCCTTATCACACTCTTTAAGGCATAAGCCAAAAGTGATTTAAAAGTAATCCTAAGGTTAAAATGCACTTTTTGGTATATTTATTGATTGATTTGAAGTTCTTTTGGGTTTGATCTCTATTTGAGGTGTGAGTGTCACAATAACATTCTCTATTTTATCATATGGTTTTAACTAGATAAAAATTGAGAAATCAAAACAACCAACCACCACCTTCTTCATCATCCATGTATTACACCTTAGATGTTGACAAATTTCCTCACGATTCACCTTACCATTCTCTTCCACCACCATCTCCTTCCATAATCCCAATCATATATGAAGGAGATCCAGACTTTACTACCTTTTTTGACAGTAATCTAGTTACTCTACAATATTACCTCAACACCTTACCTCACCGTACCCCCTGCTTTGGTTCCTTCTTCTGATCCTTCTCTTGGCATGCCATTCCACATTATGTTAGGGACCACTTCAATGAAACCATTGATTCAAGCCTCTTCCAATATCCCATTCACCCAAACTCAAACTAACCTTACCCCTCCCAACCAAACACCTTTTATCACACCTAATGTGGGTTCAACCTTATTATTAGTCACTTACACCCCATCTACTGTGGTATTATCCTCCACTTCAGATTTTACCTTCCCTTCAATTATAACCAATCCCTTGACCACATTTTCATTTCAAAACCTAATGCTCTCCATACCTCAAAACATTCCCCCAATCAACACTAGGGTAACTAACCAACCTCAACCTTCCCAACTTAATCCTACCTCAACCATACCAACCACATCCTTTCATCAACAAGTTCATATGACAACTTACCAGAATGTCCCTAACCCACAAGGGTACATAACACCCTCCACCCAACCTTTCATACCAAGAAATTATTATGTACCACCATCTCAACCCCTTAGCACCACTTATAAGTATGTGACTTCTTCGGTACCATTTGCTACCTATTCATACATTGCCACAAGCCAACCCCAATAAAATTTACCTCTTAATTATGTGGATTCTTAACCCCAACCCGATCTAGTCAAAATGCTCATGGACAAAATGACTAGTATGGAGTCATCCATCTCTGCCTCAACTATAATCTTTTATCTTATGACCAAATTTGTAACAAGCCTATTGACCCCTCCATGCCCATTTATGCTTATCCTTCTCAATGGGAGTTGCCCAAAATTTATAAATTCCAAGGTAAGGAGGATCCTCAGCACCACCTAAGAGCTTTCCATCATGCATGCTACTTGATCACTTATGATGACACTCTACTCCTATGAACCTTTCCCATGTCATTATCTGGGGTTTCCCTTGATTGGTATAGTTCCCTTACCACTCATTATATCTTTTATTTCTCTCAATTATCACAAACCTTTTTATAATAGTTTTTAGTAAACATATCCAAAAAGGTTTCTATTATTGACCTATACTCCATTAAATAATTTGAAGATGAATCCATTATTGATTTTGTTGCCAGATAGAGGGGCATCATTAATCAACTCCCTTTCCCATTACCCCAACCTAAATTAATCAAATTATTCTCTCGAGGGTATGCTAAACACATTGATCCAACTCTCCAATTCCAAACCTTTAGGACCTTTGACAAAGAATTTACTATGGCCCATAAATTAGAAAATAGTGTGATCGATGAAGGGAATTTGAAGCTTTGAAATAAAAATTATATTTTCAAAAGCATCATCACACTCAGTTGTTCTCAAAACTGCACCTCCTCTAACTGTTAACCAAACACCTCAAACCAACAATCCTTTCAATCACCAAAACTATACCCAAAACTGAGTTCCTTCAAAACCATTTACCCTGATTGGGGAATCTTATGCATCGATTTTGGAAAAACTACTTAAAGCCAATCTAATCTAGCTTCCACCCATCAAGCCTCCTCAATAATTTGATACTTCTCTCCCCCTTCTCAGGTGGTAAAATGAGAATGATCATTATGATTATCATTGGGTTTTTGGACATGATATTGATAGATGCAATACCTTTAAGAGCATTGTCTAGGAGCTAATTGATAAAGGGGATCTTGTGTTTGAGAACCCAAATGTTGTTTCCAACCAATCTCTTGATATTTTTTTAAAATCATTCATAAATCATGCATCTTCAACCCAACACCATGAAGTCCAACCTGAATCCTCCAACTTAAATGAGGCACATGTAATTAATGTCATCAATAATGTGCCCACTACTGAAGAAGTCATCACTTCTATCACCCAAATAGAAGGAAAAAACCCACCACCTATTCCTTTAGATGCCCAAATAGAGGAAGTAACTACCCCTTCTACTTAGATGAAACTATGATTCCATCTACCCCTCCTATGGTAGAAATACCCAAGGATATAACCACTTTATCAACCATTTCATCCTCTCCTCCAAACCAAACAGAAGAACCACCTACATATTTATAAAACCAAACCAAGGAAGAATCGATACCAACCCTTTTACTTAAAACCATTACCCTTAATGCACCAATTACAAAATTATCCATACCTCCCTTGAAAACCATTTCCCAAGAGACCATACCCTACCTACCCAATCATTACCTTTAGAACCTTCCACTAAGGATAACATCACTAAAACCTCTCTTTATTCTTCCCTAAAAGGTTTATACTTTTAAACTAATGATCAAGGAACATGACCCATTTATAAACCCTTTTCACGACTAATTCAAAGTTTAGAATTTACCTCCCAACCTAACTTTGACAAATCCACCCTTTAACATTGGCTTGGACTCCCATATCAAAATAAAACCAAACTTTTTACTTCACCTAAGTCCGCTCTCGATCCTATTGTTACAACTCCACCAACTATCCCTCCTAAAGTCACCATAGAACCATCTCAATTACCCCCACCTAAAATTCTCAAGTCACCCTATACTTATTTTATCAAGACAATCAAGAACTTGAGGATCCTTCCCATGACCAATATTGCTCACCCTCCTTTGATATTGGATTTAAGCACATCAATCCAACCAAGACCTAATCCAATTAAGCTCATTAAAAAGGAAGGATTGCCTAGACCAAAACCTCAAGGAAGGACCATACCAACTCTTTCACCTTTACCCTCTATTTTGGGACCACATCCTTCCACCATTCCCATTACCTACTCTTCCTCTAAGAAACCATCTCCCCTTTCTCCACCTATAACAACCCAATCCTCTAGTTCATCATCATTCCTTACCAACCTTTCTCCATCTACTTTCCCATTTATTAAACCCTCATCATCTAGACCCCAAATTCTTAAACCAATTATAACTAAGCTAATTCTTTCTAAACTACCAACCAAGCTCAATCCACCAACCACAATATTATCAAGAAGTATCTACCCAATAAGATTCATACACCAAAAATCCAAACTCCACCACCTCTAATATATTTAACATAATCTTATACAACAATTTTATAAAGGCTCATGCATGCTTCTGCCATTAACTTAACACTAATCAAGCCTTTTGACCCCACTCATCAAAAACCAACCTAGTTCAATGACAATCTGATATGTCTTTACCATAGGACCCCTGGGCATGATACAAAAAATTGTAAATCTCTCCAAATTATCATTCATGGCCTTTTAGAGGAGGATGATCTATTAGATGAACCTTCTTTAATCCCCTTACCTATTTTACCACCTATCCAATCCACCTACCAATCATCTACTTCTTTACTTCTACCAAAAAGTGAATAAGGTGAACCGAAGCAAGTAACTGGTCCCGTTATTCATACCATTTATATGGTGACTTAGTCTCAATCTCAATAAAAGGATAAGGGTAATGTTGTCAAACAAAATGAAAAGGGTAAAGCTGAGGCCACCATTCCATGGTCTTACCCTTTAACTCCTAAACTAACCAACCAAACCCAAATAAATACACCTTGACCTTCCCCCTCACAAATACACAAGACTAATGTCTCCATTTTGAGAGCCCCTTCTTCTTCTAATGCATCTCCATTCATCCAGTGCTTGGTGTTGAAACAAATTCACCAAATGCCATTCAAAATGAGTATTTATGACTTGGTTAGCACTTTTCCTCAACATCATCAAGCTTTAATCGAAGCATTGCATTATATATATGTTCAACCAGATGATCCCCAACCTTTTTCACCTTTGATTGGAGCCATCCAACATGCTACCATTGTCACCTTTCAAGAATCTAAAATTTTGCCTTGTCATAGTGAAGACCTTGATCCCCCTCTTTTTATCACAACATCCATCAATCATTCACATGTCAAAAAAGTTATAATTTATGGGGGAGTGAGTATCAATATCATCCCCTCCCATGCCTATGATCAACTCTAACTACCTTCAATGATACCTTTGCCACCACTCTAGGAATAGTTGTTCTCTACATCTATTTGGGGCCTCAAACTATTCCTAATCCATTTTATGTAGTAGAGGGTGAATTTAAATCTAATGTGTTACTCGGTCTCCCTTGGATCCATGCCATGGGATGAATCCCTTCTACCCTTCACCAATGTGTCAAATTTGAATATGAGGGACAAGTCATTACAATCAAAGCTAATCCAAGTCCCTTTGCATATTATAATATGACATATGGGCCCAATAATGTCCTTATTCCACCTTCACCCTCTTCACAACCGACCTCTAGCCAAGACACCACTTATATCTTCAACAATGATGAAACATCCACTAGTTCAACTATCCATTCATCTCAAATTCCAGTTGAACACCCCTTTTAATCCACATTTCAACTTCTTATGCTGGGGGAATATCAACTTTTAGTTTTGAATGTTTCCCCTTCTCCATATGAATTTGGGAACCTTCAAAATGATCCATCTTATGATCCCAATATCGGTACCCTTGTCCCCTTTGGTCTTCCCAACAATTGAACATATTTTATTTATGGGGGATTTTATAAACCACTCCTTGCTCCCACTGCCATGCCTTATATCCAGCCATTCACTTCCAAGTTTTCATATGTTAACAACCTAACCCTTGCCCAAACATACCTTTATTAGTGCGCTTTAAAATGGTTTGTTTTTGTCCTCTATGAACAAGGACCCCACAAGCTTCCCGTCATCAAAACCCAAAAACCTCATGAGTTCTTTAGCTTGGGATACATTCCCCCAAAAGAGCCCACACCACCAAAACTAGTTCTCACCACTATTGACAAACCTCTACCCTCACCAACCCCACTTTTCCAAACTAATGAACCTCTAACTTCACCAATCCCACTTTTTCAAGAACCTCTACCTTCACCAACCTCTCTTTTCCAATTTTAAGAACCTCTACCCTCATCAACCCCACTTTTCCACTTTGACAACTCTCTACCCTCATTAACCCCATCTCTCCAATTTGAAGACATCGACATCATCCCACCTAAATGTTTTTTATCAACACTATTAGTTTGGGTCCCTTGACTTATCAATAGGAAGGCTAGACCAAAACCATTCCTCTTATCTACCCTAAAATGATTACACATGACTCACCCACCATTAACACCATCCAACCTCAAGATGAAAATTCTATTCTTACTTATTTGGGTACAGGGGACTCTTCTCTTCAAAAATCCCTACCTCTTCAAAACCAAACAATGATAAATGAATCAACCACAAAAGTTAATTTGGGTACTTAGTAAGACCCTCGTATTGTTAAGATTGGCCAATGCTTAACCCTTGAGGAATGATGAGACTATCAATCTTTTCTCTGTGACCATAACATAACATTTACTTAGTCTTATCATGATATGCCTAACATTGACCCTTCCATCACTCTTCATAACATCATTACCCATTCCAAAGTTATGCCCATTAGAAAAAAACTTCATTGTATGCACCCTCACATAACTCTTCTTGTTAAAGAAGAACTTTAACACATTATATCTATTAATTTCATTCAACCCATTGAATACCCATAATGGGTCTCCAAAATTGTTCTTGTTACCAAAATAGCTAAGGGACTCTACCTTTGTGTGGATTTCCATGCTCTTCTTGCATGCCCCAAAGAGGACTTTCCCCTTCCTAACATAGACCAAGTTTTTGATCTCACTGTTGGCCATGAAATGTTATCTGTTATGGATGGATTCTCAAGATATAACCAAATCCTTATCACCCCTCAAGATTAACATAAAACATGATTTATCACCCCATGGGGAATTTTTTGCTATCATTTCATGCCCTTTGGTCTGACGAATGTGGGAGCCACTTATTAGTGGGACATGCCTTACATCTTTCATGACTTCATCCATAAATTAGTTGAGAATTATGTTGATGATTTACTCGATAAGTCCAAGCACCACAAAGATAATCTCATTGTTCTCGCTATCATATTTGAAATACTTATCCATTATCATGTCAAGCTCAACTTAAAAAAATGTATCTTTGGGGTCTTATCAGGAAAACTTTTGGGCTTTATTATTTCCCTCCATGGAATAGAAATAAACATCAAAAATGTCTGATCAATTCTAGAAATGTCTCCCCCTACTAACCTAAAACAACTTCATAGCCTACAAGGCAAACTTTAGTCAATCAACCACTTTATCTCCCAACTATTTGATCATTGTCATCCTTTTCACCACCTCCTTAAAAAAGACACCTCCTTTAAATGGACCAATGAATGTCAAAAATCTTTTGATGTAATCAATGAGTATCATCTCTCTCCACAAGTTCTTATACTTCTAAAAGAGGATCAACCATTTTATCTATACATATCTACCACCAATCATTCTTTGGGGTCCATGCTCACTCATCATGATGACTAAAATAAGGATCAAGCCATTTATTACATTAGTCATACCCTCATTGACTATGAAACCTAATACACCCATCTAAAAAAACATTGCCTTGCCTTAGTTTTCATCACCTCTAAACTTCATCACTATCTTCTTAACCATAAAACTTATGTCATTACTATCACTAACCATAAAACTTGATTTTGATCTTGAGTTTCTTCCACAAAAGTCCATTAAAGGATAGGTTATTATAGACCAATTGGGTGAAGCCCTTCTCCTTGATAATCAAACTCCCCCTCATACCTTTCTAGATGAGTCTATAGCTACCCTTTCTTCAGAAGAACCTACCTACCAAATGACTATGTATTTTGATAGCTCTAAATGTCAAAATGGTGGGGGTGCTAGCATAATACTCATTCCCCTTAATGGGGACCTCTTCCTCTTTTTTTTAAACTCAATTTCAAATGCACTAATAATATAGATAAATATGAAGCCTTGTTCATAGGTCTCCAAACCTCTCTAGCTTTGGGAATCAAAACAATTAGCATCTTTGGAAACTCTCAACTTATTATCAACCAAGTCATAGGATCCTATCACTGCAAAAATGATGTTATTTTGAATAAAAAACAACTTATCAAAAAAATATTAGCATCATTTGACCATTATATTATTCAATCAGTCCCTCACTCTACCAAAAAAATTGTAGATACAATGGCTTCCCTTGCATCCCAAATTACATCTCAACCTACTGAATCTAAACTATTTATCACCATCCACCATTTTGTCACACCATCCTACCTCAATATTGATCTTCCTACCATTTATACAATAGAAATATCATCTTCAAACATTTGGTATGATAAAATCTTCAACTACCTTAACATTAATATCCTCCCTTTCGATCTTTCTAGAAATGCTCATAGAGATTTCATTCAAAGTACCTCTCATTACTTAATATTAGGGGGAATTATTTATAAATGATGCTTTGACAGTCTCCACCTTCATTGCCTTCACAGAAATGAGGCTTATCATGCCATCAAAGAAGCACATCATGGTATGTGTGGGGGGCACTTTAGTGGTCTAGCCATTGCTAAATGTATCCTTCACCAAGGTTACTATTGGCCCACACTCAATCAGGGTTATTTTGCCTATGTTAAGAAATACATCAAATGTCAACAACATGCTAACCTTATTGTTGGGAGATATAAACCGGAAGCACACAATTTGATTACCAAACCAAGCAACTTAATATGCGGAAATTAACCAGATTCACCAATTAACTAGAATTCAGAATAACACATGATATGAGAGACGATACACAACTTGTATTAACACTTTATACAGAAAAGAATACAATAAAGAAGATGCCACTTCTTCTCCACCACCTTATAGAAGTTTCCCACACCTCAAGTGAACAGTAATTCTCCTCCCCAAAGCTCTCCCTCTCAGGTCCCAACACCCAACTCAAAATACAGAGTTGGTGTTCACCTCCTGTGCTCCACGCACACCACAAGTGCTACACGCACTCCACAAGCATTCAAGGTACTTCAAGTAGATCTCCCATGAACCTGCAATAACCTGCACTTCAACAGACCATACTTATGGAAGGAACTCCCTTGCCTTCCTCTCTGCTCTATCTAAGTACACACCTGTACTCCAAGTAGATCCTGCCTGATACTGCTCCCTGTTGTGTTGCTATCTATATGATCCTGCACACCTGCAAATCAAACACGGTTCTGCTCACCTGTGAACCTTGACCTTGCACACACATACACCTGTAGATCAATGATCTTACTTACCATGTAGATCACTCTACACCCTGAAGAACCCTTGTCCTTGCCTCACCAAGTCCTTATGATTCTCCAACCAGTACCAAGCTTGGCACTGATAGGGAACTAGGAGGAGCACCCTTACTCACTTCACACACAGAAGGAGCAAACTTTGCTCAACTCAAACTAGAACACTTTTCCAATACAACCATGAGTCTATTATATAGATCTCATCCAAACAATAATTAGACATCTAATTACAATAATTAGATCCGCAGCTCTTAGTCTAAAAATAGCTCTAATCATGCAAACACATGGTTCATTAGCTAACTGCCCGTAATAAGCACAGTCCGAACCACACAGGCGACTGACGTCGGTCCCTATCTGCCTGGAGGTGACCGACGCCGGCCGATTCATGACCGACGTCGATTGCTTCTCTTCACTGTCCTACCGACGTCGGCTGATCAGACCGACGCCGGTTGCCCTGACGCTTAGCAACCTTCAGCAACCCCTCCAATGACCTTCTCCGTGTCTGCATCAGTGAAGCTTTTAGCTCCACATCCTAACAATCTCCCACTTGGAGATAAATAGTTGCACTGTACCTGTACCTATACCTTGTCTAATCTGTTTCCTGGTTTGTATCCCTCTTCAAGATCATTCCTGAAGACAACCCACCACACAACCCGTGGTGTACCTCCTGTCATCCGAGTACCCTGCCACATCCGAACCTACAAACACATGTAGTGAAGTCCTGACCCTGCATAGCATGAATCCCTACTGCCAGTCCCTCTCAAATACCTGAGAACCCACTTCCCCGAATTGGCTCCTAACTCTCTGATAGCTCCCACTGCATGGGAATAATTAGGTCTATACCAGACCTCATGTGATTTCAGACACTGTACCTGTCTAGCCCTTAGTGTGCTCCGGCTCTGCACCCTGAACCTCGCCAACACCTAATTCACATCAGCTCCCACTCGAGACAAAATCACCCTATGATCTCCATGCCTCCCATGTCAAAGAATTTTGCTGCTCCAAACTCCTCATGACATGACACTGAACTAATCTTACCCTTAGCTCAGCGAAACCCTGTATGTACAAACCCTGCTAGCAAATATACCATCCACATACAGCAATAGAATGATGTCGCAACTCATCATCCACCTGGTAAGTCAAACCATAGTAGTTACCCTGACATTGACTGAAGCCATGCTTCGTCCTCCCCCTGTCAAAACCTGTACCACTGTCCTGCAGCTCCTTAAGACCATATACCTGGTCTTTCGTCTCACGTATCCATTCTCTCTATTCTTCTACTAAGGTATCCATTCGTCTCTGTGCTTTCATACCTGTTGGCAACCCTACCAAAACACCCCTGTTTGGTTCTCCTCCAAGGAATCACATCCTCATCCATGCCAAGCTCACACCTGTTTCCTGGATCCTTCCTGCTCTACAATCAGCAACATGTATAAAAAAGAGGAACAACAAATTTGAGGGCCTACTTACGTCTTCAGTCCTCCGTATGGGTGTTTGAGACTCCTTGACAGCGTGCTGTCCACCCAAAATCTGTTATAGTGACCAACCTCAGTCACTCCACAGTTTGCATCTGACTGACGTCGGTTCCCATGCGTCTGTCCCTAACTACCGACCCTGCAGTGTCCCTGCTGCCAACGTCGGTCCTCTGACCGACATCGGTCTTATATACTACCGACGTCAGTCCTCATAACCGACGTCGGTCTTATCCTGCCTGACATTGCCAGCTTCGGTCTGCACATGACCGACATCGGCACTTGTCTGTTCGACGCCGGTTCCTCCTGACTGACATCGGTACCTGTGTTCGCCTGTGAGTGATGACTTTTTACCCGCGAGCTTCTTTGAATCAAAACCCATGTCCAAACTGCCCTGCTCAGAAGTATCCAGCCACATCCACTGGGTTATGTCTGCCATCTCCTCCATAAACACCAAGGCTTTCCAGTTCTTAAGCCTATCAAATATATCTGTCTTCCGCTTAAGAACATGCATCTCCTTCCTTCTCATGTGACCAAGCCTATGAAGCCACGTCTTCGCAACAAAAGAAGAATCAGTAATATAAACAAGTAGATAAAGGGTACCTATTTTCTTACCACCAGCTAATTCAAGTGCATCCGCTGTGAGAGTTCTTGTGCATCTCTCATCACCCAATCTTTTTGAAGAAATTAGCCATATCTCCAAACCTAGGACCTGCATGACCTTCATCAACACCTGTGTGTTGGCCGCCTGCAATTTCAGCTTCACTTCCCCTTTGCCAATTCTTTGGCAAGGCTCACCAGCTCCTCTACCTGGAACTGCATGGAAAGAGGCAACCGAATCTTTTATCCAAGATTCAATTTTATCCAAGAAACCTCCTAGAGCAACCTGTGCAACAACACCTGCTACATCTGCTTCTTCAGTTCCTTCATGCTGATCTGCTACCAGCCAACAATAATCTTTTACCTGCTCTTTCTTTCCATAGGACCGTGAGTGACCATCTGTGCTTTTCAACTCCTCCATTCTTAGCTTACTTTGATCTGTTGTTGCTCTACTCCCACTCAATCAAAAACCCCTGAGAGTGTCCTGTAACCAAACACAAAACCTGCTTCCTACAACCTTAGCTCTGATACCACTTGTTGGGAGATATAAACTGGAAGCACACAATTTGATTACCAAACCAAGCAACTTAATATGCGGAAATTAACCAGATTCACCAAGTAACTAGAATTCAGAATAACACATGATATGAGAGACAATACACAACTTGTATTAACACTTTATACAGAAAAGAATACAATAAAGAAGATGCCACTTCTTCTCCACCACCTTACAGAGGTTTCCCACACCTCAAGTGAGCAGTAATTCTCCTCCCCAAAGCTCTCCCTCTCAGGTCCCAACACCCAACTCAAAATACAGAGTTGGTGTTCACCTCCTATGCTCCACGCACACCACAAGTGCTACACGCACTCCACAAGCACTCAAGATACTTCAAGTAGATCTCCCATGAACCTACAATAACCTGCACTTCAACAGACCATACTTATGGAAGGAACTCCCTTGCCTTCCTCTCTGCTCTATCCGAGTACACACCTGTACTCCAAGTAGATCCTGCCTGATACTGCTCCCTGTTGTGTTGCTGTCTATATGATCCTGCACACCTACAAATCAAACATGGTTCTGCTCACCTGTGAACCTTGACCTTGCACACACATACACCTGCAGATCAACGATCTTACTTACCATGTAGATCACTCTACACCCTGAAGAACCCTTGTCCTTGCCTCACCAAGTCCTTATGATTCTCCAACCAGTACCAAGCTTGGCACTGATAGGGAACTAGGAGGAGTACCCTTACTCACTTCACACACAGAAGGAGCAAACTTTGCTCAACTCAAACTAGAACACTTTTCCAATACAACCATGAGTCTATTATATAGATCTCATCCAAACAATAATTAGACATCTAATTACAATAATTAGATCTGCAGCTCTCAGTCTAAAAATAGCTCTAATCATGCAAACACATGGTTCATTAGCTAACTGCCCGTAATAAGCGTAGTCTGAACCACACAGGCGACCGACGTCGGTCCCTGTCTGCCTGGAGGTGACCGACGCCGGCTGATTCATGACCGACGTCGGTTGCTTCTCTTCACTGTCCTACCGACGTCGGCTGATCAGACCGACGCCGGTTGCCCTGACGCTTAGCAACCTTCAGCAACCCCTCCAATGGCCTTCTCCGTGTCTGCATCAGTGAAGCTTTTAGCTCCACATCCTAACAATCTCCCACTTGGAGATAAACAACTACACTTTACCTGTACCTGTACCCCGTCTAATCTATTTCCTAGTTTGTATCCCTCTTCAAGATCAATCCTGAAGACAACCCACCACACAACCCGTGGTGTACCTCCTGTCATCCGAGTACCCTGCCACATCCAAACCTACAAACACATGTAGTGAAGTCCTAACCCTGCATAGCATGAATCCCTGCTGCCGGTCCCTCTCAAATACCTGAGAACCCACTTCCCCGAATTGGCTCCTAACTCTCTGACAGCTCCCACTGCATGGGAATACTCAGGTCTATACCAGACCTCATGTGATTTCGGACACTGTACCTGTCTAGCCCTTAGTGTGCTCCGGCTCTGCACCCTGAACCTCGCCAACACCTGATTCACATCAGCTCCCACTCGAGACAAAATCACCCTGTGATCTTAATGCCTCCCATGTCAAAGAATTTCGCTGCTCCAAACTCCTCATGACATGACACTAAACTAATCTTACCCTTAGCTCAGCGAAACCCTGTATGTACAAACCCTGCTAGCAAATATACCATCCACATACAGCAACAGAATGATGTCGCGACTCATCATCCACCTGGTAAGTCAAACCACAGTAGTTACCCTGACATTGACTGAAGCCATGCTTCGTTCTCCCCTTGTCAAAACCTGTACCACTGTCCTGCAGCTCCTCAAGACCATATACCTGGTCTTCCGTCTCACGTATCCGTTCTCTCTATTCTTCTACTAAGGTATCCATTCATCTCTATGCTTTCATACCTGCTGGCAGCCCTACCAAAACACCCCTGTTTGGTTCTCCTCCAAGGAATCACATCCTCATCCATGCCAAGCTCACACCTGTTTCCTGGATCCTTCCTGCTCTACAATCAGCAACATGTATAAAGAAGAGGAACAACAAATTTGAGGGCCTACTTACGTCTTCATTCCTCCATATGGGTGTTTGAGACTCCTTGACAGCGTGCTGTCCACCCAAAATCCATTACAGTGACCGACCTCAGTCACTCCATAGTCTGCATCCGACCGACGTCAGTTCCCATGCGTCTGTCCCTGACTACCGACCCTACGGTGTCCCTACTACCGACGTCGGTCCTCTGACCGACATCGGTCTTATATACTGCCGACGTCGGTCCTCATAACCGACGTCAGTCTTATCCTGCCCGACATCGCCGGCTTCGGTCTGCACATGACCGACATCGGCACCTGTCTGTTCGACACCGATTCCTCCTGACCGACATCGGTACCTGTGTTCACCTTTGAGTGATGACTTTTTACCCGCGAGCTTCTTTGAATCAAAACCCATGTCCAAACTGCCCTGCTCAGAAGTATCCAGCCACATCCACTGGGTTCTATCCGCCATCTCCTCCATAAACACCAAGGCTTTCCAGTTCTTAAGCCTGTCAAATATATCTGTCTTCTGCTTAAGAACATGCATCTCCTTCCTGCTCATGTGACCAAGCCTACGAAGCCACGTCTCCGTAACAAAAGAAGAATCAGTAATATAAACAAGTAGATAAAGGGTACCTATTTTCTTACCACCAGCTAATTAAAGTGCATCCGCTGTGAGAGTTCTTGTGCATCTCTCATCACCCAATATTTTTGAAGAAATTAGCCATATCTCCAAACCTGGGACCTACATGACCTTCATCAACACCTGTGTGTTGGCGGCTTGCAATTTCAGCTTCACTTCCCCTTTGCCAATTCTTTGGCAAGGCTCACCAGCTCCTCTACCTGGAACTGCATGGAAAGAGGCAACCGAATCTTTTATCCAAGATTCAACTTTATCCAAGAAACCTCCTAGAGCAACCTGTGAAACAACACCTGCTACATCTGCTTCTTCAGTTCCTTCATGCTGATCTGTTACCAGCCAACAATAATCTTTTACATGCTCTTTCTTTCCATAGGACCGTGAGTGACCATCTGTGCTTTTCAACTCCTCCATTCTTAGCTTACTTTGATCTGTTGTTGCTCTACTCCCACTCAATCAAAAACCCCTGAGAGTGTCATGTAACCAAACACAAAACCTGCTTCCTGCAACCTTAGCTCTGATACCACTTGTTGGGAGATATAAACTGGAAGCACACAATTTGATTACCAAACCAAGCAACTTAATATGCGGAAATTAACCAGATTCACCAAGTAACTAGAATTCAGAATAACACATGATATGAGAGACAATACACAACTTGTATCAACACTTTATACAGAAAAGAATACAATAAAGAAGATGCCACTTCTTCTCCACCACCTTACAGAGGTTTCCCACACCTCAAGTGAACAGTAATTCTCCTCCCCAAAGCTCTCCTTCTCAGGTCCCAACACCCAACTCAAAATACAGAGTTGGTGTTCACCTCCTATGCTCCACGCACACCACAAGTGCTACACGCACTCCACAAGCACTCAAGGTACTTCAAGTAGATCTCCCATGAACCTGCAATAACCTGCACTTCAATAGACCATACTTATGGAAGGAACTCCCTTGCCTTCCTCTCTGCTCTATCCGAGTACACACCTGTACTCCAAGTAGATCCTGCCTGATACTGCTCCCTATTGTGTTGCTATCTATATGATCCTGCACACCTGCAAATCAAACACGGTTCTGCTCATCTGTGAACCTTGACCTTGCACACACATACACCTGCAGATCAACGATCTTACTTACCATGTAGATCACTCTACACCCTGAAGAACCCTTGTCCTTGCCTCACCAAGTCCTTATGATTCTCCAACCAGTACCAAGCTTGGCACTGATAGGGAAATAGGAGGAGCACCCTTACTCACTTCACACACAGAAGGAGCAAACTTTGCTCAACTCAAACTAGAACACTTTTCTAATACAACCATGAGTCTATTATATAGATCTCATCCAAACAATAATTAGACATCTAATTACAATAATTAGATCCATAGCTCTTAGTCTAAAAATAGCTCTAATCATGCAAACACATGGTTCATTAGCTAACTGCCTGTAATAAGCATAGTCCGAACCACACAGGCGACTGACGTCGGTCCCTGTCTGCCTGGAGGTGATCGACGCCGGCCGATTCATGACCGACGTCGGTTGCTTCTCTTCACTGTCCTGCCGACATCGGCTGATCAGACCGACGCCGGTTGCCCTGACGCTTAGCAACCTTCAGCAACCCCTCTAATGGCCTTCTCTGTGTCTGCATCAGTGAAGCTTTTAGCTCCACATCCTAACACTTATCATGTGCCTCCTCATGGTCTTCAAGTTTCAACTGACTATTGGCCTTTTTCACAATGGGGTCTTGATCTTATTAGAGAAATAAATATGCATTCCTCACAACAACATCAATATATCATCACCGCTACAAAATATTTCACCAAATGGGTAGAAGCCATCCTGTTAATCTCAATCAAAGCTAAAAAAATCATTGATTTTATCAACCACCACATCATTTCTCACTTCAATTTTCCTCACAAAATCATCACTAATAATGGTAAATCCTTTAAAAACAAAAAAGTCCAAGAGCTTTGCGATGCTTTTGGTATCAACCTAAGATTTTCTTCACCTTATTATCCACAAGCTAATGGATAGGTTGAGGCTTCCAATAAAACCCTAATCAAAATGCTCACTAAGGTAGTCAGTGCTTCGAGTAAGGATTGGTACCTCCATATCCCATTTACTTTATGGGATTATCGCACTAGTATCTCAATTGACATGAATGCTACACCTTTTTCTCTTGTCTTTGGAGCTAAGGTGGTCCTACCTCTTAAAGTCCAAATTCCATCTCTCTACATATCCTTGCATGAGATTCTTTTTGAACTAACTATCATCAAGAATGCTTAACACGCTAAAAACTTCTTGATGAATGATCACCTTATTTCTCTCAATCATCTTTGAATTTATCAAGAGCGTATCAAATGATCATAAAACAAACATATGAAAATATGTGAATTCAACATCAGAGACCTTATCCTCAAGGAAAACTAACACATCACTAAAATGGAAAAGACCAAGAAGGCAAATTTTGATTTTAACTAATTAGGACCCTGCATTATAACCCATAAGTATAGATCAGGTACTTATTGTTTGTCCTCTCTCGAAGGTAGGATAGAGCTTGAACCCATTAATGTGTCACATTTACATCTCTTTCATTATTAAAATAAGATTCAAACCCACTTTCATGTTTCACTTAAGCTTGTACCTTGGTTCATTAACCTTCTTTTCTATCTCTTTTGAGATCAATTTTTTATATAGAACTATGTGATTCATTCATAAAATTAATAACCTAATCCTAAATATGGGTACCTCGGCTCTACCCATAGCATGGTTCTCATGGATAATTTTAATATTTTTCATAGATGGATTCCCATGGTTGGTTGTTTCTCAAAACCCCTTTCTCTAACAAACCTTCCATGTCTAGATCATACTTCTACATGGGTAGACCTTTCAAACCTGAATAAACTTGTCCATGCTTAATTTTAGTTTAATATATATCCATACTTCAAAAAAAAATAACAGACTACTCCCTTGAAGGATAGCTACCCCATCAAATCAAAAGTTTATTAAAGTAGACTACTCCCTTGAAGTATAACTATGCCAAAATAAAATCTTAGACCACTCCCTTGAAGTATGGATAAAAAAATCATTATAAGCTTCCCACATTGATCAGCTTTAGTAACTTATAAATAAATAATAATAAAGCAAAATCCAAAATTAGTAAGTTGTAATCAGCTCTTATATCTACTAATTATAGACTTACTACATTGATTAGTCTATCTATTATCCAATTAAGCTACAACAACTTTTATAACACAAGTAGACTTCCTGCATTGATCATTCTACACATTATTATATAATATACCAATGGTATGGACTTGTATGCTAAGGTTCTTTGGTTTCCTTTGGAAAATCCAATCACTCTACTAAAGATTTCATTTTCCTCTACCCATAAATTCACATCCCTAACTATCACCTATATCCCTAATGAAATTAAGGTATTATGAGCTTACTTGGCATGAAATGGTAAAGATAATAGTTTTATCAATAAAGCATGTTGTTACGATGTGTTTGATAGGTTTGTGCTCACTAAGACATTCTAACTATGGATTTATATTATTTGGTTCTCAGTAGTTGAGCACCATGCCCCCTTTTTATCTAAAATGTGGATGTGAACATTTATGCTACCTATACCAACCCAACATCCATTAGTCAAGCATTACATTTTCTTAGCATTATTTTAATTTCAACATTCACACTATCCCATAAAACTTGCTCATCAATAAAATCAACATTACTATCATGCAAAATAATAAAATCATTAATGACCAAACAATCATAATCTTCATTGATTACATAATAAATATTAAATAAAATCCATAATCCATAACATTACATTAAAATAAATATGCAAAACTACACCATAATCATCATCTATAACATCTAAAAACATCATCATTCATATTCAACACATCATCAAGACATAAGAATCCATCTCATCAAAATATAAAACTAGAAAGCATCTCGATACATCTAAAACATCATATATATATATATATATATATATATATATATATATATATATGTATGTATGTATGTATGTATGTATGTATGTATGTATGTATGTATGTATGTATGTATGTATGTATGTATATATATATATATATATATGTATGTATACATATATATATGTATATATATATATATAGATATATATATATATATATATATATATATATATATATATATATATATATATATATATATATATATATATATATACATATATATATGTATACACATATATATGTATACACATATATATGTATACATATATATATGTATACATATATATATGTTATATGTATGCATATATATATGTATATATATATATACATACACACACACACACACACACACACACATATATATATATATACATATATACATATCTACATACATATATATGTATATATATATATATATGTATATATATGTATATATATATATATATGTATATATATATATATATATGTATATATATATATATATATGTATGTATGTATATATATACATATATATATATACATATACATATACATATATATATATATATACATATACATATACATATACATATATATACATATACATATATACATATACATATATATACATACATATATATATATATATATATATATATATAGATATAAATATATATATATATATATATACATATATATATACATATATATATATATACATACATATATATATATATCAAAAATCAAAATGTATTTATACATGAAACACACATCACTCATAAATACATCTTGCATCTTTAGCATGTAGGTTGGTATCAAAAATATCAAAATACATATACATCATCATGACCCAAGAGCACCTGCACCACTACTATTGGCCCCATTCACACATATCCCTAGTGGAGGCCTTGCTACTATAGCCCATTGATTTAGGGATGTAATCATTGCACCACCTACCAAACCCACCTAATACTCTCCCCACCTCAACTCATTAGGATACTAGACTAACACAATGCCCTCATAATAGTGCAACTCCTATATGGTTGCTAGATACCTGGCCTGTGTCATAAAACCTGGTGGTGCCACTATTGGCCCTCCTATCTTCTCGAAATATTCTCCCTCTTATGTCAACAAACTAAGTGAGTTCCTTATTTGATCTTGCTCTCCTATCACTAACATAATCTATCCCTATAAACTAGCAATTGACCCTATAAAGTGGCCACTTGACCCTTTAAAATGGTGACCTATGCCTATGCCTAGTCTCTTTATACTATCACTCCTCCTAGCAAACCCTAAAGATTGATAATCTATCACTAAAGAATGAAAATATACCCCTATAACATAGTAATCTTAGCTTGTATTACTGCCAACACCATTTCTACCTATGGATCCCCTTGTGTTGATACCTGTGTCAGGTCAACATCCATCAATTTTTGATCCCCATCTTTGACACCAAAATCAATGGTTGTATACCTCCCCTAAAACTAGGCAAGATTATCATATGTGTACCCTACATCATCTCCATCCCTTAAGGGCAACTCCTCAAAAACTAGCTCCTCTTCGACTACCTATGGCTCTAGTAGATAGAACTCTACATCCTCCCTCTTATATCACACTTAATTTAGAGGGATACCTTACACCAACCCAAACTAACACTATACCTACTTAAAGGGGATATGCTCTATCTCACCATCCCACCTCTCATAGACCCATCTCTAGCTTTGAAAAGACAAGGTGTGATACCTATACCCAACCCATATTGGCCACATCTGATATGGCCTCTAAATAATGTCCCTAATAACTAAACCCTCCAAAGCTCTTCTAAACCACTCAATGTCTCTCGAACCACCATAAATACCTATAATAGCCCCATCATTCCTCCATTTATGAAAGCCAACTACATAATCTATTTGATAAAATCCCTCCATTAGAAGGCCCAAGGGTCTCAGTACCATATGTGCTCATAGGCCCAATAGTGAAGTATAAATCCCACACTGATGCCATAACAATTGTGCACCCTAAACCCCCATATCTCTCTATATATCTACACCAATAAAACTTGTACCCACCCAAAAATAACTCCACCTAGAAATAACTCCACCAATACCCCCAACAACACACTAGAAGATCTCCCTCCAATAGAATCTAGTAATGCATAATAGTTAACCACTAATTGTAATATAGTCAACAAATGTCTCTCTCCAAGAGCTCTCTAGTATAACAAATTAGTATTAAACCCTCTAGAGTGGAACTATGCATCATCTCTATCATCTCTATACAACATCTTCATACACTCATCAATCTCATCCCCCTCTATATGGTAGATGGGATTGTCATGAATGGGTAGATGTGTGATCTGGTGAACATCCTCTAACAAGATACTCATCTCTCTTATTGGTAACTAGAAGGTATTAGTCACTAGGTCCCATCTCTCAATGAGAGAAACTATCATCATAACATCCTTTGGTAGGTGTTGGTAATGTTACATCCCTCCAAAACCCATAGTCTCCATGTGACGCTAGTCCTCTATTGGCATGGCATCCCTCACCTCTGTAAAAATCTCTGACACTCAATCTTATAATTGAATTTGATCACGTGCCTGCAACCACAAATGAGGTAGGTAAAACACCCTATCTAATACCTCTATATTTCAAATAATAATATCCACCTACCCTTTAAATGCTTATTCTATTTCTGAAAACCCTATTCTACAACTTAGTACATTTCTAACCCAATGCATCTCCTACATCTTCTAATTCACCAACCCACCTATTCCATACAACTCAATCCATTTTGACTCTTCCCACCCCTACCAATCTTGCTTCTCCATCATCGATCCAACATAACTCTCAACCACCTTATAAATTTAACCTATTTTCTCTATCCCATTCCCACCCATCTTACCTCCAACCAACCCCAAATCTTACAAAACTACACCCCAACCTATCTCCCACCTACCCCAACTCTTACAAAACTACACCCCAACTTAGGCATCCTACCCCAACCACTTGACCGTTATCAGTTATCAAAACCATTGATGGTCCTTTTGGGGTCTTTTTTCCCCAAGGTCAACCATTGTTGATTAGCTCTAACCACCGATAGTCACTGCTTGTTGACCACATGTAGTGAGCCTTAACCCCCTAATGTATTCCCACAACCTTACAATAAAACTAATATGAACATAATAAAGATGGAAAATGTGTACCTACTATTGGGGACATTATGCCTACTATTATAGAAAGAAATTTGGGGACATTTGATGCATTTCAATTTACTGACACATGTTTTTCAACTAGAATATGCACTATGAGGTGGAGTTTTTTTAAGGATGCACTATGAGGTATTTTTGGAATCACCAACTAGAATATGCATTACCTTCCTTGGTTTTATATGTTTAAGGTTGGTCATTAGGACTGGCACCTAACACTACCTTGGACTAGTTATAGCCTTGGCAACATGACCTATCTACCCCACTCTTGAAAGAGTTTAGAAAAACCTGACCTAGGGTAAAATATGCAAATCATTACCATAATAAAATCCATTGATGTATTTCTCAAACAATATCTTATTCTATTATACCCAAATAAATCATATAATTAAAAATCCTTTATATCATATAGTTAAATCTCTAGATCTTTTCAAATATAATGAATGTGCCTTGCATATATATGCAAGGAATATCAATCATAACTAAGAGATCAAGCTAAGAGGTCAAACATAACTAAGAGATTGAGCTAATAAGTTAAACCTAGGACTAAGAGATAACTATAAAATATCTCCATAATATCTAAGAGATAAATATGTAATATATCATAATATCTAAAATAAGATAAATTAAATATCCACACATAAGTGGGTGTGAATAACAAAATACTTAAGTGAACATGATCTAAGGTAAATAACCTACTCTAATAACTCTATTCTAGTATTGCAGTCGAGAGGGAGTTAATAGGTAATAAGCTTAAGAGAATTTGAAATTGACAAAACTATTGGAGTTATTAATATTTAAGCTCAAGTGTGGATGTCATTCATTGAGATAGAGATATGGCACCATAAATATAGATAAGGGCTTAGGTATGGATTGGTTGAGATAGAGATAGGGATGAATGATAGAAATAAGGTATATGATAACATGGATGTAACATCTATTTAATATGATGGGATAGAGCATACATGAATCCATTGACCTATCTAGTTTGATACATTCAACACTCAATGAAAATATGGTAACTTTACATTTGTTTATTTATTTTCACCTCCAAATATTTGTATTTGGTGGCAACTATCATATATTAAATTAAAGGTAAAGGAAGAGTTAGGTTGTGGGTTAAACCTCCTTGTCACTTTTTCACCCCCCAATGATAGTGTAATTCCAAAGATATACTTTTGATAATGAGAGAGAGAGAGAGAGAGAGAGAGAGAGAGAGAGAGAGAGAGAGAGAGAGAGAGAGAGAGAGAGAGAGAGAGAGAGAGAGAGAGAGAGAGAGAGGAGAGGGAGAGAGAGAGAGAGAGGAGAGAGAGAGAGAGAGAGAGAGAGAGAGAGAGAGAGAGAGAGAGAGAGATTTAATCCACTCCATTAGTATAAAGATAAAGTTAGTACCGCCTTATGATTCTCATTCAATGATTATTCCTTTCAATAAATAATAGAAACAACCTAGATCGTTAGATCTTACAAACCCATTTTTCATTCCCTCATCAGTGGACCTCAGCATTCATAGGTGTTAATATATAAAGGTAAGGTATGATATACATTCTACTACACCCATTAGGTGGATGCGCTTCCTCAACCCTTGTTTGTAAGATACTCTATCTCTCTCTGCCTTTTTAGGTAGGTAAAGTAATGCACATATGGTAAAGTGCATGACCTTTACTCCATAAATTTCCTTGACCATATATCTATATTTATTTAGTGAACTAATGATTTAGATATAGATCTCTCAATTAGACTAGGAAATGACATCGTCAATGGACCAATAATTCAATAATTTGAAATCATCCTTACCTATCCAAATATATAATATAGGTATGACCTACCCATACAACTACTCCCATATTCTATTCATGGTCTAGGTTGTCATGTTAACACCAATATAGGTGGTGTTTTTATCATATAGTGACCATATTATTCTGTGTGGTGCCATTCTCATCTCATAATCATGTTATTCATGGTGGGTTGAAAAAATATTGAAGATGGATTCAAGTTGAATTCCTAAATAATTTATGGAATTTTTGATCAGTGGGTTGATCAATACCCATAAATTACTAGCCTATAACATGTAGCATGTATCATACATGTAGCCATAATATAGTCTCATAGCTCTCACAAGAATTGATCATAATGTTTCACTAATGAAAATGGATAGAAGTGTGATCTCTCTATTATCTACATAACATGAAACATATATAATAGATACATCATGGGGAGATTGGGAGATAGCATCCATGCCTCGACCTCCCATAGTTCATGATAAGGGTTGATTGATCTTATTTTTAAATCCACAACCTCATAATCCTATGTGGACATTCAAATCTAATCATTTGAACATTTCTTCTTCATCATCGATTGATTGATAGCCATCATTCCAATATTTATTACTTAAATAACACAATGGAATTGATATTATTTTATTTACACTATGTGAATAATATGAAAATATCACTAGAGTAATCCATAATGGCATATGAATCAACTCACTAGAGTAATATGATAATCTCACTAGAGTAATTATAACACATGAATGGGGCCAATCACTCTAGTGCACTCCATTTAGAACATAAGGAATAAAAACACCATTCAAGAGTCATCTAAAAAGGATATCATTCACTCCAAAATAAATTTCAAATATATAGGTTAATCCATACATCCTTTAATTCTAATCACCTACATGCATGACTTGGTCACTTTATTCTAGAATCACATAGAATATGCTTATCTTATAGCATTAAAAACTTGCATAAGATGCTACCACTACCATTAATATTTAGGGTAGAGGGGAGTGATTTTGAATCCTATTTTATCAGTATCATATTATAATTGTTCATATCTCTATCTACCTCTCCCCACACCATAAAAAGAGGGGTTTATAGTGAATAAATGCCTAAATTAAATGATGAGACATATTGATATCTATATCTATCATTAAATGGTTGAGTGTTCTTTATGGACATTACTCAATAGGTATAGTACAATTCAATGTATCTAGTATTAATTTTTTTTATTACTCTCATTGATCCTAAATAGTGGATTATTACCTCTTGACTCCCTCTCAAGGTTAGTACAAGACATTGGAAATCAAAATAATATCATCTCACAAGGCCTTTAAAAATTTCTAGGCCTTTCTGTTAGCATGCACAAAGATCTCAACCTCAACTCAAATATTACGCCTAAATTGAGTAAATCATAATCATTTCCTATGATAATATGATCTCAAATTTAAATCAAATCATAGGACTTTACACTATGAAGCATCAATAGAAGAAGGTACTTATAGAAAATGAAATACAAAATTGCCTTCATCTGGAAACTCTTTGGTATATCTCATTAAATACTTTGAGGATTTCACACTTTGTTATTATGAAACATGATCCTTAGAGATCCACCATCAATCCATCATTTCTCCTCATTGTCCATCAGTATTCTAAACAACATGGAAATGTATTGAACTTGTATTAGAATCTAACAATTCTTGAGTAGTATTATCAATCAACAATAAAGGATCAATATCTTATGTGACATTTGTATCAACATATGGAGTAGGCCTCTTGACTTGAATATTTTTTATTGGTGAATAAATTTCACAATTTTTTGGAAAGATTGTATTATTAAAAATCATCTCCATCTCCTCCACTTTTAGCCAAACTAAATTTTATTATGAGCGTATTGGGCTAAAACATTGAGTGGTTGAAATAAACTAAGTTTGTTGTTTCCCTCTTAAACTTATTTAACATTTTGAATAAATAATTAAATCATATTTATTTATATTTTCATTGTACCAAGTTCTTAATGTCAATAACACAGTTTGTAAACATTAAATAATGTCTGTCAGTTCTTTTATTGATCAATTAATATAAAGAATTAACACTAGACAGAATTTGTCATTTAAAACTTAATCAACGATATCAGCACCATCATCTTAAAAATATTTCATACACCATTCAAACCTAAAATATTTCATTTGTTCCAAATTCATTCTTGACCACTTCCTTTTCTTGACGTCAAAGTCATGTTCACAATATTCATAATAGTCTTAAATTTTTAGAATATAACAAAATAGAATCCTAAATTTAGATTGTTATTCATAAGTCTCTTGTTTTAAAAATCAAGTATTCTCATGTGTGAATACATTTAAAAATATGGCATTGACTTCTGGATGTTTAAGGTGTATGTATCTGATTTTCAAATGAAGTGACAAAGGCCAATAATAAAATTTATTTCTTCAACATGATAATTGATACATTTCTTATGTGACTCACTCAATTGTCTACCAATCTCAATTATAATTATTTTATCATTGGGATATCTTGGAAACCTAATATGGACACTTTAAAATCAATAAACTTGGATATAGATGAATTTGGGGAACTAAATTAAATAGCTCTTATATTTCTTGATCAATGTAATTACTTCATTAGATAGTCTTACTTCAAGATTACCATCAATATCTCTAACAAACATCATGGTGAATGCATCAATCACTATTATAAAATTACTCTTCCCTTTTTCATGATTGATTTATGGAATCATATCTCACATCAATGCAACAAGAATATTTTTATTTTATTCATTCATGCCTAGACAAATTATGAGGGTTGTAATGGAGTAGAATAAATATGATGCCATATATAATTATTGTGTGGATTAAATATTGATCAATTGCTCACAGATGTTTTTACTAATTATTTTATCCCATTAAATTAAATTACTCATGGAGTAGATGATATTTATGAACATGTATGTCCATTTATAAAAAGACATTATTTGTTTCATTTCCCATGACTCTATTCAAAAGGGTGATAATATCTAACGTTCATCTTTGAAGCCATATCTATATATAATTTTCATGAGCTTGGAATTTATTCTCCTTATATTTTTCAAACAAGTTTGACTCAACATATTTTAATGCTTCTCTTGATTGTCAATCTAGAATTTTTGAACAATGCCATTATTGATCTCCATGGATTCATCATGTGGTTAAATACCAGAAGTGATGCATATGGAGAATCAATATAGTTTATTAATTAGTTAATAATTTGCATATCTTATATCCATTTTATCTAGATTATAGTACTTAACACATGAAATTACTAAATCTCTATGTGGAAAGGATGTTGAAAATGTAGTGGTATGTGCAATCCCACTATCCAAAATACATTGTCCCATTGTGGTTATTTTCTAAGCATCCACTTGTGTCATATTTCTATCATTGACATTATAATTTTTTATGTCTAAAATGGAAATAAGATCATTGACCATGTACTTTAGTTTCATATTTGATGGGGTAGATGAAAGGATAGTAACTCTGACAAGTAAATTCAAGTTATTGAAGACAAGGTCACATGGAAGAAAATGATTTTGTTAGAGAACTAGATTGAACATAATGGACATAAAGCTTAGAAAAAGTTAATGGAAGCTTATTCAGATTTTGATTAGAAAGAGTGGAAAACTATGGTTTGAGAATTTTAAATAAGCATTGCATTAAATGGGATTATCAATAATGTTCAAAACCTTTCTGAAGAGGAATAAAACTAAATTAGGATGAGTTTTCATTTTCAGAAAATAGTCCCCAGAGGTTCTCCTTATTTTAGTGCAATTGGAAGATATTGAACAATCTAAAACACAACATGAAAATAAGAGGAAAAATAAGTGTTTATAAAACTAACCTTTGATATGAATATATTGTAGTTGTAAAGGAAAATGATGTCTTAAATATGCTTTATAATTAAAACTGGTTGGAAATGAAGAGGAGTTATTTAGAGTGCCTAAAATAGATGCATTTTACTCAAAACAAGCTTCACCCTATTATTACTTACCCAATTGGCTTTGAAAATTTCTTATCAGTGTATGCCTTAGTCATATTTTTCAATGACTTATTTATCGTTTTAAAATCCATTTATAATTATATGCCTTTTATGGATTCTCATTGAGCTTCCTCTTACTAAATAGATTTTTGAATCCCATTTATCATTATTGTGAAGTATTTTGATCTTGTCAATGACCAAAATGGATCTAGAAACTTTTTCAACATTGTGGTGATCTCTTATTCCTTCTATTTGTGCTTTGAAATATGTTTAAACAATGAAAAATGAGCTATCAAAATGCATTTTTGGTAATGATCAGGTTTTGAAATATGTTTTAACGTTGTATTTTGAATCATCAAAACCTTCCAATAAAACCTTAATTTGGATTTTAAAGGCCATTAAATAATGTATACTGAGTTTTCAAAACCCAAGCCATCAAATTTTGGGCTTTGGTTACCAATTTTGCATTATAAAATGCACTCTAAGTACTCAGATTTGGAAAGAAGGCTTGATAAATATTGTTATAGTTGGTATAAATTTAGAGGGCCTTGTAGTCCATTTCAAACTTATTTTAATAAGTTATTAAAGTTCATATTCAACATGCTTAAAGACACTTCTACATTGTTTGACATGTTATTATGCTGACTTTGTTTACAAGGCTTGAAAAATCCATTTACAACTGGGTCAATAATTTAAAAAAACCAAGGATTTGGATCGATGTTTCAACATTGGAAATGATGTTAAAATCATAAAACATGCAGCAAAATTCACACACTTGATTGTGCTTGACTTAGCTTTTAGAAAGCCATTTTCAGCTTATGAAAATCACTTCAAATTTTTGTATACTTGGATGATATTTGAATGCCCAACTGACATTGAAAAATAAGCCATGGACACCAAATATTGGATTTATAAATCCTTTAAACCTTGTAAAAATCTATCAAACTCCAATCTAGGTTTTTAAAGTCAACTTTACATTGGAATATGTGTTAGTAAAAATTGCATTGTTGAAATATTGACCCTGCCAATGTCTTAAACTGATTCAACACTATTTAAAAACTAATTATAATTAATTTTAGAGAAGATCAGGATTTGAAATGCCTATTCAAATTTTAAAACATGATTTCAAAATATTATCTATTCAGCTAGGTTTTCAAAGAGGCAATTTAACAGTCAAATAGATTCATCAAAATGTGAACCTGGCTTTGAAAGGACATTTAACATTGTAAAATCAATTTTAATTGTTATTTTTTCCCTTGCATTACTTTATAACCTAGCATAGGCTTTTAAAATTATTTTTTGTTTGATGAACACATTTCAAAATTGCATATATTATCAATGGTTATTGGTTATACTTATTTGACTTGAGTGAGTCACAATACATTATATATTATGGATATTACAACCTAATCAGGGTTTTGAAAGCCAATTCAATTTGTGTAGACCCATTTAAAATTTATTTATTTATATTTAATTTCAAAATATGATTATAAATTAATAAAACATTTTAAGAATCTTTATAGGACAACAAACATCAACTAATATTGAGATGTTTAAGACCCAAAATATTTTGATCAATGAAACAATAAAAGGATCTAATTAGAGACTTTTATATTATTTAAAAAAATACAAGAAAATTATCTTGAAATATTTATGTAATATAATGTGAAAATAAATATTTTTTTAATTTCAATTTTATTGGTTTTGACTGGGAAATTTGAACTATAAGGTATAAAGGAGAATTCCATACACTAGTTTTGCATACAAGTATTTTATCAAGTGGGAAACATAGTAATTTTAAAGTATAACAAAGAATTTAAAATAGATAATTTAATAAATACAAAGATGAAACAAAAAGGAAACCATAAAGAGTGGGAAATAGAAAATGGGACAACATAATCAAAAGAATAGAAAACAAGAAGCATGACAAAATCATAAATTCAGATATTTACATGCAAGGGACAACTTACTTTAACTTGAAGTAATTCTTCAAAATTTATCACAATATGGAAAATAAAGATTTGTACCATCTCAATAATAAAATTATAATATTTTATCATCACAAAAGTTGATGCTCTTGACTGGACCCATCCATAGTGAGTAAGAACTTTCATGGTTCCATTTTGGATCCCTCTATTTATCCCATAGGAGTACAAGTTATCTAACTTTGAAATACAATTTAATCACCTTATTTTAAAAATATTTGTTGACTTGATATTGATGCTTAGAAATAATGTCAACAACATGCATTATTTCCTCTTCAATCTTATTCAAATACATAATTTTCTTATCGAGTGATCTCTAATTTTTTTAATTTTAATTGCTCTTGCCAAGTACAACGTAGATAATTTATATTATAGGTATTGAAATTTTTTTTCCATATATAAATTGGAAATAAGACATCCTAATGGATTTCTTAGGATTAGTATGGTCTACCCATAATGCATCATACATGCTCTTATGCCAATTCTTCTAATTTTTATTTATGAGTTCACAAATGATGCTAACAAGATTTTTGTTTCTAGATTCTACCTGACAATTTCCTTTCAAATAATATTTAGAATAATGAGATAAGGAGATTACATAAGCATAAAAATAGAATAAACTCAATTGAATAAACATTTGATGCATTATTAGTCATAATATTTTTTATGATAGTCATATCTTAGTAGAATGTTCTCTTTAATAAAGTCTCAAAGTACCTCCAAATTTGTTTTTTTAATTGGAATATACTCAAACCACTTTGTGAAGTAATACATCACTATGATAATATGTGTATAGCCATCAGTTTAATGTGGATTCAACATTTTGATGAAGTCTAACCCCCATTGATGAAAAGGTTATTTATTTACAACTATCTTGAGGGGGAACACTACAAGTTGTGGTCTACAAACAAATTATTAATGAGCTTTAAATTTCCTTCCCCATTTATAATCATATTTAAACAATGATGACTAATAATAATGAAATCTAATAATATTGTATGTTATTATTGATGAAAATAAATGACCTCCATAGGACTGGTAATGAAAGGCTTGAAGGAGTTTATTTTGATATTCTCCATGCACACATCTCAAAAAGATGCCATCAATAATATTTTCAAACAAAGTGTTATTCTAGATAACATGTACTTGATTTCAACTTAACTATTCTTATTTACTTAGCATCTATATGTATAGGACATTCTCCATATGTAAATAAACATTTAATATCTCAATATCACTTATCTGTAGAGTCAAAAAATAGTAATAACTACATATATTCATTTTCATGATCATCTTCACCTATCATGGAAAGAACTATCTAGTTATTAGTTTAATTTCCCACAAGCTAGCATAATATTATTCCTTAGACCAACTTAGTAGGATTTATTTCCAAAATGTATTTTTTAACTTCTATAGTCCAATTACCTATTTTAGAACCATCTTCTTGTTGTGTATAAATATATTTTACAACTATATTAGGTGCCATCACAATATATTGATAATTTAGAATGTAATACCTTAATTATTTGACCACTTTTATAACTATATATGCATGATTTTCAATAGGAGAGTATTTGATTTCATAGCATTTGAGACAATACCTCATGAAGGAAATTGGTGAGTTGATTCCTTCATCATTATTATGAATCAAAATAGTTTAAAGTGTGTGAATAAAATAATAGAAATATTTGATGAAGTATTTTTTGAAATAAGGACACACCAAAGTGGGTGCACAAGTAATTATAGTCTTTATATTTTTAAAAAAAAAAACTTTTTCTTCATTATTCCATTTGAAATAGGGTTTAACTTTAATCATATATCATTGATATGTATTTTGAGTTATACAAAATCAGGTATGAACTTCCTCAATAAGTTTAATTTTCTAAAGAAGGAATGGACTCCAAGCTGCTAGTTGGAAAAAATAATTTATGAATCACTTGAACTCTGTCATGATAAATCTTTATTGCTTATTTTGAAACAATATTCCCAATAAAATCACCTTCAGTTACTCCAAATAAATACTTCGTAGGGTTCAAATAAATATCATGAAGTTGACATTTCTCAAATACCCTTTGTAAATGCTCATAATTGTCTTCTCTTCATTTGGAGAACACCATTATATAATCCAAGTAGACCACAATTTTTTTTATCTTTAGATCACTGAATTCAAGGTCCATTGCTCTTTTAAACTTTTCTCATGATTTTATGAGACAAGAATTCATTATTTAATATGTAAATATACCCCAAGGTGTGCATATGGTTTTTTTTTTGTGTTGATCTCCATTGCCTACCTAAATTTGATTATTTCATGAGAAACCATTTTACATAAAAAAAACATTTATATACATCTAACTACCTGAAGAACCTAATCCATAATGGGAAATGGATATTTATCCTTCAACTAGGATTTTTTAGGTTTCAAAAATCTATACATATCCTAATCTCTCCACTTTTATTTCAAATCCACACTATGTTAGCAACACATGTTCAAGGATGAATGAGAAAAATGATTTGAGTATTCAACATTTTCTAAACCTCCTCAAATTATTACCAACTATCATTGGATATTATAGCTTTGTTTCTACTTAAATATTTTTCATCATATTTGAGAAGTACTATATGAGGCATCTCTTTTGGGAGTAAAGACTTGAGATTGGCATATGAATAGGAAAGATTATCAATATATTTTCAAAGAAGTGAAATTAACCTTCTTTATTCTTTGGGAGAATAATAATTACCAATTTTCACATACCTTAGCTACTCTTCAGGTCCAATATTAACTTTTTCATAGTCAAATGAATTGAAAGAGTCTTTCTAAATATTCTTTTTGATAAAACTATCATGTTTATCAAAATGTTCTTCTAGATTTATGATTATTTTCCCTTTAAGTTTAATCACTCATTATTCATTTTTTTATTGAATAATTATAACTTTATCGATTTTCATTGAATATTATTTTTATGTTGAATCACTCCATTAAAAGTAAATATTTATGAATATATCTAGTTTTCAAAAAAGGGATAATCTTCTGATCATTATTGAAACTTGCTAATTTTTTGAATTATCTTGGACATTGGATTTGTACACCAATTAAATAATGTATTTATTTATTATAATATCACAATGAGGAATCAATGGGGAGTTAAATACAACAAGAACATTTAAATTTACATTAATTTATCCAAGCTAAACTATTATAGAGAAAGATTCAAAAGATTCAATACTATCCCATACCTTATTATGATAGTGCTTTAGATGATTATTCTTTATTTGATATTGAACTTTTATCTATTTTCAAACCAATTTAACATCACTTTATTTTTTTGAATTTATGATTCCTATTTATTCAACAATTTTTAAGCCAAGTATTAAAGATTAATTGAGTAGTGTTGTTAATACATTTAAACTATAATTTGTATGAAAAGGTTATTTTCTTGGAGACATAATAATGAAGCCTTCACTTGCACTAGTTGAGGAATAAATACCATAAAATTAGAGCATTCAGATGTCTTTGGGATTGCTTTTTATCACCTTAGGCATATTCAAATCATATTTTTAAATTAATTTATAGTTTTTTATTCATGAATCCTCATCAACTTTTTTCACTAAATACTTAGTTTTTAGGATAGGTTCTAGGTGTTTCATAATTTTTTTGGTTTGATTCATAGCATGAGATAAATATACTTGAAAATTACGGTTGAATTACTTTCAAAAAATTCTTTTTAGTAGGATTCCATATGTAGTCAAAATATCTACCACTAAGATGGCATTTTTATTATCCTTTAAGGGAAAGATGACAAATCAACTTGGGCATATTTGATTTGAAAAATCAAGGGTAGTTGTTTTTATTCCATTTAGTAATAATTTCTAAAGGTTCTAGTGGAATTCAGACCTAAGACATGAGAAACTTTGACTTACATCACATTGTCAGAGCTAGTATCAATGATATAATTTATCACATTACACACTTCAAGAAAAAGGGATTTCTAGAATGGTTCTAATTTACCAAACATAAAGGTGGAAATAGACATGGAGTTCAAAGAGATTAAATAATATGGGCTTGATATAATCCATTTAACATTTTTTAATTTACACCATAGTATTTTCCCTTGATAAAATCAACTAGCCTATCTAGTTGATTAGGGGTTTTGCCCTGGGTATTCAGTTTGGGACATTTTAATTCTGGTCTTATTTACAAGATCAATAATTTATAGATATTTTAGACTAATGGTATAAGATTTTTCAATGTTTTCAATGGTTTGAGACATGTTTATGTCACTTATAAAATATGTATTATATTTTTATAAGAATTGGTAGAGGTTTGAGGGGGGTTGCATACTTTTATCATAGGTTATTTTCATTTTCCTTGAATTTATGGTGTGATCTAATGAAATAAAATTAGTTTTAGTTATTGTTTTTTTATAAATTTTGGTCTTAAATACATTTATAAATTCATATTTAATCTTTAAGAAGATTTTTCATACTTCACTTTAATTTGTATTATCCATTTTAGCTTGTTTTCAAGTTTCCTACCAAATTTATAAATTTGAATTTTTGAATGGGTTTTAGGTGTTTTTGAATATTTTATCATCTCATAATTCTTGGGTTGGTCAAGATCCTTCATGGAGGGTTCAAATAATATTTTAGGACACATATTAAATAATCCTAATATCTTAATTCATAATTGACCATGCAAAACTCAATTGAGGTTAAGACTTAGGTTGAATTTACTTAGTTAGTTAGATAGTTGATAAGATTGGAATGAAGGAGAGAAAATCAGTGGAGATAGGAGTGCATGTAAAGGTGTAAATAAAATAATATAAGATAAATAACTCCCAAAATTTAAAAAAATGGACAAAGTTTTAAAAATAGGGTTTTTAAACAATGTTGTTATAGCACATTTACGTCTAAAACAATGAAAGAATGCATTAATGAGTTCCCTTATCTAATTTAAATTTGATAATTAATTTTATTTTATTTTATTATTGTATTGGAATCATATTTATTATTTTTTATGATTGTTCATTCATGTTTCAGTTTTGAAAATATAATACATGGTTTTAATAGTAACAAAAGTGTTTTCTATAGTTAAGGAAAGTTGTTTTTCATAATGTTTTGAGATTATTTAAGAGATAAATTCAAGTGGTAGAGTAAGATAAATGTGTTTATAACATTTTCACATCATAAATATTCCAAAATATATCTTAAAATTTAAATATTAATAGAGTTCATGCTTGTTGCATTTTACCATCAAGAAACCCTAAAACAGAGTTTTAAAGCACTAAAATCCTTCTATTTAAAATATGAAAAAGTAAAAATTAACAAATTTTTTTGGAGAGGTGTGTTACGATGTTTGATAAGTGTTGAAAGTGGTTTCAATATTTTTAAACACATAGAACAAAATTTATCTAATTTTCTTAGTATTCATGTTTAAATACAAGGCCTAAAAACCATGTTTTCTTGTTTTCCTACATTTTCAAGTTGAATCAAAGTGATTCAAGTAAAAAAATGGTATCCACATAAGGATAATCTCTATTTTTTTATTCTTATATATTCACTTAGACTAAGAACATAGACCAAACATGTAGACAATAACAACACTTTAAATATTTGGATTCTCATTTATTCAAGCATTATAATGGTTGGATCATTGACAAAACATCACACTATCATAAAATATTATTTTCCAATTTAAATATAAAAAAACAACACACACTATTATGCTATAATCCACTCTTCCTTAACTCCATACAGCTTGCCTCCTCTCATAAACTAACTTCTCTGACTAAATTAGATTATTCTTATGACATTCCTAGCTTCATGGAGTGACTATTCAAATTTCATGACATTTTAAAAACATATAATATTTAGACATCATTATATTTTTAATGTCAACATGTAACTATCAAAAACTATCAGGTGACGTTTCAAGCTGGTCAATAGTTTCAAAAACCACCATAACACCCATCTCATTAATCTAAATGATGTGAAATTTTAACCATGGGTTACAAACTACATTTTAAATCACCCATCAAAAATTTAGTTACCATAGGTTAACGTACTTCACTGTAGGTGAATAACCATGACCAAGTGTCACACAGTACATAGATGATGTTTCCAAGTTCAATGCTAGTTACTATAACTTCAACACTTTTAAATATGTTAATAAAAATAATATAAAATTTTAAAAATATCAACATAATTATGTTTTATATAAAAAAATTAAATTTAGTTATTTGATTCTCACCAAAGATATCCTATAAGGTAATGAACATTCAGGCTAGACAGAAGCTTGTTTCTAGCTAAATGATAGTCATAGAAACTATCATAACTTTGGCTCAACTTATTCAGTTGAGATTAAATTTTAAACACACATTTAATTATGAATTTTATATTAATGATCTAAATTTAGTGACTAACTCTTGACTAAGATATACCACAAGGTCATAAACCTTTTGTAGATTGGATAGATGCATTACCTAACATAATGATAATTTACAAAAACTATCATAACTTTTGCCTCACTTGTATAATTGATGTTAAATTTTAAAAATATATTAATGAATAAATTTAATGAAAATTATATAAATTTGGTATGCTAATTATTACCATAGCTATACTTAAAGTAAGAAAACATCTTTACATTAAAGCAACTGATAAGCATTTGTGATGACTCTAAATGGTCTAAATTTTTTTGCAAAGGCTCTAAGTATCATGTGATAATCCACCACTAAGTTTAAACATATAATTAATTATGAAGCATAATCTAAAGTTATGAAACCTCCTACTAGTAAAATAATAACTACACTTCTGCAGTGACTCCAAATGGTTTAAAATTTTATGTAGAGGCTATAAGTGTCATGTGATAAAACACCACCAAGTTTCATCATCTAATTCATTCCAAAACATAACCACAAGTGATGAAAATTTATACTATTGAAATAGATAGTAAACCTCTATGATAGCTCCAAAAATTTTAAAATATTATGTAGAGGCTATACATTTCATGTGCTAAACCACCACCAAGTTTCAACATCCAATTCATTTAGTAGAATAGTTTATATGCTTCCACAATAGCTCCAAATGGTCTAAAAATTTGTAGAGATGTTATAGGTGTCATTTTTTGTGACCCCACAAAATTTTATCATCTAATTCATACCATAGTTGAAGAACCATTTTTGTAGTTTTTTATGACTTAAAAGTCTACGAACTGAAAGAAACAGTCAAAATGTCTTTGTACTTTCCTTAGAAAATGAATACTTTTATAACATAATTCATGGAGTTTAACAAGATTAAAAAACAATACCACAAACACAACCAAAATAAAAACCTAAGCTAACATATTTATGTTTGATGAAATATTACTCTTCACCTTGGATTTTCCTACATCAGACACATAAGGTAGCGAAAATATCTATGAGCTCCTACTCATGAACTTGATGTGAGATCGTCTATATTTTTAACATGTTTTCAAATTTGTATGCATTCATAAAAGTTGCATATTTAGCTAATTCATCCTTCCACTTGACCAAGTACTTATTTTACTCATGTCCACTTGTCTTCTTGCTAATCCAAATGTCTAAAATGGCCTCTATTTCCTCTTTATCTAATAGTATAAACTACTCTTTCCAATCCATGACTAAAAAATCCATGTTGTCACTCATTTATCCCTCAATGCATAGATATAAATATATGACATTGAATAAATTAAATATGCCTACTTCATCCAATAATTCCAATTCATAAGTATTAGTTGAGAACTTCCTCAAAATATTCCACAATCTAATCTTATTCCATTTATTTTTATTATACTCACCTTTTGAAAATCTATCCTCATGTAAATGTGCCAAAAATAACTCCCCAAACTCAAAATTCAATTTTATCCTTTGCATATCAACATGTTGCTTTTATTTTCCAACACTTTCCCCAAGTCTCTTCTTGACTTCTTTAAGTACATTATGCATAATTTTTAGCATAGTCATCACCTTCTGCACTTATCCTACTCATCTCAATGGTAATATTCAAATCACATACACCTCTAGAGATTCTTCCATACACTATTTGAAAAGGACTCAAACTTGTACTTCACTTGACCAATTCATTTTAAGAAAACTTAACTAATGCCAAAAATAAATCCCACTCTTTAAACTTATCACAAACTAAACATATCAACAAATTACTAAGGCTCCAATTCATAACCTATGTTTTCCCATAATTTTGATGGTGATAGGTTGAACTAAAATCTAACTTTATTCCCAAATTATTCCATAGCATCCTCCAAAAGTGCCCAACAAACTTTGTATCTCTATTAGATACAATATTCCTTAGCAACCCATGCAATCTCATAACTTCTGGAAAAAAACAAATTTGAAATATGTGTGGCATCACTAGTCTTCCTACATGAAATAAAGTGAGCCATCTTAGAAAATATATTGATGACAATAAATATGGAATCATTGCCTCATTATGTTCTTGTAAATCCAAGAACAAAGTCTGTGATCAATGCATCCCATGATTTATCAAAAATAGGCAATGGTTGACATAAAACAACATTTTGACTTTTGACTTTAGCATGTTAGCAAAATCTACACTTATGTATGAACTATTTCACATATGTACTAATTTGTGTCCAATAATATTTGTCACTCAGTTGTGCCAAATTATTATCATACCTAAAAGACTAGCTAGTCTTCCACTATTCATTTATTTCAATAGGTTCTCTCTCATGAAACCTTGAGGTATTTACAACTTCTTTCCCTTGAAAAACAATCCATATTGAATCATATAATCTAACCATAGAGTTTTTATATGTTTTTTGGATTCATTCATGTTGTCCATGCATATCAAAAATATAAATCGTCTTCATACATATTTGGCATAGATTCAAATCCAATGACTTCCACCTTTAACTCATTCACTAGAAGAGATCCTATACTCAAGGCATTTTCTACCTTATTATACTTTCCACTTATATGTTTCAAAATAAAAGAATATATGGGAATAAATTCTTCCCATTTCATGTGTCATTGATTATGCTTACCATGTTTTTTTATGAATTTCACATCATGATTATCCATGTACAAAATGAACTCTTTTAGTAACAAGTATTGCCACTACTTATGGAGAGCTTGTACCATTGCATAGAATTCTTGGTCAAGGACTGAGCACTTCATCATAGCTTCATTAAGCCTCTCACTAAATAATAAATGGGCCTACCCTCCTGACTCAACACCACTCTTATATCTATTTTTATTACATCATGATCAACTTGAAACACTTTTCCAAAATCTTGTACGGCTAAAAATTGTTGTTTCGTCACCTTTTTCTTTAAAAATTGTAAGTTATTCTCTATAAAATAGTCCACTATAATTTATTCTTATCTCCATTCATGATATCCATGATGGGTGAACATATACCACTAAATTTTATAATAAATTCTCTATGGAAACTTTCCAACCCATGGAAACTTCTTGCTTCAAACATACTATTTAGTGAAGGCCAATCCAAAAAAATTAGCACCTTCTCAGGGTCTATCTTTAACCCATCCATTGAGATTACAAATCCCAAATATATCAGTTCCTCTCACATGAAGATACACTTATTTAAGTTTACTATTAATTTCATTTCCTTTAACTTATCTAAAACCAACTTTAAATTTTTAAAATATTCCTACTTAGAATGATTAAAAATCAAAATGTACTCCAAATATACAATCAAAAACTTACCCATGAAAGGATTCAACACTTTATTCATGATTCTCATGAATGTAATCAAAAAATTTGACAAATTGAATGGCATGATCAACCACTCATATAACCCATTCTTTGTCTTGAATGTGTTCTTCCACTCATCACCTTCTCTTATGCATATTTGATGACACCCACTCTTCAAATATATCTTTGTGAAGTACCTTGATCCACTCAAAATAGTCAATTAACTCATCCATTCTAGGAAATGGAAACATGTAATTAATTTTGATTTTATTTATTGCACATGAATCCATACACATTTTCCATTATCCACCTTTCTTCAGTGCCAACATAGTAGGAACTTCACATGGGCTCAAACTCTCGAATTAACCCTTTCTTTAATAACGTCTTCATTTGTTTCTTTATCTCCTCATTCTCCATTAGGTTTAGCCTATAGGATATTCTTTTAAGCAAATTTGATCCTAGAATAAAATACATATGATGACTAATACTTCTTATAGGTGGTGTTCCATCTGACAGTTCACTTGTCATAATATCAACAAATTTTGAATTTCAATAGGTAGGTTACTTACCATAGTGGTTGTCATAACTTGCACAGGCTTTGAAATTAGTTAAAATCATGTTTCTTCCTCCTTATCCACCTTTAAAAACTCTTTACCAAATACCAACATTATTTTGGAACTATTCTCCACCTCATCTCTTTTATCTTTCAATGGTATCAATGTGAATCTCTTTCCATCCTTTTTAAGGGTGTTGGTGTTTGTTCTTCCATCATGTATGAATCTAGTATCAAACTACCATGGCCTAACCAAAAACACATGACATACATCCATGGGCATGATGTCACACAAAACATCATCCTTGTATGAACAAAAAAATTAACCATGCTACTCATTCACTAACACTTATGCCCCTTAAGCAATAAAGAAACCTTGTATGTGTAGGATGTGTCAATCACTTCAAACCAAGCTTTGTAACCATCTCTTGAGAAAATAAATTATTCATGTTACCAATATCAATCACAAATCTATAACACTTACCTCCATATTTATAGACATTCTATAAAAAAAAATCCTTTCTTACCTTCTCATTCACCTCCTTTGTTGGTTTCAATAACACTCTATTCATCAATAGAGTATATCCTTGTTATGGCTCTACTATATGTATGAGAGACCCAACACTCACCTCATCTACAATGGTTATATGAGTTATCCCTTTATATCTCTTACTATTATTTTGATAATTTTATAGACAATCTTTCTTTTTATGACCAACATACTTATTACATCTAAAAAACTTATGTCAAAAACATGCACCTCTAACCCATCCAAAAAGCTTCTTCACCTAGAAGAATATCCTCCTCTCTAGCCTAAGTTTTGATTTTCTGAACTGCTCACCTCTCCACCATTTTTTTATTGACCACTTCCACCATTTTTATATCCCCATCCTATCTAAGAGCTTCCTCTAAATCTATAATTTGATTGTTACTTCCTTGTCAACTTCTCCTCTTCTTTCAATGCACATTAATAGGCTTCTTATATAGTTCTCAATTTCAAAAAAATGGTTTCATCTTGTATGGACAAATGCATTCCATTCACATACCTTAACACTGTCTCATGGTCATCCTCTATATGTCAATCCCTTATAGTGAGTCTATAAAACTCCTCAGTGTACTCTTTGATGTTATCTCCTTTTGTGTTAAATTCTATAATTTTCTGAACAGACTCATATTATAGTCAAAAGGTAAAATAAATTGCTTCATCTTTTTCAAAATATTCAAGGATGTTATGTAATATATAATACCAAGATACAACACATGATCATAATATAAAGCTTACAAAAACAACAAATGCTCAGTTCAGGAAAACAACCTTGAAAAATAATATAGTATTGATTAATACAAATGTATTACCAATATGTTCTATAACAATCTCCTAGTGCTATCATTTCTCACTCTAATAACATGTTATATGCAAAAATAGTTTTTTATAAAAAAATTATAACAAAGTATATAATTAAGTTAACAAATCCTAAAAATTACTAAATCCCATATTGAGTAGGCAAGCCTAAAGGAAACCTTAATAATGGTTGAGAAATCAAAACTATAATTCAACCATAAATATAAAATATATGACTAACAAATATCCCTAAGAGAAATTATTTGCTATGTATGATAACTTGATGTAAGTAAAATGGATTTAATCTAAGTAAGTTTACACATACTACTCCAACACCCTCTCATAAGTGATACTTAGGGAGTGTAATAAATCAAATAAAATATGGGTCCTATATAAAATCCTAATAAGGTACCCATGTACAATCTAAACCATATGTATAATCTAAATAACGGAAGGAAGTACTTCATGTAAATCCCCCCCCCCCCCCCCCCCCCGCCACCACCAAGGACAACCTCTTACACCCCAAGCAATGCTCATAACTTAAGATAACATGGATAAGTCAAGGGTTTGGTGAAGATGTCTAAAATTTTATTAGTAGTAAAAAAAAACTCAAAAGAAATAACTCCATCCTAAGTAAGTTTCCAAATGAAGTACATATGTAAATCAATGTGTTTTTTTCACTGATGCTTAATAGGATTGCATGAAATCATAATCATGTTTTGGTTATCAAAACAAAGAATAGTCAAAAGCTATTGTGGAAAGACAAACTCCTCAAACAACTATCAAAGCTAAAAAATCCCTTGAGTGGCCTTGATATCACCTTGATACTCAACATCAGTGGAAGACAAGGTAATAGTAGTATGTATTTTGCATGCCCAAATAACTAGAACAGAACCAAATGTGTATACAAATCTACAAGTGGATTTGTGAGTGTTAATGTTACCATCCCAATCAAAGTCAGTGTATTCAATAAGTTATGTATAAATATACGGTGTGTATTGTATACCAAAGTAAATCATGCCTTGAATTTATGACATAATAATCTTTGATGTTATCCAATGGATCTCATGAGGCTCATAGGAAAATTGAGAGACAAGGTTCACAAAAAATGTGATGTTGGGATGAGTATGTGTTAGGTAAATAAGACCACCTACAAGCTATCTGTACAAAGTCAAATAATTAAGAGAAGTCTAAAAATTATTGGTTAAAATAACACCTAACTAATATGGAGTGGGGAAAGTCTTATAATCATCCATGCCAAATTGATGTAGAAGATTTGTAGAATAATTTTGCTGCCCATTAAAAATACCTTGTGAAAAATGATGCACATGGAGGCCTAGAAAGTAATGCATATGTCCTAGATCGGTCATGTCAAACTTGTTTCTCATCTTGTCCTTGAAGTCCTAAATCAAAGACATTAAACTAAATGTGAGGATGAGATCATCAACATATAAAACCAAAATCATGATATCCTCATCGTGCCTCAATAAGTATACATTGTGATCTGACTCACAATGATAAAAACTAGAATTTAATATAAATAAATACATCTTCTCATACAAAGCTTGAGGAGCTTGTTTGAGAACATATAGATAATGACATAATGTACATACCAATGAGGATTCATATACAAATTCCTAATATTAGGTCATATAGGTCTCCTCCTAAAGAAGACCATGCAAAAAATCACTCTTCACATCCATATGAGAAACCATCCAATGATGTGAAGTGACAAGTAAAAGTAAAACAAAAAAAAATCATATTCATAATAGGGGTAAAAGTTTCATAGTAATCAACCCCTTAAACTTGTGATAAAAACATTGAGATGAGGCATGCCTTGTACTTATTGATTGATCCATCTACAACATATTTGGTCTTACGGCCCCATTTACATTTTACAATTTTCCTTCCCTCAGGAAATGTTGTATTATTCATCATTAATGAATAATATTCCTCCTACATAGAAACATCTCACCCAGGTGTACCAATGTCCTTAAAAAATAAAGTAAAATTATTTTTAACAACATGTCCCAAAAAGGCAACACTAAAAGTCTATGAGTGACTACATTAGGAACTAGAGGGATCACCAACCAATAGACTAATTGCATGGAGAGTGTTATGTTCCCACTTGGGTATAAACTATGAATAAGGTGGAGGTATATCAAGGGCAAGCTCAAGAACATCCTCATCATCATCATCATCATCATCATCATCATCATCATCAAGTGGAAGTAGATCCTCACTATCAATAAAAGAAGATGGAAAAGAACTAGATGTATAAGCCTTTGGAATTCATTGTTCATCAACTTGAATATCACATCAAAATACTATATCTTTTGTAATAGGATTAAGAAGATGATAGGCTTTGACAAATTCACAATAGCTAAAAAGTATGAGTGGTCTTTTATTCTCTAGGGATTTGTGATTATCATCAGGAACAAATTTCCAATCCACACTTCCAAAAACATAGAAATATAAAATATTAGGCTTGATGCCTGACCAAGCTTATTCAAGTGTCATGTTTCACATAGCCTTGTGTGGCATGTGATTTTGGATGTAATTGTCACAATTAGCTACTTCAGCCTAATATTCTAGTGGTAAATTTTTTGAATGCAACATGAAATTTTCCATCTCTTTCAAAGTGTGATTTTTTCTCATAGCTATGTCATTTTGTTATGGAGTGTATGGCACAATGAACTGATGTTGAATTCCATGCTCAATACAAAAATCAAGGAATGCATTACTATGATATCCCCCCCCCCCCATTTTTAGTGTGTATATTTTAAATAGGAAGAGAAGATTATTTTTCAAAAAACACTTTGAAATCCTTAAAGGTCTTAAACACTTGTCTTTTGAACATGAGAAAATAAACCCAAGTTATTATGGTGTGATCACCAATGAGTATGAGTGCATACTTGGCTCCTAAGAAGGAGTGAATTGGAAAAGACATCAAATCACTATGAACCAAATCTAAATCTATAATTTCACATGTGGCCTTACCAACTAGAAATGGATCCTAGTGTGTTTACCAACTAGACAAACATCACATACTCTAAAAAAATAAGAGACCTTTGGTAGGCCTTTTAAAATATGTTGGAACTCATTTACTACATGTACCTAGAATTCAATTTCCCTAACCTCTCATGTCATAATTTTCTTATTGAATCACCATGAGAAATAATAGATGAACTAGTAGTAGAATTAGTCTACGAACTATCAAAAGTATAGATCATAGTATCATACTTTACAACTATTTTAACTATTATCTCACTATGATTATTGATTTATTTGATTATAACATTTTTGAAAGTAAACTTTATAGTTTTCCTAGTCCTTGAATTACAAATTTGATGCACATATAATAAATTTGAAAAAATTTGGGTACAAACAATACATTTTTATGTAACCATCATGCATCTCAACTATGTTAGATCTTAAAACATCAACTCAAGAAGAATTGCCTAGAACTATTTGTGAAGTATCACACTCAAAGAGAGAAGAAGTTATTATGAATGGGTGAGATGGTGAGAAGCACCTGAGTCAAATATCCAATCATCAATACATGTAGATATAGACCTAGAGAAAAGGGCTTTCCCTTTTCTTGATGAATTTCCTATAGAAGATTGAGAAAAACTTAAAATATTATGTTGTTTAGATACAACTTATAAGGCTTCCATTTTTTTTAAACAAGGTGATTCAGAATTGTTTGTACCTCCATAAAAACCACAAGGTTCATAAGTCTTCCTTTTCCTAAAGGGCTATTTAGGATTCTTTAACTTGGAAGGTTTAGGGGGCTAGGAGGAAGATTTGTTTGGTTTGTAAGGTGGTATTTTTTCTTTAGTCTTAGGTGATTATTTCCCTTTATATGTATTTATAATAAAGGCATGACTAGGACTAGGAATTGTATCTATGGACATAAATTTAGTTTGTTCTCAAGTCAATCTCTCACAAAAAACTTCAAAAGAGGAACACTTAAATTCATCACATATTGTGTCCATCATAATATAAAAGGAAGATGAAGAAACACCATATGGTCCTTTTAATTTTGATAGAATTAAAAAATCACATTCTTTATCATAATTTTATTTTCCAACTAATTTCAATTATGATCTCAAAAATTTGAACTTTACAAGAAATTCTTCTATGGAAAAAAAATTAGAAGGTGAAAGGGAATTCAACTCTACATCTAGTTGTAACATTTTGAATTCATTGACTTTGCCAAAAAGAGATATAAATTTGTCCCATACCTATTTTGGCACTTTTACATCAGAGATGTGAAACATGAGACTATTTGATATGTAGAGGCCAATCAATCCAAGAGCCTCATCCTGCTTGAAACCATATGCATACTTGTCTTTATTAGAAGTGAATGTTACAAGAGTTGTGTCATAAAAAATCCTCCATAAAACTTTTGACATGAGAATTTGTTGTATCTTTGGTTTCCAAACATGGTAGTTGAAAGAGTTCATGGGTTCAAACAAATGAAAATCATTTCTCAAAGAGGAAGAGGTAGAAAAAAATAACAATGAAAGTTATGCTCTTCAATACAAATGTTTGACTCTTATATTGAGCTTAAAATGGTGCAGTAAGAATACTGATGGTATCAACACAAACTATACACCTTAATTTTCTAGCTACCAGTACTATACGTTAAACACTTTAAATGCAAATTTTAAGTTTAATTGAGCTACCTGCTATAAGACCAGATGAGAGGCAAGATTTTTGAATCATTCACTGTAATACCTCCTAGGGAGATGTCATGGGTAAAGAAAATGACAAGAAAATTTGTTGAGATTTTAAAAAATTAGCTTAAACAACATTCTTAACTTGCCCTGATAAATAATAATATTCACATCATGATAAAATTATCACCATTCTATATAAAATGAGTACAATAATGGGCAACATATAGATAGAATATCGAGCCTTTGAAATGTGGGCATGTCATAATACTAGGAACATTTTGTTGGGATACATTATATGATGTGAATAATCCAACCATGAAATATCATGACCTAAACATTAATATACTCACCTTCATCACCAAGGAGGATATTTTTAAGCATCTAGGATAGGTGATCGGTATGGTTTAAAGGATTTAGCAAGGCATGGGTTACTATGTAGGTTGGTGGTGAGGGACGTCAAGAAATTTGTATTAAGCCTATAAATGGCTATTAAAATAGACAATCACTTTGAACTTTTATAAAAAAAATATAGGCAATAAAAAAAATAGCTTTGAGACATATCAAGACAGATATTATCAAATTGACAATGCATACGGCCTAGATGTATGGCCAATAGACAATATAGAGATTCAATCTCTCAGGTACTATATGGTTTACATGAACCAAATGCAAAATTATGTTCAAGGAACTAGGTTTTAAACATCAAATAAATCCCTACTGAGTATGTCTATAATAAATTGAAGCCTATAACTAGTAAATATAGGAGCTCTGATACCATATAAGAATATTCAATGAGTTCATGCAATGTACAAGACTAATATAAAGCACTTGATCACAATATAAAGCTTTACACAAATAATAAATACTCAGTTTAGGAAAATAACCTTAAAAAAATAATATATATTTGATTAATATAAATGTATTACCAATATATTCTATAACAATATCATAATGCTATCATTTCTCACTTTGATAAAATATATTATGGAGTGATGTTTATATGCAATAATAATTTGTTCAAAAATAAAATTATAAAAAAGTGCATACTTAAGTTAACAAGCATAAAAAATACTAAATCCCATATTGAGTGGGTAAGCCTATGATAAACCTTAATAATGGTTGAGAAATCAAACCTATAAGCCAACCATAAATATAAAATCTATGACTAAAAAATATTCCTAAGTTAACTTATTCATTATGTATGGTAACTTGACATAAGTTAAAAGGATTTACTCTATGCAAGTTTACTCATACTACTTCAACAATATTTTCCACCATCCTCTCCCAAGATTTTATATTCTCCTTACCTTTCATTTTTCTCTCAACCTACACATTATTCCACCATAAAGAAGTATGGTTCTTCATTTTTATGCATACAAATTTCACCTTATTATGTTCCTCCATAGAATCATAGTAAAAATACTTATACATATTTTTTATCTAGTCTAAACGCTCCTTATAATTTAAACTCCCATTATATCAAAGTGTTTCCAACATTTTTTTACTACCAATCCTTGCCGCAACTCTAATAAATCTGGTCTCAGCTTCATTTTCCATATCCTCGATACTAAACTCTTGAATTTATTTTTATTCTTCATCGTGAATGTCTCCACCATGAACTTCTCTCATTTTTTATATTTCCATTTAATACAATATTGCTTACATTCCTCTCATCATCTCAATTAAATTTGTAACGTTGTGTCCTCTTGGTCTTCCCCCTCTTCTAAAAACATTTCTTCTATGTGCCATCTCTCCCATGATGCAAAATTCTTTTTCATAGCTTGAAAATAGACTCAACCAGAGTTTTATTTATGTACACTTTTATTAGTAATAAAAACATGGATATGATACCAAATTATTAAAGCATAGACAAGGTATCCATCTAAGGACAACCACTATTTTTGTGATGCTTAGATCTTCACTCAAACCAAGACATAGATTCAGACCAAACATGCATACAATAATAGTGATTTAAATTTTTTTATTATCATTAATTTAATAATTACAATGGTTGGATCATCTATATAAAATTACACTACCATATAAACTTATTTTCTAAGACCAAAATGTTAAAAACAAGAACACACACTATTATGCTCTACTCTACGCTGTCCCTACTCCACATAGCTTTCCCCCTCTCATAAACTAACTTCTCTAAATAAATCGGTGTATTCCTTTAACATTCCTAACTTCATGTGTGAATTTTCAACTTCATTTACATTCTAAAAATTTCCAAGGTTTAGGAAACCTTACATTTTAAAAATCAACACCTAACTGTTAGTAACTATCATAAACTATCAAGCGATATTTTAGGCTGATCAACTGTTACAAAAACTACCATAACTTCCATTTTATTAATCAAAATGATGTGAAATTTTAACCACATGTTATATACTATAGTTTACATCACCCCTAAAACTTTTAGTTACCTCAAGTTAATGTAGATCATTATAGGTGAATTAAAATTACTAAGTGTGACACAATACATAAATGATGTTTCTAATTTCAATAGTAGTTATTAGAACTTATACACTTTGAAATACTTTCATCCAAATGATTTAAAATTTTAAACATATAAAGATAATATGTTTTATATAAACCCATTAAATTTTGTGACCTAATCCTCACTAAAAATATTTTTCAAGGTAGTGAATAATTAGGATAGAAACCTAGTTCTAGCTAAATGATAGTTATAAAAATTGTCATAAATTTTGCTCCACTTATTTAGTTGAGTATAAATTTGAAAAACACCTTTTAGGATATTATTTCTATCACTTATCTAAATTTATTGACCTAATTCTTATCAAATACATATTTAAATGTCATAAAACTTATGTATATTGGACAAATGCACCACCTAATAGAATGATAGTTCAATAAATATATCATAACATTTGCCTCACTTATCCTATTGATCTGAATTTTGAAAAAAAAATTGAAAAATACATTTTATGAAACTGATCCAAATTTGATAAGGCAAGTCTTACCATAAATATACCACAAGTAAGATAACTTCCTACCGTTGAAATAGTTGGTACACCCCCACAGTTACTCTAAATAGACTAAAATTTTGTGAAAAGGCTATAAGTGTCATGTGATAACCTACCACCAATTTTCAACATCTAATTCATTATAAAACATTACCACAAGTGATGAAACCTCATGCCATTGAAATAACTAGTGTGCCTCTATGGTGACTCCAAATGGCCTAATTTATTTTACCAAGGTTTTAAGTGTTATGTGCTAAACTACCATAGATTTTTAACATATAATTCATTTTGAAACATAACCAAAAGTGATGAAACCTTATACTATTAAGATATTTGGTATGCCTCTGTGGTAGCTCCAAATGGTCTATATTGTTTTCATAGGTTGTAAGTGTCATGTGTTAAATCACCATAAATTTTTAGCATCTAATTCATTATCAAACATAACCTAGATATAATAAAACTTATGCTAGTGTAATAGTAGGTAAACCTCCCCAATAGCTCCAAATTGTCTTGAAATTGGTAGATATGTTTTAGGCATCATATATTATGACCCCACAAAATTTAATCAACTATTTTATACTGAAGTTATTCAACCATTTACAATAAGTTACTATCACTTAATAGTCTCTAAAAATTGATAAATACAGTCAAAATATCTCTATGCTTTCTGTGGCTAGGGATTAATTTTACAACATCATTAATAGAGGTTAAAAATCTTAAGAAAACAAGGCCACAAACACAAACCAAAAGAAAACCTAATCTAACATATTTTCGGTTGATGAAATATTACCATTCACCTTGGATGTTCTTGCATCATAAAGCTACAACTCAACATGGTGAGTTGAGATAACATATAATGAATATTCAATAATACCTTAAAGGATAAACATTCCTTGTTTAGTCAACTATCCCTATCAATAAAGATGAAAGCCTTTTACTCCTTTACCACTGCATCATTTTTGGTATTAGATTTACATTTTGGTTGTATTTCAAAGTGACCTAAGGATAAATATACTTCACTGAGGATATATAAGAGTTGGTTGTAAAATATAAACTTTCAAGAAGTGTAAAATGGCACTTATAAGAACAACCACATGTGGTGCTAAGAGGTCCAAAAAGTCAACCAAATTATGCATAATTGGAAGAGATGAGAAATTTAAAAACATGTGTGGAGGAGATACAAATTTATAAAATAATAGGTGTAATAATATGTGATATAATATAATAAGACATAGTGAAAGCATCTGAAAATGATAATAAATAGGTCATTGATAAGGAATAACAGTTACCCACAATAGAGAAAGATGAACTAGAAATTACATTGGACAAATAGGTTGTCAAAAGAACCAGAGGTAAGTATTACTTAAAATATCTATTAAATTGTAATAATCATTCTCTTGAATATTATTCTTGATTGAATCCATCATAAATAATTTATTATGAAACTACCATTGAAGACCTCATGAGCAGGAGCTCATGAATGATTTTGTACTTAGGGAGCGTGATGTAGGAGCATTATCTTTAGTTATTTATTTTTATAAATTTTAGTCTTAAATAGGTGTATGAGGTTATATTTTGTCTTTAATAATATTTTTCATGCTTCACTTGGATTTGTATTTTCCATTTTAGATTGTTTACAAGTTTCCCGCCAAAATAAAAAAATAAATTTTTGAATTGGTTTGAGGTGTTTTTTGAATATTTTATCATATCCTAATGCTTGGTTTGGTCCTTATACTTTATGGATGGGTAAAGTTATATTTTATAATACATATTGAATAGTCCTAATGTCTTAACTCATAAATGACCATGTAAAACATAATTGAGGTTAAGGCTTAGGTTGAGTTTACTTAGTTAGTTAGATAGTTGAGAAGCTTGAAATGAAGGATAAAGAATAAGGAGAGATATGATTTCATGTAAAGGATAAAAATACAAGAATATAATATCAATAACTCCAAGAATTAAGAAAAAGGACAAAGTTATGAAAATTTGGTGTCTAGATAGTGTTGTAGCACATTTCCACCTAAAATAATGAAAGAATGCATTAATGAGTTCCATTATTAAATTTCATTATGATAATTCATGTAAGTGAATGTATTTTTTGTCTTGTAATAATATTTATTATTTTGTATTTTATTCATGTTATAAGTCTGAAAATACAATGTAGGGCTTTTATAGTCAAACAAAGTATTTTCTATAGTCAACAAAAGTTACTTTTTATCATGTTTTGAGATTGGTTAGGAGATAAGTTCAAGTGGAAGATTAATATAAATGTTTCAATAACCTTTTACCATTATAAATATTCCAAAAAATATCTTAAAATATGAATTTCAATAGAGTTTATGCTTGCTTATTGTGCACAATGTAGAAACCCTAAAACATGGGTTTGAATCACTAATATACTTCTAGTTCAAAAATGAATTAGGAAAAATTAATGAAACTTTTTGGAGAGGTGTGATAGGATTTTTTTATAAGTTTTTAATGTTTTTTTAATTTTTTTGACAACCTAGATAAAAAAATTATCCATGTTTCTCAATTTATAGCTTAAATACATAACCTAGAAATCCTATTTTCTTATTTTCTTGCATTTTCAAGTCGAATAAAAGATATAACTCAAAATGGTGGGTTAATATAATATATAATTAATATTAAAGAGTACATTAAAGGATAAACATTCCTTTTTTATTCAAATCTCTCTCTCAATAAAGTTGTAAACCTAATCTTCGTTAACCCCTACATCATGAGCTCTTGAGGAAGAATAACTTTCAGATTTTCTTCTTGATTTTTAGCTTACTAATTTTTATTTACTTATTCCATTTTATTCTTATATCTTTTAAATAATTTTAATGATTATCCATTCATTTCTAAAATAATATCATCATAGGAATCTTCCTGAGAATTGTATTTTAGGTATGCATTAATGGAGTCACCATAAGGTTCTTCTAATTTAAATTCTTGAGGAAATGAATTTTTTGTCTCAAATTATTATTATTTTTATTCATATTAAAATATTTATTATATTTACAAAACAATATTCACATGAAGACTCACATTTCTATTTGGAGGTGATTTTATGGAAATAATTCTCTAAGAAGATTGAAGACATGGGTGGTTTCCTTGATAGGGAACAGATTTCATCTTGTAAAATATTTATAAGGATGGGAAATACACTTATAAGGTAAGATTTTATTTAGTTTTATTAGATCATTGTCTATTTTTTGAATAATTTTTTTACTGTAAGTCTGAATCGAACCTTGTGTTTTATCTTTTGAATGTTGTTTACTTAAATTTATATCCATGATCATATCATCCTCAATGTTGATGGTTGGTGCTTGAGTTTAATTTAAGACAACTACTCTCACTCTTATTAATTGATAATTTACCTCTAGAAATTGTGAATTGATAAACAAGAACTTTTGATTTTTAGTTGTTGACCTTGTTATCACCCATATTTTTTTCACCAACCTTTTAAACTTTGCCACAAAGTCCCTTATATGTTTGTATGATTATTCATTCATTTGGGTAAACTACATGAGTAATGTATGTGAATATTTATCTAGTTTGAATTGGATTTCAAACTTAGTTTTCATGGTATCTAAGTTGTTGATAAAATGAGGGGCAAGGTGACAGAACCAATCACCTACCCCATTTTGATGAATCTTTAAAAACACTCTAACTACAATATATTCATGTTATACCTATAGGATTCCACATGATATAAATAATGTTTAAATAAGCTAATTTTTATGTTGTTTTCTATAACCTAATAATTGAGGAAAAGTATTTTGTGAACATTTTGGAAGTTTGTGTAGTTTTCTTAGATCCAATGGCCTTATCACATTACCCCATGGTAATTCCATATTTGGAAAAAATATCTTGGAAAAGTAAAATAATGTTCTTAAGATAAAAATTAACTCACTTACTATAGAACCACCTCGATTTTGTTTACTTTTCTAGGAAATTGTTAGGATACATATTGACTTATTGATCTTTGATTTTTTATCAAGACTTAGTTTTAAATATTAATTTTATTTTAATTAAAATAAATTATATATATAACCTTGAGATATTATTGCTTCAATGAATATTATTTCTTCTAGTTTAAAATAAAATTATTATTTTGAGGGAACAAGTTGAAATTGAAGTACTCTTTGATCTAACTTTATTGGTTGTGTTCTTCACATGACTATTGTTTAGGCTCTTTTAACAATAATAAAATCATCTTCATTTTCTTCCAAAATATCAAAAAAACTTTAAAACTAAATTTTAATAGTTATATTATCCCATACAAATGCTCCCAAGTCTAAAAATTATCTTCATATACCTGATGTATCAAATTAAGGTGCGGTTGATAAATGGGATCTTGACATACTAAAATAGTCATGCGATAAAATATTACTACTTTGGAATGTAATATGCATGATAAACTCTATGAGATTATCTTCTTTCTTATATTATTGAGGTAATTTATGTATTCTTTTAGGAAATATCATCACAATATTATTTTTCATTTAATACTATAGCAATGCTCTAAAAATGAGCTTAAATTCCTCTAGTATCCTAAGCATACCATTAGAGAATTTAATAAATATATTTTCCTAAAACTTCTATCCAATTAATATCATCTTGATGATCAATATCTTTATTTAAAGAGATATTCATATGACAATTCCATTATTAGGATTACGGATTACTTGGTGAGCTATGTGAGTTACTTTATGTTGAATAATTATTTGATCATGATCAACATGATCTTCTCCTTAGTTCAACAAAATTTAAATTCTTTTAAAATGTGAAATGCTGATTTTGTTACACTCCTAGGAAAACTATATGATATCAATAGCAATGTCAATTATTTAGGTTGATCCTGTAACATAGGATTATGAAGGATATTTTTATATTTCTCTTTTTAGTGGAATTATAAACCACAATATCAAACAAATCAATGAAATAAATAACTAATTACATAAGTACTTAGGTTATAAATACATAACAAAGCTCAAATATAACTAGAAGATGAAGAAAACAATTACTTTTACCTTCCTTGTCAAATCATTCTTGTTTGTTTGCATATGGGTGTGTTCACTCCCAAATTTTATGTCCAATGGCATCCTTTGTCAATGTTATTTCCTTGTGGTCAACACCTCTCCTTGTCCACTTGTGTCTTGGCATGATTTATCTTGGCATGTGATATCAAAATGAAGCTTTCTATAATCAATTTAACATTATAACACTACATAAAGAATCTTTTTGAATAATGTCCTTGGCACTTGTATTTATAGGTTCTCTAAATAACCCTAACTAAAGTTTAGTTAGGTTATATTTAAGTGTGGTTAGGTTATGGAAGGGACAAGTATAATATTTGGGATAGAGATCTCATTTACTAAAGCATGACTCTCCATTTCTAATTTCAATGCTTATTATGAAGATATTTCTAATTCCTTGACTTTAGGATGATGACATCATCATGACCTCATTTTTTAATTTTTATAAAATAAATATTCACTAATTAAACATGGAATTTTTACTTAACCATTCAATTGGATTTAATTAATTAATTATACTTTGGGTTTTTGAATTTTAGGAATTGGTTAAGTGCCCTAGTTAATGGGTCCAATTTTCTACGTTACAATTTGATTAGAGATTAATCCATGGGAGGTTATCATTACATATAGGATAATACCCTAAATAGGGATGCCTCAAGATGAATTTGGGCACTAAAGTTCAATGTGTGAATGAAATTGGGACATTTAATGACTTTTAGTTTTAGTTTGCATTGTTTGGTAGAAATAAATTTAAAGCTTGGTTGGAACATGGTTCTAGATAAAACAAGGTGTCTATAGTTTTCCCATGTTTGAGTAGGTGTTGAAATACATAGGCACATTAATGTCTTATAAAATAATTAAAAATGATTAATGCCTTGGATAATGCCCTAAATGGAGATGGATGAGACTTGGATGCCCCCTCAAAGGATCATGATACAAATAGTGTCATCAAATGGTCCCTTGAAAAGAGTAAAAATGACATCATTGAGTGGTAATGGGGGTGGAAATGATGATTTACCCAAAGGGTGGTTATAATCAATGACACAATGATTTGCCTTAGTAGGGCAGATGGGTGGAAATAATGATGTTCCCAAAGAAAGTTATAATCATTAGAGCAAGGAAAAATACCCCAGTAGGGTAGATAGGAGTGGAATAATGATTTAACCAAAGGTGTTTATAATCATTAGCATAATGGTTTACCCTAGTAGAGCGGATGGAGTAGAATAAAATTGATTATGCCCTAATAGGGTAGGATACAAAAGTAATCATTCAAAAGATAATTTGGAATGTTTGGGTAAATTATCAAAGGCATCTCACATAATAAATCTATAAATAGAGTGATGATGAGATGACATATAACAATAACACAAATCTAAATAAAATTGATAGTATGAAGATGCACGTTCAAAATAGCATAGGATAAGTCTATAAAATAACACTATTAAATAGGTCTCTAAAAGGCCCAATAACATGGTTAGGTTGAAAAATAATGGGTGTAGAATCAAATGGTATGAAAAAAGATCACAAAGATAAAAATAAGAGATTTTAGATCAAATGACAAGAATCCTTAGTCTTGGTGGGGTTAAAAATTAATTTTCCAAGCTACATATTCACCTCATTGGGTGAATTTTTTTTATTTTCACCCAAACCCTTTGAAAACATTGGAGCTCTATCCTCACAAGAATAAGTGAGGAAAAATGACATGTGGATAAGGATAGAATCATGTGAGATATTGAGTGAGGGAGCATGGGGAACCACATCATGATGAACCTCTAGTAAATGATCTCACCTTACCCTTTAAGTTTATTAATTATGCATTTAATGCTATTTTTAGGAATAAAACTTGTAAAGTCATCATTTTCAGGGAAGGCAAAATTATAACATTAAAAAAAATTAGTGACTTCATACACATTCAGCATTTTAAAAAATTGATGATATCGCTAAAAAACCATGGAAAATGCCAAAATGGTAAATTTTCATAGTTTTAGACAAAGTCACCATTTTTGTAAAAAATGAAAATGATAATTTTGCCTAAAAATGGTAAAATTTTATAAAAGGGGGCCATCATCATTTTGGAAAATTATACTTCACTCTAGAAGGCAAAGTATCTTACTTAAGGAATCTAAAAGGGTCTAACCTCTAGGATATAAGGGCAAATAGGTTTTGTAGGGTAGATATTGGCTAGACAATTACATAGATATAGTTTGATTCTAATCTATCTCTAGTTGGAGTAGTTCTGGTACTGATGAAATGAGAGTGAAATTATCATTATTTATAAATGTCACATATATGGAAAATAGAGATGGTTACATTCCTAAAATCCATATATTTATATGACATTGAGTGGATGCCTATTATCCATGTGAACTGAGCATACATAAGGACACTAGCAGAGTGGTGGCACTCTAGGACTTTGACATTCCACCTACTAATTAGGAAGGTTATAGTTATGATTAAGGATACCTAGTGGATACTTGAGATAATTATGAGAGGCCACAAACTATTATGGATAGATCTAGTATAATAGAAGGTGGTGCTAGATGATTTGATAGGCTTCTAAATATTCCCATGGTACATGGGAAGGTTGATGTTGATTGATGAGAGACATATATAGATTGGTTGCCAAATGACCTAACCCTAGGGGACCCCTCACCACTAGTGTTGATCGATAGGGAGGTTATTGTACTGATGTCCATTATCAATGTCATATTGATGCCTAAAAGGAGCAACTGTTTCTTTCACATGGGCCTATGTAGAGTCATCCAATCAATGATGTATGACACAATTAGATTTGGTTGGGGGCCAATAATTTTATCTCATTTATATAAATATTTACACTTGGTGGCCTACTAAGGATTATAAATAATTAGAGCTTCTAAATTATTATATATTTGGGTCTAGGATTATATATCCATAGATCACTCAGTTAGTCAGATATAGGTCAGAGACATCGAGTAGCCATTAGCTTATGGTTGGGTTGAGATAGGTGTAGGTTACAAGGGACATCATGGTGTGATATAACACTACTAGCATATGTTTTATGATTTAATGGCCAAGTTCTTCATTTGATGACCCTATCTTCCATACTATCTTCAATGGTTATATGATAGATGGTACACTAGCTTTATGATGAACAAGTTCTTCCTTATAAGGAGACAGAATCATATTATTGAGGAGTTCTAGCCATATTAGGTTCTATAATAGTTTGTCCTATTTTAGGTTCTTCTAGAGGAATCAAGGTGGTTTACACATGCTACCTAAGATATTATCCACACTACTCTAATGACTCAGAGGAGTATATCTATTATCAATTATGGGATAGTGCCATAGGTTCCATGGGCCTATGTAAGAGGCCATGTATATGTAGGTATGACATCAGAGTATACATTGGTGGGTATAGGTGTGTCCATTAAGACTAATATCCCATATACAAGTAGATAGATAGGGTGGATAGGTATAGGGTTAGGGGCCAATATATGTGGATGACGCTGAGGCTGAGATGAGTAGCAGGGTTAGTGATAGTGGTAATAGTTAGCACAACATCAAGGGAAAGGGTGATGATGGAGGATATAATAGAGGGGATGACACACAAACCATATTGGTGGATTTGATCTCTATAGGTATATAAGGTACATTAATTGATCTAGGCTAGGTAGGGCCATTAGGCACAGCTAGAGTGGTGAAGGATAAGGTCAATCTAGAAGAGGAGATTATGACATGGGTAGGTGAAATATAGGGACTAGAGAGGAGAGTGGAGTATTTATAGGCTATGATAGATATTAAGGTTGAGGACATGAATGCCATTTATTTAGAGATTACCTAGCTAAATGTAGATGTGGCATAGATGGTGCAAGTATAGGCATAAATATAGGTAGATTATGTTTAAAGTATTTTTGTTTATTTTATATATAAAGTAAACTACTCAAAAACTTGAAATAAGATATAGAATTTTACAAGACTACCTATGATTATAAGGGATTGTGCATCATATCTGATGATGTGAGAATTCCTTTTTGTCTTAGAAGGATTACCTATATAAAATAGATAACTCAAATAAAAGATAGATTAATCTGATAAATGAGTGGGATGTTTAGTATGAGACCAATCCCAAGAAGTGGTACACTTCCTTATAAGGATGTCAACCCACTATCTTAGAAATTAAGAAGATAAAATTAATAACTAAAATTATAATAAGCATTTAACAAGATATATAAGATAATGAAATGATTTAATATTTAATATACATATATAAGATGGAGATTGGAAAATATGATGTTCCAATAGTCTTCGGTAGCATCTTCTTTAGATTGAATCATTTACTGGTCTACAATTGATTATAGCATGGGGGTGAACACAATAGCACAAATACTTAGTTCAAATGAAATATCGCTTTGATATGAGAAAAGGGGATGCAAAACTATAAGTAAATCTTAGATAGTAACCACTTTGTGAACAATTATAGGAAGAGTCATCTACAATATTTACATAACTCTAAGAAATAATGGTCTAATATGTAAATCAAACTACTAACTATAAGGAATTCAAGTGTAGAAAGAATGGATTTTTGACAGAGATTGATGTTGATCGATAAGATCAAAGTCGATTTAGGGAATCGATGTTGATTATATAAATGCAGACAAAGGTCTCAGGATAATGTTTTAAAAGATATTTTTAACAGATTTTTTAAGGTGGTTTTGGTGTGTCTAGGGTAGACTAAATATATTCTAACATAGATTACAGGGATAAACTAAACATAAAATTGAATGTAAAATGATATATAGATAGAATAAATTGTAGAATGAATTGATAAAATAAATGATAGACTAACCATTCTTTAATTCTTCCAACTTGTTGCAGATTGTAAAGTTGATAGGATGACCCTTGATCTGTTGACGGGGTGGATGAGTTGATGCAAGTGCCAAAGATTCCTAGGAACAAATAATTCATTAACTAATACTCTAGATAATTTTATCTAGCCTTATGGTGCAATAAAAATCAAATAAAATCAATCCTTTGGCCCAGGGGAGGTTTTGGTTAAATCAATGTTGATTCATTAGAATTGACGTCAATCATAGGGATCTCCAATTATTCCTAGCTAAACATACCCAATTTATTGGAGAGGTTTCAATCGATAGGTCAAAATAAGCCCTTAGTTTTTAAAAGGATTTTGGGATTATGAGGGGGTTAATTATTGTTAAAACAACCTACCTTATATTAAGATTTGGGTAGATTTATTTAGATGTTACCATAGGTAACTAATTAAATTAATTTACTTATGTGAAAATAATTAATAATACTTAATTATGTAAGGTAAATGGTAAATAAGTAATTAGATATTTACATGGGGTGAAATAGGATAAACAAGAAAGGGACTAAGACCTAAGGTATCAAAAATATTATTGTGTGAAATCATAGTTCCTACATTTCCCCCTTTTTGTTCAGTGGTTTTTAATAACCTACCATGAGACAAAAAAGAAGAGAGTTCTAATTCTGTAGGTTTATATTAGGAGGTATCCCCCTTAAAATGGGAGTCGATGAATGATGACAAGGTGGAGATGGGTTTGGAAATGAGGTGGTAATAGATAAGGTAGATAGAAAATGAGCATCCAAGACACAAGGATAATCATGAAGTATAATGTTGCACTAACAAGATATAGGATATCCAAATATAAATTCCTCAAGGCAAACAAGTAATGAATTATCATAACTATGAACATGCAAGCTCAATCAAAGGCAATCAAGAGGATAAAGGATAGGATGGGATAACCAAAGCATCTAGTGTGCTTGGTACATATGCATTATCTAGAAATAATTATTGTCAAGATTAGGAACACTTTCAAGATCCATAAGGGATAGACTCTTAAACAAGTGTAGACCACTCAAATTTTGTAGGACCAACATGGAGTTTATGTTGAATATATAATAATGTTGTCCAATAAGTAATGGGATAGTTTTAATAAAAGATAACTTAAGTGGACTTGAGTCAAGACTAGAGGGATGCAAAAAAATTCTTATGTATTGCAAATAATGAGCCAAAATGGATATAATTTACATTAATCCAAAGGATCGATGTTGAGTATACATAATCGATGTCGATCATAATATAATTAATGTTGATCAATAAGGGCTATAAATAATAGGCCTAACATGTTCAGTTCTCATTTGCAATTGAGACTGTGCGAGTGGAAATGAAAAAACTTGACACCCATCCATATGTCAAAGAAAAATATGAATGATGGAGGTGAGCAGGAGTGCACAGGGGAGGAAAAAATGATCCCACGATGAGGTAGGATTTTTTTTTTTGCTAAATTTTTGAATTTTTTGAATTTTTACATGTTTTTAGTTTTTTATATTTTTAGGAAATTTTTGAAATAATGAAAATGTTTAGAAAGTTTGTATATTTTGTAAGATTTTTAGAATGTTAAGGCGTTTTAGATATTTTTTATTTTTAGTTAAATTTTTATATGTAGGGGTGTAGAATGCATGGACATGTAGGGATTAAAGTCAATCTCTAAATATTGACAATGATTACCTACCAATCAACATTGATCACATACAATTGACATTGATCCTATAGGATTAGTATCAATCATTTAGGATTGAGGACTATTGAATCCATGAGATAGAAAAGTTTAAGGAAATTTAGAACATATGAAAGAAAAAGAATTGAGGATAACCTATGTTTTTAGGAATAGACATGACTTACGATGTGAGACTAGGTTCCACCACTCTTAATGAGACTACATGATAAGATGGATGATAATGATATTGGCTTGGTAAGCATACACCATGATCATTAAGTTCACAGAGATGTGGGAATACTAAATTTTTTAGTAAAGCGATGGGATGTAACCATTGGGAACTTATAGCTACTAACTAGGGAGATTATTATGATAGTGGAGGAAATCTACTGGATACATTGGCTTCCATTAAAGGTTGCAATGATAGTACCATTTTATGAGAGAGTACATACATTGGTGTTGGTATGACTATATGGATATGAGGCACTAGACATCACTTTCACTATAGGGAGTGTCTGTTTGAGAGTTTATATGAGGAGGACATGGAGGGGAGATTAGTTATTACTATGATGATGATGATGATGATGATGATGATAACCATATCTTTCTATGTATTAATAGATTCAAAGGGAGGCCAATTTACCAATATCTTGATAGGTGTAGTAGTGGACATGTGGGAGCATCACATTGTATTTATGTGGCCTCCTACTCTTCTAGCACATGTACACAGGGGGTTATGGGGTTGGAAGACACAATGACATTTCAATATTGATGTTATTTTTGTTTTACAGTGCTGGGTATATGATCACATTAGGGTGGTTCACCCATTTGGTACCCTTTAGGCATGGTGACACCAAATAACATACAATGTGGGCTTCCTTCAGTGGAAGGAAGACCTTGTTTGACCTCATATAAATGGATTTGTATGATACATAGCATACTATCAAAAGGTCTTAGTGGTTTAAAAGAAGGAGATGTTATTTGTAGGCCATATCTAGGGTTTCCATCATGGTAAGGGATAAAGAAGGATTTATCAAAGAGATAGTTGGATAGGTGGTTCCGAGGGTGGAGAGTGGAGCATCTAGAGTACTTATAGTTTGATAGGGTATGAATATAGCTTGGGTTGATTCAAAGTGTCTCAAATATTCCTTAGTTATAATGTAAGGATCACATAAAGACTAGGATAATAGAGGCCCATTATACTAAGCCACATGTAAAGCCAGATAAGGAGCTAATAAGTGCATATTTAGATGATGTAGGATCTACATTGGCATACTCATTTTGATGGTCAAGTTAGCTAGGAACAAGGTTGGAGAGGGTAGTATGGCCTCAATAGGATGGGGATGATGTGGAAATTGAGGAGGTTAGGGAGGAAGGGCCAAAAGAGGAGGATTCAGAGATAGACATTGAGGGGATTATTGTAGAACATGATGTAATGAGGGTAGAGTGGGATGATTTATAAAGTTAAGTTACTACACTACAGGTAACTTTGGTAGAGGCACAAAGGAGCCTTGATGGATTATAGGTCCATCTAGACATTTTATAGGTGATTCACAATAGTGTAGGATTATGACAAATATAGGGAAAAGAGGGATAGCTTGTCGGGAAGGGCTATGGTGGTGGCAGGTCAGAGAGGTACAAGAGTAGGGCATAATATAGGATTGGGAGGGACAATGAACTTGGATATGTACCAAGATGTCCTCATAGAGCTATAATATTATGAGAGGATTGTGTAGGATCAAATACTAGATGTACCTCATTATGCAACTTATGTTATGACACATATGATATCATCCTGATGATCATAGGGTGGCACACCTAGTTTGGGGAGTATGGTATGTGGGAGAGGTGGTAGGTATGGAGAGAGGGATGGAGACAAAAGAGTTAATAGAGGAGGGCCCAACATCCACCTAAGTCATATAAAATTTATAGATTAGTCATTTTTTTTTTGTATTGGCCATAGAACCACTTGTTATATTTTTATTGGTTAGAGATCCATCTTGTGCATTTGAAACTTTTATTATATATATAAATTCCACATTTTGATAATGAGTTAGTGTTGTATATTTTTAGATTTGGTGTGATGTGATTTATACATTTTAGTTTATGGGATGCATTTAATTTTTCACCAAGGATATGGATTAATTATGTGATTATGATATAGTTTATTATTTTTATGTTATTATGGATGGTAATAATGGGATATTTAATGGTTAATGTGTTTATTGATTTTTCCATTTATGAGATTTGATTAGCTTTAGATTTTTTTGCTCGCTATAAAAAAGAATAAAGGAGGTATACATGAGCCTAGATTGGCTTGGACTTTACCTAGAGATAAACAACTTATTACATCTACATGTGTGTCCTTCATTTACTATTAATAATGACTTTAAATAACCATATGTCAATTAAGTTCATGACATTTTATAAGTGAATTAATATGGATTTGATTTTTACATAATATAAGTAAAATCCAATATTTTTAAGAATTTAAGTCTCATCTCATGTTTTTAGAGATAAAAATCTAACCGTAGAACCTTTTATGTACACTGATCAATGCCGAAAGTCTACAATTTTTAGATAACACTGATAAATGCAAGAAGTTTTCTTGGGATATTTTAGATTTTTTTCTAGGGATTTTTTATTTTATTTGAGGCATGATTTTAGAAAAATGATCAATGCAGTAAGTTTTCCATTGTAATTTCTATTTCACATAGCCATCCTTCAAGGGAGTGGTCTTATAATTTAGGATATATGTTCACAAAACTTTCCTTTAAGGGAGCAGTCTATGATTTTGTTATGCCTTTTTATGTATAGTTTTCCTTCAAGGGAGAAGTCTATACTTTTACCTTTTTCTTTGATATATATATATATATATATATATATATATATATATATCCCATATTTATGTTTTTGAATTAAGGTAACTAAGGATAACTTCAAGCTTGTTTACACAAGATGATACTTCTATCCCTAAAATAATTTTTTTAGGTGAGATAGTTTTAGGAAATAATGGTTTGGGGATACTTATTGTTACAAGCAAAGATTATCTATCTAGAACATGTTATGAATAGATTTGGGGTGTCCATATTCAAGGTGAGGATAGGTATTATGCTAGATATCCACATGATTCTTTATTGTTATTGGGTATTTTATAGGTGATGGGAGATGTAACTATGTTCTGAGACCAAATAAGGATAACTCTTGTTGACTATAGTTTGTTTTAAGCTTATTAACAATAAAAATGACATAGATGCAAAGAATTAAGAGGCTCCCATTCTAGTTTTCCCTCAATAAAGGCCAAATGATATGCCCTAGATCCATACTTATGAGTGACAATATATGGTCCAAGCCAATTTGGATCAAATTTTCCTATTTTAATTTGTTCATATTTGTTACATGTTGATTTTATTTATTGACAAGATCACCAATATTCAATTCTCATTCTTTTAGATGTTGATTATATGCACATTTTGTCCTTTCTTGATATATGTGGAGATGGTCAAGAGCCATGGATCAATGCTCATCTAAAATTTCAAGCTATGCTAAATTCCCCTAATGATAGTCCTCTTCAAAAAGGATGTGTCTAAGAGAAATTCCTAGAGAGGGAATTTTTATTTCTAGAGGGAGGGTAGCTTTTATGCCATAGACCAAATAAAAAGGTGTAGCACCCATATAGATTAGAAAGATAGTGCAATAATCATATAATGTAAAGGGAATACAAAGATACCAATTTTTCCCATCCTCATTAACTACTTTGGTTATCATTTTAATTAGGGTTTTATTAGGTGCTTAAACCTATATGTTAGCTTGTAGATAATAAGGCAAAGAAAATCTTAGCTTAATGTAAAAATAGTCACAAAGTCTCTAGACTTGTTTGTTTTTAAAATATTTTCCATTATGTATAATTATCTTATGAGGGACATCAAAATGACAGATAAAATGATGATTAATAAAATCAACAATCAATTTTATTTAGTAAAAATAAGGGGAATGGCCTCCACCCATTTAGTGAATTATTCGGTGGTGGTAATGATAAAATGGTGTCACTAGGAATGTTTGGGATTAATTTGTCATATAAGATTTAACCCCCACTAATAAAATGGCCAGAATTCATCGGCCACTTGAAATGCATTACTAAGAATATGCAAAAAATTAGCATGTTGTTGACATTTCACACATTTTTTGACATACTCACAATAATCCCGATTTAGATTAGGATAATAATAACCTATTCAAATAATTTATTAGAAACAGTAAGACCACTAAAGTGTCCCCCACACAACCCATCTCGTGTTTCTTAGATTTTGAAATTAGCCTCAGATTTCTACAGACATCAAAGAATTAAACCATCGAATCCTCTCTTATAGAGAACACCCCTAGTATAATGCAATGAATGGTCCACTACTACAAAGCACACTAAGAATTTTTAGACAAATTGGGAGGGATAATGCCTTTAGATAGGTAATCAAATCTTTTTTGTGTACCATAGATCTGAGCAGTTTTATTCCACATTATGGATAGAAAGTAAATCATATTTGGCATAAGATCGTTGGTTTATTTTTTGGATTAGCAAAAAAATCTTGGATTCTTGAGGGGAGGATGGGATAAAGGATGCTAAGGAGGCCATGGTATCCATGAAATTATTAGTTTATTGAGGGGTGGTTTGGATGATGTAACAATTAAAATTAATTTTTAGTTGGTCTGCAAATAATTTATACTTTTAGAGTATGTCATTTTTACACTAATACACGTCATTGATATGATTAACAAATAATTGAGAATATCCATAGATACAAATGAACTAATGTGTAAGGTTAAATTAGTTTTGAGACCTATAATAAAGGATTCATACTCTACCATATTATTTATGAAATCAAAATCTATCTCAAAGGATAAAGGCATAGAAGCACCTTTGGGCTATATTAGAATAATTCCAACACCCCCCCATGTTCACATTTATATCCATAAAATAAAAAAGTATTTTGATAATTAGGATCCACCTAAGATGTGGAAGTGATAGAATCATCTGGGAATTCAAAATTAGAAGTTTGACCACCTATAAGATGTGCCTCAGCTAACTGATCAATGATAATCTTGCATTTAACTAACTTTTGGTGGAGAAAATCCATATCAAATTCTATTAAAAGCATGATAACCTAGCCATACATTGCTTTTGGTAAGGCTTCAAATGCATAAATTTGATAGGATCAATATTTTTAATTAGATGGGTATTTTGATTAATCAGATAGTGGTGAAGCTTAGAAGCCACAAAAACCAAATCTAGGCATAGATTTTCTACATCTATATAACATGTCTCGTATTCAATGAGAGTATGGCTTATGTAATACACTTCCCATGCTATGTTTTTCTCATCATGATGGGCAATCATAGCCCCTAGAGCATGATTTTTGGCTGAAATATATAAGAATAAAGATTGCCTTTACTCAAGAGGAATAAGAACTAGTGAGAAAAGGATATGGATCTTAAGAGCTTCAAAGGCCTATTGAAAACTAGAATCCTAGATGAACTAGGTATCCTTCCTCAAAAGGTGATGGAATGGTTGACAATGATTAGATACTTAGGAGATAAAACATCTAATAGACTATAAATTTACTTATAGTCTATGAAGTTACTCAAGGTTCGATGGGGGTGGCATATCTATGATAACCCTGATTAACAGGATCGACTTCTATACCATAGATGAAAGCAATAAAAACCTAAAAGCTTATCAGTAAATACTCCAAAAATAAACCTTTTGGAGTTGAGATGGACACATAATTGGATGAGGTGATCAAATATTACTTTGAGAATGGATAGATGGTCTTTTTAGAGATTTTAATTACCAAAAAGGTTATCCACATAATCCTTAATAATCTTATGGATTATATCATGAAATATATAATCCATAGCTCTATGATAGGTGGCTCCCATATTATTTAGGCCAAAGGTATAAATTTATAGAAAAAATTCCCCCAAGGCATAATAAAATAAGTCTTATGCTAATCCTTTGGGGTGATAAGAATTTTATTATATCCATAGAATCCATCCATGAGAGAGAAGATTTTGTGACCTACTGTCAAGTCCACTAGTTGATCAATGTTAGGAAGAGAAAAGTCATCTTTAATACAAGCAAGGAATAGGTCTCAAAAATTTGTACAAATATGCAGACCCCCCATGGGTTTTATGACAAGAACAATATTAAACACCCATTGAGGGTAATCATTTCATTAAATGATATTAACAGACAAGAGGTGATTTAACTCCTATTTGAATAAGAGCATGCTTTGAGGGTGTATATTTTGTAGCTTTTTCTTCATTGGTTTAGATTCCTAGATAGTGGAAATATTATGAATAATAATAGAAATTCAATACCCGATATGTCACTATATTACCAAGCAAAAGCCTCACCATGGTTTGCCAAGAAGATGGTAAAATCTTGGTGTTCCTAATGGTCTAGATATTTAATAACCTTAATTATGTGAGAGGTATACTAATACCCTATGTTAATGTCTAAATTATCTTCATTTATCAAACTAGACATTTGGGTTGTCAAGTAATTATGTAAATGAAACTTCTCAGTGCCTAAGTAAGTGAAAATAGACTCATCATCTTGACACTGAATTAATGGGATGGTAGGAGAGTCTTCTACTACCATATTATGATAGGTAATAGGGATGGATTTAATTTTTCCATTGCTATTATAGGTTATAGATTCTAGGGTTATCATATTGACTATTTTTGTTGGGGGGGGGGGATGGACATGACATTGTCTATTTTAGAGAGAATGCTAGAGGATGACATTATGACATTTTCGGTAAGATTAGATGCAGGGATGACATCAAGAATATATTTAAGAGTTTTTTAAAATCTTAGAACATGTTTTTCATGTGGTTTTATAAAATCTCCTAATGTAATGATGTGTGGTCCTTACTTGTATCATCCCATACCAAAACCGTTATAGGTGCATCATTTTAAATACATGTGAGCAAAGCATGGTATGTTTAAAAAAGATAAGTTTGAGAAAAAATGGTTTGGCTAGGGATAGGATATCAAGATACAAGGATGATTGATCTATCTCTACATATACCAAATGAGTCTTTGAGAAAGGGAGACCAAAAGGAATAATGTCTCTAAGGTTAGGATAATAGTCACATTGTTTATCAGGACTCCCATACTATTGGGGAGTGGGAAGGGTGTTGAGTGTTAGTAATTGGTACTCTCCTATTATGAAATCCAAATGATCCTTATCATAGATTCTTGATGTAGTGATTATCGAGATATTGTATGCCTCACTATATGATAGTGATGGGGTCACACTTTTTATGAGTAAGACATCATTAGGTTGAAAGGTTAGATTACAGGATTTAAAAGGATGCACATTAGCAAGGATAATGTGGGCTTGGCCATTGTGTTCATATTTGATACACTAATTTAAATTGTATGTAACACACCACATATCATAGATCAAAGGGTGCCCTAAGAGAACATTATATTAGAATTCCCCTTTTATGACATAAAATATCTTGTGAAGAATATGAGATCCTACTTAGATGGGGAGGACAATTGTTCCTAACGTAAGAGCCATTGTATCATTAAAATCTTGAAATAATTATAAGGATTGAGTTAAAACCATTTATAGATGTTGAATTTGTTTGAATACATGATATGAGATAGTATTAATACTATCCCCATTGTCAATCATCACTCTTTTGATTCAAGTTTGATTAAGTTGTGCTATGATAAATAAGGGTGGATCTTTATCTTTGGATGGTAAGGTAACTATTTTGGAATCACTAAAAATAATATATTAAACCATCTATAATGCTCCAATGAATGCCATATTGGCTTAGGTTCATCAGGTTGTACATGTATGGCCTGAAGGTCCACTATCATTTATTGATGATGCTGAGGGTAATTCTCAGTTCATTTATAGATGGGAATTTTGATATGAGTTTGGTAAAGTTGCTTCAAATATAATATGTGTATAAGTTATGAAGAATTATTCTTTTGTACCTTTCCTAAAATGGAGACTTTAGGTTTTGCAGTGGAGGATTTAGAGCTTTTTATAGTTGGGGTAGGGGATTTAGCTATAGACACTTTGGCTTTATTTAATTTTTGTGTTTCAGTAGCCTGTGCTTGAGACCAATTTAAAATGTTTATTATATTGATATAAAATAATGGGGGATGTTGAAGTCCATAATGTATCCATTTTTAGGGTCCCAAAGGTTTATTAGGAATCAAGTCAAGATCATTAATCACACTTTTCTATTCTCATTTTGGTTTACCTTTTAAAAGGTTTACTATATTAGTATCAGGGATATTTGTAGCTTTAGGATCAAATAGGGGATAATGTTTTTCAAATAACAAATCATCATCTTCCAAAATTTGTTGAATCATAAATTTTAGTGCATTATAGCTTTTACTGTCATGTCCATGTATCCTATAATAGGCACATTCTTTGTTTTCCTTGTACCACATGGGTTTTTGGATACATGAATTACTTGATTTGGTGGGAGACAAGTTGACTAGAGAGTTTTGCATAAGTTATTTAAGGAAGAAGCATAAGATCCTCATAAAGGAACTTGGTTAGGTTTTGTTAGTTTTTGAGGTACTAGTTTTGAGCTATGCTTTCCTCAGTAGTTTCATTTTTTAAAGGAGGGTACATACATTTAATGGGTGGCAAGGTTACTTTAGATAAGTCTTGGGGATAACCAAAGTCTATTGGGTTAAAGCAAGGTTTTGTTATGGGTAGTATTGGTGGAGGATTTTGAACTAACTTAGACCCATAACATAAGATTTTATGATTGAGATCTTTAGTTTTGAGGAAGGATGTGGCCTTGGTATAGATGGTTTATTTTTTTTTTTGGAATGGTCATCTTTCATTTTTGAATTTAGTTAGAGATCATGGAAGTATCTTTATAATGATCCTTATTTTGGGGGATCTTGATTATTATGGGTGGATGTTACCATGCCTTACCTTTCAGTATACCCAAGCATTTATCCCACGTTTGGAGATAATGAAAATAATTTTTATCCTCCACTTTGTTTGGGGGAATTTTAGTATGGTTAGATGAGCCTTATTCTAGGGGATCCCATGAATTGAGATCTAGAAAGCTTGAGTGGATGATAGAAATAGGATTGTTTGATTCAGATAGGTCAAAGGTATCTCTTGTAAGGAGATCTAGTATTTTGGGTTAGGTGGAAGGTGATTCAAGCATACTATCAAATTCATTTGGTAATAGTTGATCATGATGGTATTTATCACATGGTTGCCTTGATCCTAGGTGTCCTTGTATTTTTTTGTATAGATTTAGATGGGTATAGATAGTTAGGTAATTGTTGCCTAAAGATGTTTATAGATTGGTTTTAAGGTGTGTTTAGATTATCCAATTGTATTTCCCCTTGATCAATGAGTTCTTGTACTAAGATTTTGAAATATTAACACTTATTACTTTCATTACTGGGGACATGATGGTAATTAAAAAAATCACTTTCTTTGTACCAAATTAATTTTGGTTGAGAGTCATCAACAAGTATAATGGGAGGAATCTCAATGACTATCACCTTTAATAGTTTGTCTAAGATATTAATGTAAAACTCCCTAAAAGGTGTGTATTGCCTATGTGGGAACCTCATTATGTTTTTTTATGGTTGTGTTTGATAAGAGCTTGGTTGATTCATTATAGTTGGGGAAGCTAATTTTAGGACAATGATGTTAACTATGCCCTTTAGATTTGGATTATTGTTTCCTTTAAAGGATCTAGTTTGAAGTTTTTGTTTCATAACATCATTTTTACCTATTTTAAGGCTTGTATTTACAACTTTTGAGTCATGGTAGAGTACTTTTCAAAAGTTTTAAAGGACTAGACTTGAAAGGTGGATGAGATATGTTTTACACATGATCATGAAAATGGTTTGATCAATTTTGGTTAAGGCAGGGAAAATATTAGCTGGTTTATGATGCCCCATAATCTAGCAACAAAGTCTACAATAGACTCATATTCAAATTACCTAATAGAATAAAGGTATATAATAGGTACTTTTCTAGAAATATTTATCAAGAAGTGCTCAAAGAAAGTTTTAGATATCTATCCAAAGGAAAATAATGAGTTTTGAGGGATGGAACTATACTAGTTTAAATCTAGTCCTGCAAGTTACATAGGGAACATCCTCAAAAGTAGGGCATTGTCATGGGAAATTAGGTAACACCCATGTTAAAATTACCTAATGTGTTGTTGGGGGTCTTCCCTATTTTGATTTTTTTTGAATTTTGGAAGTTTCCATTGTGTAGGATATGGCCGAATAGGGATGGTAGGTTTGATTGGCTCATTATAAATATTTTCATACATAAGCATGTTCTTCTACTTGGAGGTAGAGGCTTCTAAGTTCATCATCCTATCCATGAGGATTTACATGAGATATAGTTAGGTATTGTACTAGGGGATTCCTCCTAAAACATTCTATTATAAATGTTGATATGGAGGAAGTGGCATTAGAAGAGGTTATCTAAGGGGGTACCTTATGGATGTGGTGATGGTTGGTTGAGATACATCCATGCATTGAGGGAAGACAAAATGTAAAATTTGTTTTTGGGATGGGTTGTGATAAATACCTATAAGGAGTTGTGTGTGAGTTTGATATTGTGTAGTTAGAGGTATTTATTATTCAAGCTTTTGACCTATATGGATTTGATGTGTGGATGCTGGAGGTGGCATGGTATAACTCGATGTGGTATGGGTTTGGAAGGGAATAAGGGGTGATATAATGGATACTAATATATTTTTAAGTGTGGGATAGGGTGGTTGGTTTCCTATTATTGGTGGTTTAGTAAAATTTAATGTTAGAATACCAGTAGTGATAAGACTACTAGACACTAAGGGTGGTTTCATATCTAATGGTTGGTTTGTGCTAGTATTTGAACCTAAGGGAGGTGGTCGGTTAGTAAAATAAGACAACATGGTTAAATTATATCCCTAAAAGTTTTTTAGGTCACTCCATAGAAAGATTGGAAATTTTGACCATGAGGGAAAATAGGGATCCATATGGATCCTATGGTAAGGTAATAATTCATGGTGATTGGATTATTATATAATAATTTAGCAAAATATGGATCACCCTAAGGGTAGAAATGAGGAATACCATATTTGATAGAATTGGGAGAGGTAGGGGGACTTGGGGGTTGTTCCATTAAATATAAATATGAGTGGGGTGACTCCATTTGTTTGAGTGACAATTATCACATCAAAACCATGTAGTGTTAAATAAAATAAAGAATAAAATACACAATTCTATTTTTGATAATCTCAATTTTAGTGAAGGAAAACACACACTCTATTTTGAATTAACTTAAGTAATTTTATTTTTGTAAGAAACAAATTTAAAAATATGAAGGGGAGAAAGGTTAATGAGGGTCCTAAGAAATGGTAGTCTAGGATTCATTTTAGGTTTTATATAAGGTTGAGAACCTCGATATACCTAAATTTATAGTGAGCCTTGATTCTATGTTGGTGGTAGCATATGGCTTGGTATCAGGGCCTACCCCCTCACTTCATGGCCCCATAATGATAAGGGTGTCAAGCTCTTAGTCTATATTCTACCATCCAATTATTTATACTCCCCAAGAACATGGAGTCAAATTTCCCCTTGGTGATGAAATCCAAGAGCGTCTATTTGGGTGGGAGTTGTTTTGATTGTAATTTTTTATGATTCTGATTCAATTTGTGTGTGAAAAGAGTGTGACTAAATTATAAGTTAACCCATTTACTTAAACTATATTTTCTCTAAAATAGGCAAACTAAAAGAAGATAATTTATTTATAAAAGGAAACTAATCTAAATATTTTTGCCTTTTTGAATTTTAATGTTTTATGATGAAAAATAAATTTCACTAAATGAAATAAACAAACAAGATAAAAAAAAGAAATAAATTATAGTGAGGCCCTTTAATAGGTCCCATCGAGTGTGCTAGAATGTTTAAAGTATTCTTGTTTATTTTATATATAAAGTAAACTAATCAAAAACTTTAAATATGATATAGGGTTTTACAAGACTACATGTGATTAGAAAGGATTGTGCACTATATCTGGTAATGTGAGAAATATTTTTTTATCTTAGAAGGATTACTTGCATAAAATAGACAACTCAAAGAAAAGATAGATTAATATGATAAATGAGTGGTTTTCCTAATATGAGACCACTCCTAGCAAGTGGTACACTTCCTTACAAGGATGTCAACCCACTATCTTAACAATTTAGAGGATAAAAGTAATAACTAAAATTACAATATGCATTTAAAAATATATATAAGATAATGAAATGATTTAAGATTTAATCTATGTTTATTGGATGGATATTGGCAAATCAGATCTTCCAATAGTTTTTGACAACTTCCTCTTCATCTTGAATCACTTCTAACTAGTCTTCAATTGATTCTAGGTTGAGGCTGAACATAATAACACAAATGCCTAGTTCAAATGGAATATCGTTATGGTCTGAGAAAATGGGATACATAATTATAGGTAAATCTCATATAGTAACCACTTCATGAAAATTTTTAGGAAGAGTCGTCTACAATAAATTCATAACTTTAAGAAACATTGGTCTAATATGTATATCAAACTTCTAACTAAAATGGATTTAGGTGTAGATAGAATGGAATTTTTATAGAGATTGATGTCAATTTAGAATATTGATGTCGATTCATGGCATCGATTCTATAAATGCATATAAAGGTCTCAAGATATGGTTTTAAAATATGGTTTTAATAGAGGTTAAGGTGGTATTGGGTGTCTAGGGTAGACTAAAGATATTCTAACATAGATTACATGGATAAACTAAACATAAAATTGAATGTAAAATGACATACAGATAAAATAACTTATAGAATGAATTGCTAAAATAAATGACAAACTAACCTTTTTTAATTCTTCTAACCTATTATATACTATGATGTTGATAGGATGATCCTTGATCTATTGATGGTGTGGATGAGTTGATGTAGGTGTCAAAGCTTCCTAGTAAATAATAATTTATTAACCAATACTCCAAAAAAAATATTTCATCCTTACCATGCAATCTAAAGCACAGAAAATCATTCCTTTGGTGCAGGGGAGACAGTTGTTAAATCAACTCTAATTCAAAATAATTTATGTTGATCATTAAATATTCATATCTAAACTTACCTAATTTTTTGGAGAGTTTCCATCCAAGAGGTTAAATTAAGATCTTAGTTGTTTAAAGGATTTCAAGATTACAAGGGGGTTAAGAGTGGTTAAACAACCTACCTTATATTAAGATTTGGGTAGATTTATTTAGATTTTACCATAGGTGACTAATTAAATTAATTTAAGTATGTGAAATTAATTAATAAAACTTAATTATGTAAGGTAAATGGTAAAAGGGTAATTATATATTTAAATGGGGTGGAATAGGGATAAACAAGAAAGGGACCTATGACCTAGGCTAGCACAAATATTATTATGTGAAATCCTAGTGCCTATAGAGTGAGATTAGGCTATAAAAGATAGGTATTAGGCCTTATAATATTTATAGAGGCTCTAGTGTGAGCGAGATGAGACTTAGAGAGCTAGCACATAGTTAAGGTTTTCACAGGTGGTAGTTGCTAGCCTTCAAGCTAAGGATGAGGCATCTTACTATCATAGGGCATATGATACCACAGTCCCCAAAGATTAGTAGATTTCTACATTTAAGGTATGGGATGTAAATAGTAATGGAAGTATGTCATCTTTTCCAAGACCAAGACAAATGGTACAATAGCCTCAAGTCAATAAGTGTAGTAGCCATGACCACCGCCACCACCAGGACCACTAGGATCACCTCCTATAGGACCACTGCCTATACGACCTATGGATTCATAGTGTCAGATCTAATTATTATATCTCTTTGGAATAATTTTTTATTTTGACACTATTATATGTACATATTCATGATGTATATTACTTTCATTTTCAAGATACATTGACATTCATATTTGGTCCTTAGAGGCATTTATACATTGATTGTTATTATTTAGATACATACAATATGTTTTGATTATGATGTTGATCTCATGATTAGGTGAAATTATTTATCATTGTGGATTTTTATTTTACATGTAAACATTTATTCTCTTTCATTTATTGTATTTCCATATATATGAGATGTTTCATTATTTTTATCTACTTATGTTGCATGACTAGTATGTATGCATAATCAGAGATGCACATCTACATTTTCACATAATATAATCATGTGTATTTGGTTACTTATGGGTTTTTGATTTATTTTTAATATTCTATTTGTGAACAAGAATAAGTACTTCCCACTATATTGCTTGATAGATCCATTGGCCTAAATTTTGTTATAGCTTGTGATATTATGCATCATAGTTACAGATAACTATAATAACAATGTGTATCCTAAGAAAGAAAAAACTTGATTTAAATTTAAATATAAATAAATTATAATTAAGATATTAATAATCAAATCCCAATTGTAAATATAGAAAAAATAAACTAAGTCTAGGAATAATTACAAACTTTTTTTAACTTAAGTAGAAGATATGGTTAATCCAGACTCAACTACAAATAAAATGTAATAGTCCTATAATAACTAAGAAAAAATAAAGTCACAATCAAATAAAAATAAGTTAGTCAATAACTAACTAAAATAAACAATCAATCAAATGAAGAGAAAATAAACAACCTTGAAAAAAACCAAAGCAATAATGAAAGGAAAAATTTTAGTTATCAACTAATTAAGATTTATAAAATAAATAAACAAATAGACACAAAAACTAAGCCAAGATAAAAAGTTAGTCAACAAATGATAAAAATAAATAAATCTATAAACCAAATCAAGGAAAATAATATAAACAATCAAGCTAAAGTAATTTCATAAATAATTAATCTCAATCAAGAGAAATAGACAACCTAAGCTAAAGTATAATGAACAAAAAACTAATCTAACTCAAACAATTAATCTAATGAAAATGAACAAACAACTAATATAAATCAAAAAATTAACCTAAATCAAACAATTAATGTAATTTTAATGATCAAACAATTAATCTAATGTAAATAAAATAAATAACTAATCTAAAATAATGCAAAACAAATAACTAATTTAAAACAATGAAAAACAAACAACTAATCTAACTATTTATGCATGTGTAATATAAGTGTTACACTCAATACAAATGGTTTTTCCTATTTTATAGGGAACAATAAAAAAGGTAGGATGACAAAATTTTCCCCTAGGATATAGGGAACAATGACATTAGAATGGATGGAAAGAATAGAATAAATAGGAAGGGTGGTCGAGTTGACTCTAGATGCACTAGGTAAGTAGATGTTGCCTAGATAGTCCCATGGACACAATGTCTAACGTGAACTTCAGGACAAATGTAGTTCTCCCAAGATATGGGATAGAATAAAAAATTATGATAATAAATATAACTTACTCATAGAGTAAAGGGAATGGTCACCCAAAATGGCAAGTGCATAGATTAAAGAAAAGGTGGTGCTTGCAATAATGAAATTATCAAACATAAGAAATTCATGATGAAATCAGATTTAAGGTAAAAAGGGTGGGTAGGTGAGGGAAAACAAATTTGTCTAATAGGGAATTTATGAGGAGAAATATATAAGTTATAATATAAGGAAGATTATGAGATATTATAATTTAAATGATCCTCATAAATAATACCCCAGGTCACTCAAGTGAAATAATGCTTTTGATGTATTATGTTCATGGGTTCATCAAGTTTATCTCCTTCTAGTGTAGCTAACCTATATGCTCCAAAGCCATAGTTAGAAATAATCAAATAATATATTATCTAATTAGGCTTGAAATTGAATTTCTTTTTTTTCCTATAAATGGTGTTATTCTAGTTTTTTTAGTATGAAATCACCAATCTCAAACTCTCTACTCTTCACACGCTTATTATATTGACCACATAATTGGTTCTAGTATTCTTGAAGGTTATTCATAGAGCTCATACATTTTTCATCTAGTAGTTCCATCTCTTATAGATGAACTACTATGTAATCCTCAGCATTAAGGATATGCTTTAATGGAAAGTGAAAATAAGGAAACTTGACCTTGATAAGAAGAATGGCCTTAGTGCCATAAATAAGGGAATATGGTGTGGCTCCTATGGGAGTGAAATTATTGTATGATAGGCCTAGAGGGCATAAAATATTTTCAAGTGCCAATAATGGCTATAATCATTAAGGATATTCTTAAAAATATTGAAAATGGTATTGTTAGATGCCTTAACTTGGCCATTACCCTATGGGCAATATATAGTGGAAAAATTTTGGGTAATGTCAAATTCATCATAGATTGATTTTTCATCACTATTTTAAAATTAATCACCATTATTAGATATAATATCAAATGGGATACCATAACAGCAAATGATATGGTTGAAGATGAATTTATAAATTTTCTTACCTATCACATGAGGGGTATAGCTTTAACCCACTTAGGGAAGAACTCAGTGGTATTAAGGATATGTTTATGGCCATCTAAGGAGATAGGGTTAATCTTACCTATGAGTTCAAGTCCCCAAATTTAAAAAAAACCATGGTGTGGTCACCAGATTGAGTGTTTATGCTAGAACATGGATCAAATTTGCATGCCTTTGACATTGTTTTCACCTCTTAACATAAGTGACTACATCTGATTCCATGGTTAGCCAATAGTAACTAGTATGTAGGATATTTTTGTCAAGGATGGATATGTTATTATATTTCCCACAAAATCCATCATAAACTTACCTCAACATTAATCCATAATTTGTTAAAGTTAAATAATGAAGCATAGTTCCATCAAAGCTTATTTCGTAAAGTGTAGGTCCAAGTAAGGTATAGTGAGATGATTGGTGTGTGAAGGCCTTTTGTTTCTTATGAAAAACATATAGTGGAAGGACTTGGTTATGGAGGTAATTATGTAGTTAAAAATAACAAATAGAGTTAGGACCAATAATATCATAGATCATTTCAATGGACAAGATTTCATGAGCAGGAATTAGAACATGTTCAACAAGGAATTGATAGTCTCTTGCCTTATCTATGTTGTAGACCAAAGAACCAATTTTAGCCATGGAATCTACCATTAATTTATTGGCTTGAGGTACATGTTCAAACATAATGTGAGCAACATACTGTTTGAGAATGTCCATCATGGATTTATAAGTTACTGGATTGTCATCTTTGGTTTAGAATTGGTTTGCAACTTGATTAATAATTAGATATGAATCACCATAAACCATTAGGTTAATCCACAAAATGGTCACTTTTTACTCATCCATGTTATTGGTATAAGGAAAGCTAATACAAAATGATTTGGGAATGAGATCCCCCTATGTTTTTATGAAAAACAATCCTTATTCTTACCCATGAGATGTGAAGAAACTGTCAAAATATGATTTCCATGGCTTCTCTTTAGGAGGTGCTTCTCCTACAGTAATAATGGATTGATCTAGAAATTCAAAGGTAAGTGGTTGAGTATCTAATATGGTGGCTTCAATGAGCTGATCTATAAGCACCTATCCCATAATGGCCTTTTGATTGACATATTCAATCTCAAACTCACTCATAAGCATGATCCACTTAGCCATTTGGCCATATAAATCTATTTTTATAGTAGGTAAAATTATAAAGTATGAATTATCAATTATATAATATGAAAAAATATTAATTATAAATCACATTTTTTTAAAAATAATCAATTATGAATAATGAATTAGATTTAAAGTTATATATATACATATATGTATTTTAATTAAAATAAAATAATCAAGGGAGATTAGGGGAAAGGTAGATAAAGATAAATTTGGTTTGGGTGGAGAGAAAGGAGGTGGCAGCAATCAGATAAAATAGGGGTAAGAACAAGGAGTGGGAGAGGTCAAAAGAGAGAAAGGAGAAATAATTAGAGTAATAGGTCAAAAACTAAGAGGGGAATAGTCGTTAGAGGACCCACCCAAGTAGGTAGGATGGGGGATGGGAGGAAGACCTTAACCTAAAGGTTGATGGGAAAAAATTCATTAAAATTTGAACAAGTTGATGATAGGTCTCCAAGTTAGGTTTATCTTGAGACCACTGTCTTTGTTGAGGTTGTTACCATACTTATGAATTTTGATTGTTTCCCTAAGATGATGTTTGAAGTAATTATTTTATGTATTGATAATTTTAGTTTCTTCTATGCAAATATGATGGCAATTTTTGAAAGAACCAAGGCAAACTTGATCAACGTTTCTTTTTTAATATCAATCAGACGTTCATTGATCCTATTCTTGATGGAATGACTTGTCTCACCAATATATGACACACTATAATAGTAATCAATTTTGTATGTTCCACTTTCAGTGTAGGTTCTAATCTATCTTTTGATGATTTGATCATGCATCTCAAGTTGGTGGATAAAAGTTTTTTGTATGTTATTTCTTTTTAAAATCTTATAAATTTTATTGGATAGTTCTTTTATGTAAGGAAGGAAATTAATAGGTTTGTTCACATGGTCCTTTGAGATCCTAGGTCTTGCAAGGGAATTCTTGGCATATTTAAAGTCCCTAGCAATATGTTTACCTTTGTACCTATTCAACTTAAACACTTGAGTCATGTGTAGGATCTCATCCTCTAAGTGCTCTTCATCACAAATTCTTAACACTCTCGTGACAAGGGTTTTTAGGACCCCTAATTTCTAAGAATGATGGTGGTGGGAATATATGTGGAGATATATATCAGTGTGGGTAGATTTATGATAGACCTTGTGAGAGAAACAACCATCCAAATTTATAGATGAGTGATTATAATAAGATATTTTAAAATTAATTACTTTAAAAAGAGGGAATATATTAAAATATTTTTAATATTTGTTAAGATCAAGAAAAATAAATTTAAAAATTGAAAATAATTAAGAAAAATTTTATATATATATATATATATATATATATAAATATAAAGATGGAGTAAAATAGAGAAAATCAATGAGTGAATTGATCATAATGAATGAAACACATGGTTGGTTGACATGTATTTATATGATCAAGAATTGAAATATAATTTTTATAACTTTATCTAAAAATTATAATCAGGAAGACTATTATAAAGATTTGTTTATATTAATTAATATAAGATAGTTTTCATACCAATAAGTGTATTCATTTCTATGTTCATTTTTTAATTTCAATTTATTATTATTATTATTATTATTATTATATTAGAAATAATTTTATATGATATTGATTATTTATTTAAACATGACCATTGCATATAATTATATTATATTTTTACATATTTAAACCCTAATTGAAGCATAAAATAATCATATGTTTCAAGTTCCAATTATTATATAAATCAACCTTAGGTGGAAAACCCCTTAAATACATTTGAGTAACATTATACTAAATTTAAAAAATAACCCTAATGTAGACACACCATTACAAATGAAATTTTAAAAGTTCAAATAAAAATTTGTACAAAAAGCATAATTTCTAAAATTTTATATTAATATAATCCCAATGAAAAAAAATCATCACAAGTTATTAAATATAATTTTAAGTATTTCTACTCTATGTGATGTCTCCTTACAAATCAATAAAGATAAATACAAGCCTTTATAAATATAAATATTTTGAAAAAATATAATCCATGAAAAAGTGTGAAAAATACATTAAAAAAAGTAAAAGCATTCAAATTGTAGTTGTGAATTCAGTGGTATGCATGGGCCATTAAACATGATAGAGATCATTTAAAATTAAAAAATAAGTATAAGGTAAGTGAATGGAGTTGGCGAAATAAAAAGTGGGCATATTTTGCATTCAAACAGATTTCAAAATTTATGTGTACATTGTTTAAAAAAGTGTGTACATGGTCTTAGCCCATAGGCTAGATAATTATCGAGAAAAGATCACATGCATGGTTTTAGTCTTTAAAACTATTTATGTAGTTTTAGTCTTTAGAACTGCATATGTAATTTTAGTCTTTAGAATAGTGTACATAATATTGGTTCTATAAAAGTGTGTATGTGGAATATTTTATTATTACATTGGCATGCATAGTATATAAATAAAATAAACATTTAAATATAAGTTTATATTTATATATGGACATATAGTTTATTATACTTTAATTTATATTTTATTTATATAATTTTATGGTGTTTAAGAGTGGTCTCAAACCTCTAGGAACTATCATGCACATTCTAGGTTTTGGAGGATCCTATCATATTTCAAACTTAGTCAAATTCCAAGGTTTCAGACTTAGCCATATTTTTGGGTTTCAAGATATCAAGGAGAAATCATAGAAGGTATTAAGGTTACATGAAGGGATGTATGTATGATATAATAATATGAGAGCATATCTTAAAAAGTGCCACAATTTGATCCCACCCCGTTCCTTATGCACTTCTTAAGGCATACACTCTGGGAGGAATGCATTGGTGATCCCCTAATGTATATAGGAACCATATAATGCATAAATTCATACACAACATCATATATAATTCTAGAATACATTTATAGTAGTAATCCCATGGAGAAAACACACACCTCACTTCTTTCATTCCATGAATCATGAATATTTCTACCATATTTTGATAAATTTAAATTTTTTTTACTTGGTTGGTTATTCTAGTAAATTAACCACCCATATCAATTAATATCTAGTTAAAACAATACTTTCCATTATGATTAGACCCTAAATCCTAAACCTTATACCTTAAACCCTAAACCTTAAACCTTAAATCATAAAATCTAAATCCTAAACCAATTGATTTAACCCAAATTAACATCTTTTAGAGTAAGAATTAGGATTACAAGGCTCAATTGGGCCCAAATCACATAGTAATTTCCCTAATGGGCTAATTGGTTTGATATATGATGATATTGGGGCTAATTGAACCCAAAATCACATGCATGATATAACCTTATACCCTAAAACCTAAAATTTATACCCTAAACACTAAACCCTAAACCCTAAACTTTAAATCAATTGATTTAGCCCCAATTAACATCATTTAGAGCAATAATTATTTCATATGGCTCAATTCAACCTAAATCACATCACTTATTGCCTTAATTGACTAATTAGCTCAGCTTGTGATGACCTTGGGACTAATGGTGCCCAATATCACATTCTATAATCAAAGTAAATTGAATGAGCTAAAATTAACCCTAATTATCTTTGTAATTAGACCCTATAACCTAAACCATAAACCATATACTTTAAACCCTAAGCCCTAAATTTTAAATTCTTTAAACCTTAAAATAATTGTTTTATCCTTAATTAACATCATTTAACTAAGAATTAAGTTCACATGGATAAATTTGGCCAAAATTACATCAATAATTGACTAATTTGCTCAATCTATGATGAAATTAGGGATAATTGAGTCCAAAATCACATTCTATAGTCATAAATAGGTTAAATAAATTTAAATTATCCCTAATTGCCTTTATAATTGGACCATATACCCTAAACCCTAAACCATATACTTTAAGCAGCATGCTCTAAACCTTAAACCCTAAATTATAAACCCTAAACCAATCGATTTAGCCTAAATTAACATCCTTTAGAGTAAGAATTAGGTTCACAAGGCTCAATTTAGCCCAAATCACATCATGGATTGCCTCAATTGACTAATTGGCTCAATTTATGATGACATTAAGGTTAATTGAGCCAAAATCATATTTTGTAATCACAAATAGGTTCAACAAGATCAAATTGGCCCTAATCTCCTTTTTTATTAAACCAGATACCCTAGAACCTAAACCTTATACCCTAGACCCTAAGCACTAAATCCTAAACCCTAAATCATAAACCCTAAATCAATTGATTTATCCCAAATTAACATCATTTATAGTAATAATTATTTTCATAGGGTTCTCTTTAGTCAAAATCACATACTTATTTCCCTAGTTGACTAATTGGCTCAACTTGTGATGAAATTTGGGCTAATTGTGCCTAAAATAACATTCTAGTAGGTTCAACAAGCTTAAATTAGCATTGATTACCTTTGTGATAGACCATATACCCTAAATATTAAACCATATACCTTAAACTATGAGCCTTAAACCCTAAATCAAAAATATTTTAAACCCTAAACTAGTCATTTGAGCCCCAATTAATATTATTTAGACTAATAATTAGGTTTATAAGGCTCAATCTATCTAAGCACATCACTAATTACCCCAATTGACTAACTAGCTCAATCTATTATGACATAAGGGCTAATTGAGCCCAAAATCATATTTTGTATTCATAAATAGGTTGAATAAGCTTAAATTATCCCCAATTTTAATTTAAAATTGGACCCTATATCATAAACCCTATAACCTATACCTTAAACCCTAAGCCCTAAACCTTAAACCCTAAATCATAAACCATAAACCTAAACCAATCAATTTATCCAAAATTAACATCCTTTAGGGTAAAAATTAGGTTCATGGGGCTCAATTTGGCCCAAATTATACCACTAATTGCCCCAATTAAATAATTGGATCAATCTATGATGGTATTGGGGCTGATTGAGCCTAAAATCACATTTTGTACTCATAATTAGGTTCAACATTCTCAAATTAACCCCAATTTCCTTCATGATTAAACCCTATACCCTAAAACCTAAAGCTTATATGCTAAACCCTAAACCCTAATCCTTAAATTATAAACCATAAATCAATTTATTTAGCCGTAATTAACATCCTTTAGAGTAATAATTATTTTTGTAGGGCTCAACATTTACCAAATTACATCACTTATTTCCCCAATTGACTAATTAGCTCAACCTATAATGACATTGGGATTAATTATTCCCAAATTCACATTTTATATTCATAAATAGATTTAACAAGCTCAACTTGGTCCCAAATTCCTTTATGATTAGACCCTATACCCTAAACCACATACCTTAAATTCTAAGCCCTAAGCCTTAAACCATAAACTCTAAATCATAAGATCTTTAAACCATAAACCAATCATTTTATCCCCAATTAACATCATTTATATTAATAATTATCTTCACCTGGCTCAATCTGGCCCAACTCATATCATTAATTTTCCTAACTAAATAATGTCTAAATATATCAAATTATGGTTGAAATACCTACGATCTATAGATTGAAATAAATGATGCATGTGTCAGTGTTACATGTGTTTTCTTTATGGGATTGATGTTATAAATGTACCCCATAACTAAAAATCATGTTGTGTATGAATTTATGCATTAGATGGTTAATCTATGCATTAGGGGCTCACTGATACATTTTTCCAAGAGTGTATGTCTTCAGGGGTGCAAAGTGAATGGGATGGTATTGAATTGTGGAACTTTTTGAGAGATGTTATCATACTATTCTATCATACCTACATCCCTTCATGCATAATTCATACCTCCTATGATATCTCCTGGAAATATTGAAACTCCAAAATATGGCTAAGTCTAAAACCCTATAAGTTGATTAAGTATGAAATGTGATAGGATCCTCCAAAACCTATCATTTGAATTATAGCTCCTAGAGGACTAAAACCACTCTCAAACATCCTAAAAGTATAAAAATAAAATATAACTTAAAGTATAAGAAACTATATGTCCCTATCTAAATGTAAACTTATACTTAAATATTTATTTTATTTATATACTATGCATGCCAATGTAATAGTAAACTACATTCTTTTATAATAGCAATACCATGTATTCACTTCCATAACAACAATAGTACATACATGGTTTTAAATACTAAAACTACATAAATGGTTTTAATAACTGGTAGTAACATATTTTACAGACACAATAATTCCACGTACATGGTAATTCCATGTATGTAGTTTTACTAGTTGACATTTGAAACACATGCCTCAATGTTAGGGAATGGCTTTGATTCCTAAGTTTGGGGCATGGACTAGCAAACACATATTTGAATGCATGTTTCTTTACTAAAAATAACAAAATGCAACTTTGACCATGTGAAACACTCTAAAATTTATTGAATTATTTCTTTAAAATATGACTACAACATTGACTACACTCTCCTCTTTCTAAATATACATTTCTTTTTATATTTTTGTTACTTTAAGGTTATTATATATATTTATTTCTAAGTATGTATTTTTATAGTTTTATATGGTAAAACTATACATGTTCATCTTTGTTTACATATCTTTCGATTTATTGATTCAAACCAAAAAAAGATTGCGTGGTTGTAAACTAGACCTAATTTTATACACATTAAAAAAAAACTATTTTTTGAGGTGGTTAAGGGGCTGCACAGTGGCCTATACATCATTTTTCATATTTATGGGTCTATTAATTTGTCAAATTAGTAAATCAAATAAACATTCATTAAATGTTTTTTTTAAAATTCCAAACTAGATGATCTTATATAACTTTCCACCAAAGGGTTTAAAATAAAATAAATGATGCTAAAAAAATGATGGGCTGTATGGAAAGCTATCTACTCTGATTTTTCTAAAAAAAATACTACCTCTTTAAATTCATGATGTTTTACCTACTTATACTTGACCATTTCAAAAAGAAAATATTAGTTTAAAAATTAGACTCAAAATTTGATAATTCATGTTCCTATGGCATCATCAAATTTTGAGTTCAGGTGTCTCAAAAATCAATACAAATTGAAGTTTCTTATTTTTCAGGGAAAGTATGTTTACTTAAGACCCCATTTTGTCCCCCTAATTCCATGCACTTACCCTATAATGAAATATATTTTAAAGAATGACTCAGCATAGGAATTTGTTTCTTTGAATGTTAAGATTCAAAATAAGTTTTTTTGGGTGAATAAATTAAACATGACATGTTTTTCTTTATGTTTTCACCAAAAATTAACCATAAGTCCCATACGATTTGCAATACTAGTTGCTAGTTTTTTTAGGCAAAAGATTAAGGGAAAATTATCTATATAGATTTAGTTTGGAAGAAATAGCTAAAAGCTAAATTTTAATTTATTTTTAATTTAAGTAGGTAATCAATTTTATTAAATTTTTAACTTTAGGAAACATTTAGGGGGCGGTGTAATTGTTAGAATAAATTTACCATAGTAATGTGTTTATGTAAAAGTGAGGTTCATATTTATAAAATAATTCATGTAGTTTTTAGATTACTTTGTTAGTTGTTAAATTAAGTTGAATAAATTATATTATGGACCTATTTTGTAATATAGTAGATTACAAATTGTTTATAGGTTATTGCTCAACCTGTTTTATAGGACTAGTATGAGCATATGTAGGGTTATTAATATGATTTGTAATTCATTGTAAACACCCTACTTTGGTTAAACAACCACAAGTACTATGTCTTTTGTTTCTCTTTCACACAAGGGTATTAGTGAGGGTTATAGTCCTTGTTCACATGGTCATCTTGAGTATTTTGATCTTTATTATGCCTTTTTCCCCTATTTTTGACACCCCCATCAGTCATATGTCACATTTTCCTAGTCCCAAGGGCCCCTAGCCTATCATCTCTTATTTTTACTTTGTTCTGAGCCTTAGGACATCAACACTACTTTAAGGATAATATCACCACATGGCGCTAATGTCCACTTTTAGATTCAGTGTCTGATGGGCCCTTTCACCCATGTTTGAGTCTTAACCCCTATGTGACCCTTCTCTTATGTTTACTATATTTTTTTCATGACTTGTCAGCTAGAGAACAAGGTATACTATTCCAAACAAATATCCTCTTGTATAAATAACCTCACAAGACATTGTACATCTAGCACTTACTATTTTGGCACTTATTTACATAAAATCAACCAATAGTAAGCTGGAATACTCTACATACTACTCAACTTTCACACCTAGACATTTGCATGTTTGATCAAATAAGGGCCTAGGTAAAATTCATTCTATCATATCATGTAAGTTTATGGTGCACATTCGCTAAGGGATAACTACATGTGATCTAAGACCCCTAACATTAGGGTTAATGTAGGTAGTGGCCAAGACAATAGGGGTTCTAACATCCTCATGCATCTCTATGAGATTTTAACATCCCAAAACCTAGTTTTTCCTTTCCTTTTACATTTGATTAGTTCATTATTTTATGTGTTCAGGTATTCATTAAGTTTTTGGAGAATAATCAATGAAAATTGTGACACAGGCAAGCTCCTACATGACACAAAATCACCTATGGGACCTTATATAACTCACACAACTTCCATAAAAGTTATAGGAAGGAGACTAGCACCAGAATTGGACATTAGTGCCACATGGTGATAATGTCATAAAAGGGGCACTACTATCAAAAGCCATATCTTTAAAAATAGTCAACTGATGCAATATTACATTGTGTTTGCTCAGCCATCTCCAGTACTCAAATCTATGAATTTTTTTTATGTATATCCATATAAGTCCCCTTTCTCCTTGTATTTACTATTTTTAGAAAGTTCCATAGAATCAATAAACTCCAATTTTATTCCAGATTAAAAATAAACCCAACCCTTTAATCTAGCTTAGGATTTACATAGTAAAACCCTAAAAGGTTAAAGCATTTGGTGAACTCATCTTACTTTGAATATTGCTTTAAAACCCTAATCTTCCTTAGGTTTTACCTTATATAAATTTTTCACATTAAATTAGGGTTACAAGAATATAATTTTCTAATTTTTTTTAGCTTAACCTAGCTAATTTAATTAATCATATACTAGGTTTTATGTATTCAATTCAATTTAAATATTTGCAACAGAACCCTAAATTCAAAAGCTAGATCCATATACTAGGTCCCTATACACACAAACATTATCAATTAGGGTTTCAACAATAATCATATTTTCTATTACAATTTTTATTTTAAAAATTCACACATTACACACATACTTATGTTAGATTATATTCTACCTCTTGTGTCTCTATTATTCCTTATTTACACTATCTTATTTGGAAAGTTTAAAATGGAATCTAAAAAGTATTATACCCCTCATCTACTTGATGCAATCTTGAATTTTTCTCATAATTATAATAATTAATGGAGTATTTTTCTAAATTGTACATTAGAGTATGATAATGACTTCATTTATGATGATGATGATGATTATAATGATGGTGATGAGAAATATTATAATAATACAAATGAACATGAGGATACATTAGATACATCATCTTATCTTTCCTCTTACTCTTCTCTTACTCCTAAAAATCAAATTAACAATATAATACCAAAGTAACCTCTTGTTGGTAGATTTTACTCAAATGTGATCCTTGTTTTTTAACTAATTTTGCTACTTCATTGTTCAAAATAAATCAATATAAGTGCACTACATGGAAATCACTTTTGCATGAATCAATTAAAGTAGATAAGAACAATGAATCTTCTTTACCCTTATCAATTACATTTCAAAAAGCAAATACAAAGGATGTTACATCTTTTAGCAATGCACAAACTAAGGTAGATGAAATTAATTTATCATCTTCATTCACATTTCAAGCACAATGCAATGATTCTTTTCCACAAATAGATAATGCACATGATTCTAACTCTTCTCCTATATGTCATAATATGAAAAAAGAAAACATGGTTTTTACTTCTCCTCCCCTTGATTCCAAAATATAAAGTGATAATCATGTTTGCATTTCAAAAATGAATAGTGAACAAATGCCTTGCAATACACTTACACATGTTGATACATTTCATAGTAGTAAAAAGTTATATTATTATCCTTCTCCTTATCTTAATGAGTATGTGGATGATAATTTTTCTACTCTTACCTCTTCAAATGAATTAAATTCTGATTTTGTTGAACCATGGGATAATGATGATTATTGTGATTATGATGAAGATGACTTAGAATCTAAAACTTATTCTTATTCTCTTACCTTACATATCTCTCTTGTTTAACCAAATAATAGATCACATGTAAAAAGACACACACTTATTCTTATGTGCATAATTTCCATTCACTAGAGAATAAAACACCTTCTATTCAACTAGTATGTGATACTTCTTCACAACCTAACAATATCAAATATACCAATGAATCCCCCTCAACCCCCTTACTACAGTCTAACCCATTTCTCAAACAAACCCAAACAAAGGTGATATCTCATTTCCCTCTAACAAGGTCCAAGCTATCACACCTCTAAAGGTTATTGATATCACACCCATCCTTTCTAAATAAGAGTTCCAATATAATATACCAATGGATAAAATAAACAATAAAATTCAAGCATTAAACAAACCCTTTGATAACAATAATATACCTTCACAAGTGTTTATTTACTACATGTTGTGGGTAATTTTCAAAAACATGTACATCATCTCAATTTTCTGAAAGAAGAATAAAAATATTGGGTTGATGCCATTGTTATGCATAATAACCCTACTCCATGAAGAATCTCAATAATGAGGTTGCTACATAGCTTTAAGATATTGGTTTTACCTATCTTTGATGGACAAGGAGATCCATGTTTACACCTTCAATCTTATGAGAAAGTTGTGGCTCATATTAAAAATAAGTTAACTCTACTACAAGTGTTTCCAAAGTCAAAAAAGGACAAATCACTAGATTGGATCCACCATACAATCTTGAGTGGATCTTTACATACATATGAGGAGCTAGAGATAGTCTTCCTCAGGCATTATATATAGAATAAGGGACCTCTAGTCACACATGAGAGGTTACCTTCACTACACCATGGTGAGATAGAGCCTACATTAGAATACATTTTATAGTTCAAAGCTTGTTTGCATCAGTTAATTTATCAACCAATGGATTTAGAGGTGCAATACATCTTTCCTAGAGGTTTAATCTCTCCTCTCAAGGATAGATTACTACATCATACATCTAAATAATTTGGAGATTTATGAAACATAGATATATCATTAGAGGCACATTTGGGTTTATTAATTACACAGTTAGAGGTAGATTTGGAAATAGAGCCCTCATAACCTTATTATTTAAATTTGGTACAAGAGCCTACTCCACTTCCAATTAAAAAACTTTTGGAAAAAAACAACCAATAAAAATACTCAATAAGGGCAAAGAGCCACTCTACATAACACAATATATAGTGAGTAACACATAGGATATACGTATAGGTGTTATACAATATTCAAATATGGTTGGGCCTCATGACATCTTGCTTACACTAATAGATAAGGGGATTATCACACTTTTTTCAACTAATCATCATCCACCACACTGTTTGTACCAAGTACAACATAAGAATTATTATCATTTTCATTGGATAAATGGACATTTAATGACCATTGTTATACACTCAGATCTTGCATCAACCAATATGTTAGCAGAGGCATCATAGAGTTAACACAGGGGGCATCAAGCCTTCATTATCCATACTCTCCTATATCACACTCCTCTATGATGGAGTTATCCTAAGATGTTCCTTTTAAGGAACCATTGGTTACTCATATTATGAGCCCTATGATTTTTAGGACATATATTTATCAATAGTCATGTACATCATAACCTCAACAGTCATATCAACTAGTTCTCAAAGTTCAGAATGCACCTCCAATGCGTATGCTATTTAAGATATTTGGGAAAAATCATAGGCCCAAAAGCATAGTTTTGGTACAAACACCAATAAAAATATTTGGAAATAATTACAGAGCTCAAAATTCACCTCCAATGCAAATACCAATCAAAATATTTAGGAAGAATTATCAAAGTGCACAATTTCAGTTTGATAATCGATAAAGATATATGGAAATAATTATAGAGATAATAACCCAACTTCAGTTTGCACACTGATTAAAATATTTTTAGAAATAATATAACTCATAATGCAATTTCAAAGTGTCGATCAGTCAATATTTTTGTATCAAAGTCTACATATCTATCCACTAGTAGTACATGATAAGTAGCTCCAATTTCATAATCTACGTTTACAGTAAAATAACATGAGTAGTATGGTCATTGGTTCTCCATGCTATCTAAGTTTACATAGGGTATCTCACAATCACATGTTATACATGTAGACATATTATGAGATATAAATAAAAAACCATATACCAATATAATACAAAAACTTAAATCTCCTACACATATGCCTAAAACATTCAAAAAACATATACAAATCAATTATCACTCTAACTGAAATAAAATTTCAAACATTAACATTTCAAACAATCAAATAAATTTAAATGCATAACAAATTATACAATATAACTAGATCTAGATGCCAATACACAATTCCAAATTTAAACAACCACACACACACACACACACACACACACATATATAGATACATATACATACATACATACATACATATATATATACACACACACACACACATATACATATATAACTCAAAACATTGTTTTAATATAAATATAATGCATCACTCAATGATGAAAACATGATTGCTTGGATCAGCTCCCTCACTTTCACTATCAGACACATCAAAACTAGAACTAGAGGCCCCATTATCTCTATGAGACCTCGATGTATGGCTACACCTACTCTCTCTCTCCCAATATATTGAAATATCAACCCTACACTCTGTATACTCCCACTAAACTTGTATGTATTTATATAATATGACTACTTTCCCCACCTAGAGTATCATAAGAGGGCATGGGTTACCTCTGCATCTCTACACATAACTCATATATATATATATATATATATATATATATATATATATATATATATATATATATATATATATATATATATATATATATCTATTTTTACTCACTTGAATGCCATAGTTTCTATTTCCACATGTTTAAACAAATGAACATGCACTCCAAATACATTGGAGGCCTGCTCCACCAATCCATCATCCACAACATCATATGGAATATGTCATGTCAACTCATATAGTGACAAATCAATGGTGACCTCCTAATACTCATCATCTCCTCCACCTTCATGTATCCATACAATACATAATAATCCTATTATAGCTAAACACATAATCAACTCTATATAGAACATACAAACAAACTATTTAACTTATCATTAATATCCCTAAGGGGATCTACATCTTATACCTCCTCTGTGATCATCCCATCTCTTGGGAAAAGAGGTGCCCTATGTGCTCACTCCACCATGATGCATAGGCCTTAGTCACTCCCACATCATCGACATATGGTACCTCAATCTCAAGATCATGCTCTATCACTAACATATGATCTATCTCAATAATTGATGGCCTGAACCTATTACTTGACCTTGTATGATCTTGATAACTCCTCAACCACACTATAAGTGCTAGGGGCACATCATGTACAACATCTAACTATTAGGTAACCATCTCATACTAAAACTACTCATATTAATTATCCCACTGATCATGTATCCAAAAACTAACCTAAATATGCCTTAATTGTGTGATATCATTAGACCACCTCTGATAACCCTTATAGGGTCTCCATAAAATATCCTCTACTCTCAAACCATATAATAACTACCAATAATATGTAGTACTCATTACATGCCCTATCCTAGTCCTTCTATGTTAAAAAAACTATAAGTAATCCCATCCATCCTATGGATGTGCCGTAGGCCTACTCACAATTGTGTGCTTGTATACCTAGCAATGTGATAGTGTCGATACACTAATACCCCCACCACTCATCTCTTGTGTGAAGTAGTAAAAGTCCATGTATAAATGATCCAACATAGTATGACCCCAAGAGTACATAGTGTTATGATGCTCAATGTCATACACTATTTCTCGCATCTTATATGAGATAGAGACACCACTCCCTTCCATGATAATAAATGATGGAAATAACATAGCTATAAATTTATGCAATATTAGAACATCGACCATCACAATCATGGTCAACAATATGTCACTTTGACTCCCTAAGTGATGAGTCCCCATCACCATGGTATAAAAGTACTTCAATTCTTATTATATAGCTCAAAGACTAGTATCCCCCTATAATATAGCCCATTACCCAAGGATATGATATACATCCTCCAATGTCATAGTCATATTACCTGTAGGTAGCCATAATGTACATGTGTATATATTCCGCCTCTCACATAGTGTAGTTTCATATTCTTATCCTAGAGCATAGGCTCCAAGAAAGTAATATAGCACAAGATTTCCCTCTTAAGCACCTCTACTCAGCATCAAACATGGGAAAACCTCGTATAGTCTCCATGATCTTACCTATACAAAACTCCCTCATACAAGGATCAACCTACAAAATCAAAACCAAATATGACATCATTAAAATAACACTACAACTAGCAAAAAACAATAGGAATAAGAAAGTAGTCAACCATAATAAGCACCATATCTTGGGCCTACTAGACACTAACACTACCTAAGGGACATTGGAAGTATATAGTAGTGCCACACTCTAGTTAGTAGCACCAGGATCTAGACATTAGCACCCATAATGGGGAAGTAACACCAACTTTATTTGAACTAGCCCAAAAATAGTCTTTTTCTAGCAAAAATAGTAAAATAGACCCAAAAAATGATTAAAAAAATAGGAAATTTATGGATCCCTTAATAATCAAACCTCCTCCCCATCTTAAATATGTGCCTTAACCTCATCATAGCATGATAAACTATCATTTCATTTCCTCAACATGTTTCACTCTCTTAGACTCAAAAATTATTTCCACTCAAATGATGAAAATGAATTGCCAATGACTCAAAATGACCTATCTAAGTCATAACTTACCCAATGACACCCTATTAATGTTACCCTTGTTTGCCAATTTCACTAATTAATATAACTCTCTTGTTATTTCCATATCTCAAGAACTGTAGCTTTGATTCGCAAATAGTTTCTTACACATGGGACTTGATACCAATATGCTTTATCCCATATTGGTAAAACCAATCCTCTCATCATTTTCAAACCCATAAAATGATAAAATAATTTCATTATATTAACCATAAAATAAACCAACTACCTATCCAACTAAACACTATATTATCAACTCCAACACAATCAATACATTTTTCAAACCTAATACAACATCATAATTATTAAGTAACACTAGCACAATTGATCATTACCAATTTTAGTTACATATCCTCATACAGTCTCAGCTCTCTCACCAAAATGGAGGGGGAAAATATGTATAAATGGCTACAAACATATAGAGTTACATTTAAATTTTTAACGCACAGGTTTATAAAGGCATCCAAAGTCATAGATTTTCAGAGATATAGACACATGGGTCTACACAAGTTTACAAGGCATTTAAATGCATAACTTATTCAGATATATAGACATACATGTCTACATAGGTTTACACAGGCACTCAGATGCATAATTTATTCATATATACAGACACATGAGTCTACACAGGGATTTAGAGGCACAACGTATTCAAATATATAAACATATGGCTCTACATAAGTTTACACAGATATATACAGGTTTACATAGGCATTCAGAGTCATATATTTTCAGATTTAAAGACACATGGGTCTACATAGGTTACATAGGAATTTAAAGTCATAAATTTTTAGATATATAGGTTTATAGGTCTACACAATTTTATGCAAGTTTACACAGGTATTCATATTTACACTCAACATAGATATACAACTTTGACTCATGTATACCAATTTATCCATATATTCAGATACACAACTACATCACTTAGATATCAGGATCAGGGGGCATGATGCAAAGCACACATTCTAAATCCCCATTTTTTAGATTTATTTACACTAGTATCATCACCAATTTTTCACCAATTTGGTTTACAAGGATGTCCAGAGTGGTTGATCCATAGCATTACACTAGACCCAATTTATAAACTCAAATTTAGAGTGGGGGTAAGTGAGCCTTCTTTCTCCACACCTTTAGTTTACATACTTGATTTAGAGTGGGGGAAATCAAGCCTTATTTCTCCACACCTTCATCTTACATTACTTAGATTTAGAATGGGGGCAAGTTAGTCTTGTTTCTCCACACATTTAGTATACACACTTAGTTTCAATACAGGGGGAAATTACATCATATGCTACCTTTCACATGTTACACTCCAATTATCATCAAGTTTTTTGGATAAGAAGTTATCCAAATATATATTACATTCACATAGGTAAGTATAGGTACACATTTCTATTTTATTTTAATCTAGAACTTCCATTTCATTACATTAAAAGAATAAAAAGGAGGCAAATGTAAACACCCTAATTTGGTCAAGCAATCACAAGTACTATGTATTTTGTTTCTCTTTCACACAAGGATCTTAGTGATGGTTATAGTCATTATTTTCATGGTCATCTTGAGTCTTTTGATCTTTCTTATGCCTTTTTCCGCTATTTTTGAAACCCCCAAAAGTCACTGGTCACCTTTTCCAAGTCCTAGGGGCCCCTAGCTTTTCATCCCTAATTTTTTCTCTATTCTGAGCCTTAGGACATTAGTGCCACTTTAAGGATAATAGTACCACATAGTGCTAGTGTCCACTTTTGGATTTAGTCTATAATAGGACCTTTCACTTGTGTTTGAGTCCTAAACCCTTCATGACCCTTTTCTTATGTTTTTTTATATCTTTTTCATGAATTGTCGACCAATAAACAATATATTATATTCCAAACAAATATCCTCCTATATAAAGTTTATAAAAAGGCATTTTACATATATCACTTACTATTTTGGCACTTATTTACATAAAATTAACCAATAATATATCTCAAATACTCTATATACTACTCAACTTTCACACGTAGGCATTTTCATGCTTGATCAAAGAATGGCCTAGGTGAAATTCACTATAGCATACCATGTAAGTTGATGATGTATATTCGATAACCTGGATAAATGCATGAGATATGAAATCCTAGCATTAGGGTTAATGTAGGTAGCAGCCAAGACAATAGGGGTTCTATTCCATGTAAATGTAACATCTCATAATCTAGTCTTTCCTTTCTTTTTACATTTGATTAGTTCATTGTTTCATGTGTGCAAGTATTCATTAAGGTTTTGTTGAAGAATTAGTCAAAATAGTGACACAAGCAAGTTCTCACACAACACAGAATCACCCATAGGACCTCCAATAACTCTGGTAGCTTCCCTGAAAGTTACAAAGTGTCACTATAATAAGGACACTACTATTTGGAGCTAGATCTTAAAAAAAATCAATAGATGAAAGATTCCTCTATGTCTACTTAGCCATATCTAGTATCAGATCTATGTATATCTAGATAATTCCTCTTTCTCCTTGTATTTACTATTTTTGGAAATTTCCATAGAACCAATAAATTCCAATTATATTCCATATTAATAATATACCCATCCCTTTAATCTAGCTTAGGATTTACATGGTAAAACTATAAAAGGTTAAAATATTGATAATCTAAAAGCTCAATAGATAATATTGGACTTATGCTCAAATTTGGTATCAAAGTGGAACATTTGTAGAGTAGGACTTTCTTAAAAATTATATTATGTAAATTAGATTGCAGTTGCAGATATTATGGTGTGTTTTGGTACCTTTAAAGTTAAGAAATTTTAGCTAGTCATATAGGTTTTCCTTCACACCAAGACATACACACTCTACAAGAAAGGAATTATAGGTACAACATATTATTTTTTAAGTATTTGAACATTTTAAATTCATTTTCATGATTCTAGAATTGGTTGTATAATTTTTTTGGCATTAGAATCTATTTGGTCCATTTTTGCTCTCTAAGCCTACAATAGATCAGTCTTTGGTCATATTTGATCATATGAGATTTTTTAGACTCAAATTTTATATAGACATTTTGTATTCCCTTGCGTACATTCTTCACATAGGCCATACACCCTTACATTAGGTTGTAGTACCTTTTAGATGCTTGTAATCTATTTTGGTCATTTTACACTTATAGATTAGTTTTATTTTATTGTGGGCTATATGGAGTAAATTTGACATATATATATTTTTTATATATTGATATTTATTTAGACTATCATCACCCTAAAAATAATTTTACAACTGTGCATTAATCTATATAGTATTTTATGAGCCTTCAACTTACAACTATCATTTAGAGAAGAATACTAGGTTGCAGATCAATTTTTAGCTACAATAGGCTATACAAACATGTTTTGGTAGAAAAAATACACATTTGGATTCTTAACTACTTTATTTTTCATTTTAATACCTATTTTACACATATAAATACCACTGTTTAGCCATTTGGTGAACTCAAAGGTGCAACAATCATCTGACCAATAATATGACTAGTATTTCAATTTTTGTTCACAAATTTTCGTACAGATTTGATTTTCCAGAACTAATTTATGGAAATTAATTTTTTCTATATATTATTCTACCTAAAATTATATCATACACATGTAACTACATTTATACAACTATTTGAGTGTTTCAAAGTTGGCATGTTTTCATAGACTGCTAAGTGGAACATATAGAGGCATTTAAATTTAGTTTCTTCTTCCAACTCAACACTCCATGGTGGATTATGCTTCATAAGGTATGATTTTTATAGTTTATATTTCATTTTATCTTTTTTAAACTTGAAATAATACATAAAGGAGCTGGTATATTTACCTTTTTGTTAAAATCTAGGCATAATAGGTCTAGAGTTCAAGTCACAAACAAATGTAAAAGATAAAACCAATAAAATACAAAACAAGATAAGGATAAAATTGGAGGGATTGTTTTAATTATTTTCCTTTATGATTTTTCTTTTTCATTTTATTTACTTGAAAATTTTAATTTTAAAACATTTATAATTTTTTTTTCAATTGAATCAAATCAATGTAAAAATAACAAGATTGTAAAAATCTCATTCGCAATGTTTGATATCAAGGATGCCTCTGGTTACATTTATGGGTAATGCCATCATGTTTTAAACTACTACATTTGTATCCTAAGATATCTTAAATAATGACATTTAGGCATCTTCCTTTAAATCATTGGGGAGTATTAAGGTTCAAAAATATTCATAAACCATCCCTCTATTACCCATTCATTACTATTGATCGATGTAAATTTTTCATTACTATTGATCGATGTAAATTTTAATAGTTATAATTTCCAAACATATAAAAAAGTTACATCCACATATGTGGAATTCCTTATAAATAGGTGTTAGTGATATAATGAATCTCTTTCATGTATTTTCTATGTTCCCATTACCATTTTGATCTCACGTGTCTTAAAGTTTCTTTCACGTACTAACAGGTATATTGAAAGGACAAACTCTTCTAATACTAATAGGTATATAGGAAGGTGTGCATATAGAAAGGTCTAATATATTGGTCTGATAGTATATAGAAAGAGTAACCTTTTGGAGTTATAATGAACCAATCCATCTCCTTTCTACAGTTTGATCTAATTTTCACACATGACCAGAAATGGACCATGTTTTGTTCTACCAAACTCTCAACTTCTTCGAGGTGACAACTATGTCACATGGAAAACTAAGGTTAAATCCCAATCAAAATTTTAAGATATATAGATATTTTTTGATGGAACATGGACCCAACATGATACTAACATTGATCAATAGTTAAAATATGAAAAATCCAATTATAAGTCTAAGCTCATAATCATGTTTAGAGTCTTGAATGAGGTACAATCTCATATCCATAATGTGAGTATAACTCAGGATGCTTGGGATAAGATTCAAATAGTCTTTGAGGTAAAGAATAAAAAATAGATTCTTCATCTACAAAGCCAAATATATAGTCTAAAATTGAAATCCAAATAAAAAGTGGAGGCTTTTGTTCATAGAGTTGTAACCTTATCAGCTTTGCTTGAAGCATTGGTTGAACTAGTGAAAGATGCCTCTTTGATTCCTATTATCCTAAGATCTCTTCCCCCCACATATAATTTTTTTTTTGACCATGTTGAATTTAATTTTTCAAAAACCAACCTTTGTCTTATTTATTAACATATTGTAAAAGGAATAATCCATGCAAAATATAGAGGAACCTAATGAAGAGCATGCACTTGCCTCCTCTCAGAAAGGGAAAAATCCCATGATGAATTCTAAATAGAAATCTAAGTAGAACAATCAATAGTAACGGAAAGGGAATAAATCACATTCACATAAGGTTTTTCATATTTGTATAAAGACATGGCATGACCTCAAACATTGATGGTATAATGGATTCACACAGGGATCATCTAGTATGAAGCCTGCTTCATAGAATGCATGTCAGTCATCAAAGCCTAAACCCTATTCCAAAAAATATTATAAGGATAAACAATAGCATGGGAATGTTGTTGAGGATGATCATTCTTCAGAAGATGATCATGCCTGAACTACCAGACACATGAGGAAACTTATTCTTTAAAATTCATATGGTATGTTGATTATGGTTCTGTAAGGCACATGATAGGATAAAAAGAATGGTTTTACACTTTACACCAATCAATATATTAGGGTAATGTTTCTCTTGGTGATGACTCATCATACACTTTTCAGGGTAGAGATGATGTTTCTTTACAACTTGATAACAACACTACCATGATCACAAATATCCTTTGTGTTCTAGGACTCACTAATAACTTGTTATTTATAAATCAACTTCATGATAATAATCTCAAAGTTGAGTTTGATCAAAACCATGGTGAGAATTTTTTCCTTATCAAGAACAAGTCTCTAGGATCTAGAAATATTACATGATATTTGAATATAGGAAATATGTTTCAGCTTGATCTTATACGCAGTGACCATTAGGGACTTGTTGTGAAAGGTACAGACAAATCATAGTTATGGAACAGAAGATATGGGTATTTGATTACATTAAGAAAATAAAAAATGGTCATATGTATTCCCACACTTAAAAAAGCTTTTGATATCTATTTTAGGTGTTTAATTGGTAAACAATGAAGAGCTCATTTTGGTAAAAGTGAATATTGATCTCTTTATTCACTGAATCTGGTGCACATCAATTTATGCATACCTATGACTTCTAGCCTAAAAGGATATAAGTATTTTCAACTCTTTATTCATGATCATTCCTAAAATATGTGGGTTTCCTTGTTTAATACTAAGGATCAGACATTCTAAGCCTTCAAAGAGTTCAAGGCCTTTGTTGAAAATAAAACTAGATACAAAATCAAGGACTTCACTCAACATAAATTTTAGCTATGAATATTCCTTAATTGATAAATATTCAAATTTTTGAAATTTATTTTTGGTGATTTTTTAGGGTCTTTACATAGGTCTGGATCACCTAAAATTTAATAATGTAAATTATTTTTGGGGTCAGCTCACCAACCATTTACAATAATTTCTTAGTTAACCATTTAATTCACCACATATAAAGTACATAGGCTACCATGGTAACCATTAAAATATAATTTTGACAACCACCCCACATTATCAAACAAGCACCTAATAGATAAGAATCTAAAATGGAATGATATAACCTGCATCGTAACCAACGGATTGTGTTTGAATGGTAGCATTTAAGCTATGAATGAGAGAATTAAATGGAAGCATGAATGCCAAAGTTGAATGGTAGCAATGAATGGCATAACCAAAAAACATTATCAGTTCTATAACCAAATGGTAGAATTTATGCTACAATCAAATGGTAGAACCAAATGATAGCATCAATGTTATAGCTGAATCATAGAAATGAACTGTAGCATCCTTGCACATCATGGTACCTAGTGTAAACATTAAAAGGATGGGCCAATTATTAGTAAAATTGAACACATTATATTATTTTAAATATCAAATAAAAAATCCCACACAAAAACAATGCACTCAAAATACAACTACTTATTATTTTTTTAGTTTGTATTGAATTTGATTTTAACTATTTAATAATATCAAAACTTTTTTACATGCATAAATCCCCACTGATCATGATTGTATCTCACAATAAATAATTAATTATAATAACATGTCACCCCCTCAGGATTATATTGATGATGACATGCCACCACTCGAAGATACTCCTCTAGGTTTTGATGACAATGATCATGACACTCAACTGGTAGAAGAGATTATTGGTTCTCATCAAACATAAAGTTCAACAAAAAACTCCACTCATAAATCTTTGCAAAGGAAGAGAATTAGATGGATAATTGGAAGGTCCTCTAAGGTGAACTATACAAAAAAAATTCCCTTCATTAAACTTGTACAACCTAAAAATGTTGATGATACTCCAATAGAATGGAGATGTATAATATGTATATGGAAACTAGGAAAAGAATACAGAATGGAACTTAAGTTGGACACAATTGAGAAACATTGTGGAAAAATATATGTGATAGTGAAACACCCAAATGGAAAGATATCAAGAACACACAAGTGTAAAAATGTGTAAGAATGCATGTATATAATATATGTACATGAGTATTAAAATGATAATAAATGTCAAAAACATCTTGTTGAGAAAGGGGAAATTAATTGATGCTCAATTTGGAAAAGTTAAGCAGTGCCATTTAAAATCCAAATATATATAGTTCTCTAATGTATACCACATTCTAAAATAAGGCAGATGTATTTATGATTTTTTAGATTATAAGATTTTATTTTAAAATAATGGATTTTTGGAAATTCCACAATCACATTGGTTAGATAGTAGTGTTTGTGAAATGAAAAAATGTCTAGCAATGGTTGAGAAGGAGGATTTGAAATAAAAAGTTCAAAATTCACTATTCATCTCACTGTCCATTGATGACATCATAATAATTGACAACACATCCTAATTTTGCATGCATGTTGATACTTTTGAGAACTATTCAAGGCAACCTCATTTACTAACCATTCATAAAATGGTATAAATTTGTAATGCTGAAAATCTTCACAAATTGGTTGTCTCTAATTTGAAAGATAAAGTTGGGTTGGATGATTATGCAATAGTTATAAAGTTGATCTGTGTTGGGTTTGATGGTGAATTAGTTATATAGGGGCATAAAAATGGTTTGTGTATTCAATTGAAAATGACAATTTCTCTATATATGTTTTTGATTCATTATATGGTTCATAGGATGAATCTTGCATATAAAATAGTTAGTAAATTTGTTAATGACATAGAAGTGGAAGATCTCATTCATTACTTATTTTCTTATAGATCAAGTAGTTTGAAAATATTTTTGGAGTTCAAAAAATTTTCAATAGGAGTGACTAATGGTTAAAAACTACTGAAAGATGTTGATAGAATATGGATTTTTATGTATGAACATACATGCCAAAATTTTGAAGAATGTCCATCATTAGTAGTTTTTGTGTTTAAATATTATAGAAAAGTTGACAAATCAAAAGATATGTTGTACCATTTAATAGATTTGGAAACATTACTAACATTATGTGAAATTATCTCAATATTGAAGGAAATTAATTATTTAATGAAACATGCTCAGGAGAGATCCATTTATATTTTTGACTTTATATGGTTGAGAAATGAGTATGGCATGCTAGCACTCCAAGTTACACCCTTAATAAAATGGGGAGTGTTCAATTCCTTCTCTCAAACCTGGACTAACATGGGAATGGTCTAAGGTTATGGTTTGCCTATAGCTAGACCAAACCTCTAGGATTTTTAATGAGGCTAGCTATTCTGATGCATAATTTTGGACCTTTACTTCTAAAACCTAAAACTAGTTGGGGTGAAAATGGAGGAGTTGCATAAATGTAAACTTACTCTAAATTATGGTGATGCATCAAGAATTTAACAGACCCACTCTTAAGCTTGAATTATTTAACACACTAATGAAATATGAAAATAATGCAATATTCACTATGATTTTTATGCAATAGTATTTCATATAGAGGTTTGTTTGATGCACTCAGATTGGAGTAATGAAAATAAGGTCTCATTAAATACAATTAAGTTTGGCTATCCACTATATCTTTGAGATATCAATGCTAAGAAACACTATACAACCTGTAAAGAAGATTCCTAGCACCTAGGTTGAGTTTGGACATGAAAAAGGAAGATAACATTCATATTTTCATATTAAACAAACATAGAATATTAAATGAAAATTAGCAAAATGAATACAAAAAATCTATTCACTACTCCAAGAGATATCTAATACAATTCTAACATAGTCTAGTCAGCCTAGCCTAAGGGATCCAAAGTAATAGCTTGAATTCCATACTTATAGTAGAAGGGAAGAAAAAGAGAGGGGATTTTGGCATTCAAAGAGTAGAGGAAAGATCTCTAGACCAAGGAGTGAGGTGGCAGCCTTTGATTATCTTTTACATGGGTGTCTTGATCAACAAACATACCTCTTGTTATCCCATTAATCCCTGAGCTCCTCTCATTGGATTAGAGTGCTCCACTAGAGACAAGGGTTTGTTACATGATTATTAAGTCCTATTTGAGTAGAATCAAAGCCCTTAACTACATCTTCAAGTACCAGATCACCACCTCAAGACCCTAAGTCCACTTACCCTAATCATGAGGATCAAATCCTGATACTAACAAACATGCCATGCCTTAAGCAATGTAGTACCTACTTTGTTGATGGTGGGCACCTTTGGATTTATTACATATTTGTTTCATTTCCATATCTGGATCATAGGTCCACCTATAGATGGAAAACCAATCTAAATACATTGGCTTTCCCTATATAATTTTATATTAAATAGACCCATGGATCATTTAGCACTATCTATATTATAATATGAACAAATAAACCTATTATATCTCTATAGGGACTAAGAATTCATATATTTATGGATATTTATTTAACTTGGTGAACCAGTCATAAGAAAAAACCCTATAATCTCTAACTTATCAAACCAAAGATTAATTTTCAGCTCCAATAGTGGTTCTTTATGTTCCCATGCTTGACTGTATCAACTAAAATTCTCCATGGCATTCAAATGAGATTTAATGGCAATGGGAAAACACTACAAGACCCTACTTTCCATGGTCAAAAATGGATTCTTAACCCCCATCAAAAACCCTAGGCTCACCTTTTCTCTAATTGGTTGTCAAAATCTAACTTGGCTCATTGACACACTAACTCTCATTCACTCTATCAAATCTTATAGATACAATCAAGTGTGAGCCCTCAGATTTGAATTTGAATTTTCAAACTTGTCTTTGGTTATGCCATGTGTCAAATGTGTGTTAATCATTAGGATCTTATAGCTAGTTTATAAATTCACACACTTGTGCCATATGTTGATCCTCGAGCTCTCTGACTATTTGACTCATCTCGCACCATTGGCTTGAGATGTATGATCGAGTGACGACCATTGATATTACTAGGACCCATTATTTGAAAGCCAATAGCTAGTCCATGGTCTTAAAATTTATAGTTTGTAGGATGTCATTTGACATTCATGTGACCATCAAATTTAAGATTAAAAGGATTATTTTGTTCTATATTTAAATTTGACATCCATGTGAATTCCATTCATCATTATATAGAACATGATTGATGGCCTGTAGACTATCAAATTTAAACATAGGTAGATTTTCACCTAAGCTTTAACTTGATGTTCATGTGAATGTCTTATGATTTTTAACCAACTTTCAAAGTTTGGATCCTAAAGCATGAGAATATGGAGGCATCAAAATTTTAGAAGATGTTATTAAGGTCAAAAGGGATGAACCCATTTGATCTGTTGGTCTTGAGAGCTTCCATAGCAAATATATTCAAATTTCAAGATGGTTGGTCCATGTCTACTTCTGTTTGATGCCCTGGTGATGGCCAAGCTCAAATGACTAAGTATGGTGAACTTAGAAAAAATGTCTAGAAGCCCAAATTTTCACATGTATAATTCCATTTTCACTTTGGTAGAGGAACTTAAAATTGTGGCATAGCAACCTGGGACCAAGATGAATAAACCCATATGATCACTTTCTTTTGTAACTATTGCATATGTAATATTTGGCCTTATGAAAGTGCTAACTCAATTTTGTTGGAACCTTATTGAAAATGGCTATGGGAAAATAAGTAAAAAGTGACTGAGGATCCAACTTTGGACCTTTATAAATTTTTATGTGCTTAGGCAAAGGACTTGAGATTTAGAGCATACGATCTTGGCACAATAGTGAACAAACCCATATGACCAATTCTCCTTGACTCATCCACATGTGTGAGATATAGCCTCAACAAACTACCCACTTGTACTTCTACCACTAGACCCAAGATGTCAGGATGAATACAATGAAGAACTACATGAATAATAGGATCTTCCTAAGTCATTTCAAGCACTCTTAACACCTTATAGGGGCTCTGCAACTCTAGACCATGTTCTAAATGTTGAAAAATACATGAGAACCTACATGGTCCATTTTACTTAGCAATTTTGGACCCCTTTTAAAGACTTAGATATACTTAATCAAACCATGAAAGAGCTTCCTATGTGGGCCAAAATTGGCCAACATCTATGGTGACTCATAGGGAAGCATTCCTATTATACTTCAAGAACCCATACTATGTGTCAATCTTGCTCAAATGAAAAGCTACTTATAAAAAGACTTTGCTTATTTTCTATAAATACTTCATGGAGTAATGGGGAGGAAAAACAACAATTAAGAAATAAAATAAAAAGCAACAAACTAAACTATGAACAAAATGACTAACAATGATAATGTGCAAAAGTACTTGGAGGAAAAGGATAGATCTATCTACTTATGTACAAAAAGCAAGATATGGGACTAGTAGAAAAATGTGAGATACCTCCCATTGATAGGGATGGGAAGGTTCTCTCCATTTAATTTGTCAATATCAAAATAATTTCTCTCTTTTTAGTCTATGATGACATATGGTCCACTCCAAAGACTATCAAACTTGGAGTGTTTTCCTAGTTTTGCACAGTTCTCATCCCATTTGAGGACTATGTCACCTTGTTGGAATGTCTTTGATGAATCTCTTTTATCAAAGGTCATATTGACCTATTTTTTATTAGACCACATGGCATGCATGGCATCATCCCTTATTTCTTCTAGCTCTCTTAGTTCATTCATCCTAACTTCCATTGCATCACTTTCTAGAAGCTCTAGTTAGTGTACAACTTCCAAGCTAGAAGCTCTAACAAAATGGGTAGCCTTGATTATATTCCATAGACTAAGAGATAAGGGGAGTTACTAATGGTCTTCTTGGGGGTGACCATGTCAACCCATAAGGTAGTCTTCAATTTTGTGTGCCAGGACTTTTTATTATCTTCCATCATTCTCTCAATGATTTATATTAGGTTCTTATTAGTAGACTCTGTTAATACATTACCCTAGGACTAATAATTAGATGAATATGTCAGATAAACACCTTTATCAATATCCCATTCACATACCTTTGTGCTACTAAATGTCAAAGCATTATCTGATATTATGGTGGATGGTGCTCCAAAATAGGTGACTAGGCTTTCATAGAACTCAAAAATAGAGTTCTCATTTTCTTCCTTCAAGGGTATTGCTTCCACCCACCTAGTGAAGTAGTTTATGGATGTCAAGACCCACTTATGGCCAAAAATATATGGAGGGTTAATCATGCTAATTAAGTCTAAGCCCTATTATTTTAAATGCTTTTCAACTTGAATAGGCTTCTGTGGCATTACAACTAGCTTCCATTTCCCTATAAACATGGCACATTTGGAACTCTTCCTCACCCATGCATGTGCATCTTTAAATAAATTGGTCCAAAAGTAACTATCTCTAATGATTTTTATAGTTGTGGTCCTGGCTACAAAATGGCCTCCTTGAGGACTGTCATGGAATTACCAGAGAAGCTTATCAAATTGGTTAGTTTCAACACATCTTAAGAGCATACCTCCAATGTCCTTTTTGAATATCACTCCATCAATCAGAATGTATGACATTGATTTTAGCCTAAATTTTCTTCTTTGTGATTCGTTGAAACCTATTGGACACTCTCCCATTTGGAGAAATCTTGCAATGTTCTATATCCAACTGGATGGAAGAGTGTCCTCATCTTCCTATTGGGTGTCTTGGATTACCAGGATTATCTCTTTTTCTTCTCTCACATCTTTAGTAAGATGTTCACATAATCCCTTTCCTTGGACTAGCTTCATGACCCAAACTTCAATGTCATATTCCATACACTTGGTGACCCATCCAACTCTTTTTTTGTTCAAATCTCTATTAAGGATAAAATCCTTCACACTTGGGTGAGCCACCATTAGTATGATCTTACTATTTGAAACTAGATGCCTAAATTTCATCAAAATTATAACAATATGAATCAAATGCTTTTCAACAAAGTTATATCTTTCTTAATAACCCTCCAAAGCTTGGTTAAAGAAAGTAATGGGTTTTTCTAGACCTTGATTATTTTACTACATGATCATGGCATAAATCACATCTAATATGGAAAAGGCATACAGATAGAAGTCATTAAAATATAGATTTAATAGATTGAGGGCATGAGATATGGCCTCCTTGATGGCCTCAAATCCCCTCTTTCCTTCTCTTGTCCATGTGAACTCTTTGCCTTTTCTTAGCATATGAGTGAGTGGATTGACCATCTTTATAAAGCCTAGAATGGACCCCCTGATGAAGTTGATCTTTCCCAAGAATATTTACAACCCTTTATTATGTTTGGGTAGTGATAGAGAGAGGATTTCCTCTATCTTTTCTAGATCAATAGACATACCAGCTTCAAAAATGACATGTCCTAGAAGTCTTCCCTCGTGCACCAGAAAAATGCAATTTTTTGGATTAAAAAAAACCCCAAACTATCTACATCTATCAAAAATAGCTCTCAAATTTGTTATATGATCATTAGGATTCTTTGATAAAACTATTATATCATCAAGGTAAACTAAAACCATATCATTCAAAAGACCATGAAAAGCAACATCCATTGCTCTTTGGAAGGTGACTCTAGCATTAGAGAATTGAAAAGGCATTTTACAATATGCATAGGTACCCCATTTTGTAGTGAAGGTAGTACTATGCCTATATTATTCTTTATCCATGATTTGATTATATCCAGAATAGCCATCAAGAAATGAGAACCTTTGAGAACTTGCCACCTTTTGCATAATTTGATCTATGGATGGCAATGGGTAATGATCCTTTAAGGACACCTTATTGAGGTCTATGAAGTCAACACATAACCGAATCTATCCATTTTTTTTCATTGGAACAACGTTTTCTACCTAAGAGGAATGTTTAATTTGAAATATTATCCTGGATTTTATCAATTTATAGAGTTCTTTTCTCATGAGATCCTCCACTCTTGGGTTGACAGGCCTCTATTTCTACCTAACTAGATTGGCATTACTTTCTAATTTAATGGTGTATTGTGCAATATTGGGGTCAAAACCTTTCAATTCTTTGTATTCCCATGAAAATATATCAAAAAAATATTTTCATATAGCAACAAGTGTAGCTCTTTCCTCTATCGTATTAACCCTTCCTAAATTCAACAACTTACCCTTAAATATTTCTATCTTTTCATAATGTTCCTCTTTTGATAAGATGCACACCTTCCCATTTTTTACTTGGTCATTTTCATTGAATATGCTCTCCAATGTCACAAGTCCTTTGGAGAACTTTTTTTTATCTTAGTTTTACTATTTGATCATCATATTGATTTTGAAACTTATCTTGGTTCCTATGGTAGAACTCTACCTCTTGAATTATAAAACATATGATTTGATCATCATTGTCAAAGAGTTATAAAATCACCTCATTATCAAATACAACTGGTCTATATATAATCTTGACCTTATCTTGGCCTTTGTTGACTTTGACTCCTACTATCGCATATTGGGCACTAATGGCAACAATCCTATCTACATGCTAGTTTGCTTCTCTTGGTATGGACTGGATGTCAAATTCTAATAAATATTCCATGAGGTCCCATACCTAGTCTTTATAGGCTTTTATATGGTGACTCTTGACTACACTTAGGCCTTTCACCTGCTATATTACAATTTCATTGTCACCCTTGAATTTGAAGAGTTAGATACCTCTCTTCTTTGCTTCTTTCAAACCATGCAAAAGAGATTTATATTCAATTATATTTGAGGTGCAACTGAATTGAAGTCTTCTATTAGAATGGTAATTTTGAATTGAGGGTGAAGCCAACATGGATCCAACTTTACTTCCATTCTCAGATCTTGAGCTGTCAAAGAACAAGGTCCATATACCATCTTCTTCTTGAGTAGTGTTAGTTAAGGAAGGTATTGTAGTACCATCCTCGTGCATATAGTACACTCCCAGGTCTTTATCTTCAATGATTTTTTATGGATAAAATACATGGTTATTAGTTACCCACTCATCCAAGTATAGATATGAGATGCCTTCTATATTACTATGGGATTATTGTTCAATAAACTCTTCAACCTCGTTAAATATGGCACAATTAGCATTTGTAAGATTGGGCATGTAGGGCTCTAGGTGGAACCTGGCTATAGGATCAGACCTTATGGTGACTTTGGTCCCTTTCCTGATTATAAAAACCATGTATGACCAATCAGATGACAAATATCCCCCAATCTTAGTAGTAAAGTCCCTAGACAAACATAGGGGAAAATATCGGGGTAGGTCTACCACCATCACATCCTGAGTAATGACACAATTTGGACATGTAGCCAGGGTGATATAAAGATATTTCAAGATGCCTAATGTCTTGGTAGGGGAGCCATCCAATTAAATAATACCTTTCTCATTAGGTACATATTTTATCCAAAGCTTTTCTATTATGGATTTAGGCATCACTGAGGTTGAATCACCTGAGTCAATCATAAAATTATGCACCAAGCAATCCTTATGATGACTAATAGATAAAATGGGGGAAGTTTTACAACCTTAGGAGGAGGGACAACATTTTGAGGTTGGATTGTGCTTCGAAATTGATTGGAAACTTGGCCAAGGGCTCAGTTAGGATGACTATTATTGATGAAAATAATGTTCTTTTTATTAACCATTTTTTCCACCTGAGAAAGTTTAGAGAGCTCTTGATAGAGAATCTCCTTTTTCCTAGGGATAGATAGAGCATCATACATGGACATAATTACATTAGACTTATTTAAATGATCCACAATATTAAAAATAAGATAGTACCTTTTGACTACCCTTTGTATGTGAAGGCATCACTTGGCATTTGATTAACATGAGAAATGAAAGGGGACTTATACTATTATCTATGGGGTTGAGGTACTTTTTAATTTGTAGGAGCTTTAGTAGCTTCATCTGAAGAAGTGGATTTTTGACTAGTCTAAAGAGGAGATGCAAAAGCCTTAGGTTTTCCCAAGTTGTCCTCCAAAATACTTTTCTTAACTCTTGTCTGAGCTACAACTGATTTATTTATCCTCTGAGCTTGTCCCATATTGGTTGATACATGCTTGAACACATATTCCCCTTCTTGGAAATTCATGCATGTGGTATCATCAAGTGCTCTATTCATGCTCTCTTATTGTTGTCTCTAAGCTTCTGATTGTGACATGACATGCATGTTGTCCTGACTCACTTGGGGGGCTTGTGGTGGAGGAGGCATCATGTCTTGACTCTAAAATGAAGGAGCATGTAACCAATTAGGGTCTTGATACATATTTATATTAGTGGCCATTTGCATCTCATTGGACTATCTCTCTGACTGCCATGAACCTCCTTGGGCATAGTTATTCTGAGTTGGCACAATAGCTCTAGAATTACTTAGAGCATTGGGATTGTATTGCCTTGACTGAGGCTTCTTCCTTTATCTTTGTTGATTGGTTTGATATGGTGGCCTACTTTACTAAAAATTATGATTATTATTTTGGTATGGCATGTATGGTGGATCCTATAGCCTCTCCATTACAACCAACTTACTTTTCTAGGATTTGAGGAGACTCTCTATCTTCCCCAGTCTGTCAGTTTGATCACCTTATATTTGATAAAAATTTGTTGATTCTAGAACTGGAGTGACAGTTGGAGTAGGATGATGTATTTATGGAAAGAGAAGCATTGGTGGCCTTGGATCCAACTTGCCTACTTGTATGAGGTAATTTTTGGCCCTAGTTTCTACTTCAAAATCTCCAAGTAGGGTATTCCCTCCCATGGATTAAATAATTATAGCTACATTTGAGTTGAGAGCCTTCAAATAGTATAGAAAAGCATAGTTTGGCATAGGCTTGATTACCATAGGAATTCTATCCCAAGTCTTTTAGAATCTATAGTTTAAATCCACCATGAACTCATTATGGAATCTCTTGATTGTTGTGATCTACTCCAAAAGTGAAATATGATCACTCTTGTCTTCAAAGTGATTACATAGGACCTCTCTAAACTCATACCAGCTATTGGCTAATTGGGGGGGCAAACCTCTATACCACTGGAGTGCTTTCCCTTTGAGAGAGTTGCTAACAACCTCATTTCTATATTTTCTTGAGTTACATGATGCACCAAACAAAGGTTCAAAATATTAGCAATATGGTCTATAAGAGGAACTAGATTTTATCCTATATAATAGGTAAGAGACCTTAAAGCCAAGATTGGAATATCATCCCATTGAGTGAGATTCAGAGGGCTACCACCATTGAATGAGACAAAGGCCTGCCTCCTAGGAATGGCCATCTAAAGTATGGGGTTTATAATAGTATTTGGTTAAACAATAATAGCTTGAACAAGAGGATTTCAAGAAACAATAGGGGGAACAAGAGGGGTAGGTGTAGGCTTTAGCTAAGGGGCCTTTTTTTCTTTGTCAATTGTAAAGGTAGCTCAAAAAAATTTGTTCCCTTCCCTTTTGTGGAGGATCTTGTGGTAACTTTGGGGGGCATAAAAATATTATGTAAGCCTGAAAATGAAACTCTAAAACTTAATACTATACTCAAATATTCAATATTAGTCATCCCACTAGGAGTGGAAGAAATATTAGCACTCTAGGTTGTACCCTTGCTTAAAGGAGGACTGTTCAAGTCCTTCTAGGTGGAAGAATTATTATCACTCTAGGTTGTAACATGAGAATGTTCTAAGGCTATGGATTGCCTATAACTAGACCATACCTCTAGAATTTTTAATGAGGCTAGATCCTCTGATGCACCATTTTGGACCCTTTCTTATAAAACCTAAAACTATTTGGGGTAAAAAGGTAGAAGGAGTTGCATAAATCTAAACCTAATCTAAATTATTGTGATGCACCAAGAATTTAATAAACCCACTCTCAGGCTTGAATTATTTAACACACTAATGAAATATGAAAATAATGTAATGTTCACTATGCTTTATATGTAATAGTATTAATTATAGTGGTCTATTTGATGCACTAAAATTAGGGACCAATGAAAATAAGGTCTGGTTAAAGACACTTAAGTTTGGTTATCCACTATATCCTTAAGAAATCAATGCTGAGACACACTATATGACCTGAAAATAAGATTCCTAGCACCTAGGTTGAGTTTGGACATGAAAAAGGAAGATAAAATTCATATTTTCATATTACACAAACATAAAACACCAAATGCAAATTAGTAAAATGACTACAAAAAATCCATTCACTACTCTAAGAGGTGTTTAATACAATTCTAGCAGAGTCTAGTCATCTTAGCCTAAGGGATCCAAAGTAATATCTTGAAGGCTATACTTATAACAAAAGGGAAGAAAAAGAGAAGGGATTTTGGCATTGAAATAGTGGGGAAAGCCTTGTAGATCAAGGAGTGAGGAGGTAGCTTTTGATTGTATTTTACATGCATGTTTTGATCAACAAATAGACCTCTTACTATCCCACTAATCCCTGAGATCCTCTCATTGGTTGAGAGTGTTCCACTAGAGACAAGAGTTTGTTACATGATGATTAAGTCCTATTTGAGTAGAATCAAAGCCCTAACTACCTTTCCAAGTACCAACTCACCACCTCAGGACTCTAAGACCACTTACCCTAATCATGAGGATCAAATCCTTGAATCTTGATACTAACAAACATTCCATGCCTTAGGTGTTGGAGGACCTACTTTATTGATGATGGGAACCCTTTCATTTTTTACATATTTTTTCCATTTCCATATCTGGATCATAGGTCCCACCTATAGATGGAAAACCAATCTATGAACATTGATTTTCCCTATAGTCTTTTATATTAAATGGACCCATGGATCATTTAACACCTTCTATATTATAATAGGTTTAAATAAACCCATTATATCTTTGTGGGAATGAATAATTCATATATGTATAGATATTTCTTTAACCTTGTGAACTAGTCACAAGAATGAACCTTATAAACTATAACTTATCAAACTAGGGATCAATATTTAGATCCAATGGTGGCTCTTTATGTTCCCCATGTTTGACTATATCAACTAGACTTCCCCATGGCATTCGATCAAGATTAATGGCATTGGTAGAACATTGAAAGACCTAAATTCCATGGTCAAAATGGATTCTTGACCCTTGTCAAAAACCTTGGACTCACCTTCACTCTAATTGGCTATCAAAATTTGACTTGGCTTATTGACATATTGACTCTCATTCACTCTATCATATCTTCTAGATACAAATAAGCACAAGCTCTCAGATCTGCCTTTGAATTGTCAACCTTGTCTCCACTCACATGTGTCAAACTCATGTTAATCCTCAAGATCTTGCTATTAGTTTTTAGCTTCACACGCTTGTGTCATGTGTTGACCCCTCAAGATCTCTAACTATTTGACTCATCTCATGCTATTAGATTGAGATATATGATTGAATGAGGATTGTTGATCTTGTTGAGACCCATTATTTGAAAGCCAATGGCTAGTCTATGGTATTAAAATTTATAGTCTATGGGACATGATTTGATGTTTGTATGACTATTGTTGATGGTCATGCAACCATCAAATTTAATATCAAAAGGATTGTTTTGCTCTGTCTTTAAATTTAACATTCACATGACCTTCATTCATCATTCCATAGAATGTGATTGATAGCCTATGGACCATAAAATTTAAACATAGGTAGATTTTATCTTGATATTTAACTTGACATTCATGTGAATGTCTTATGTTTTTTTATGAGCTTTGAAAGCTTGGATCTTGAAGCACAAGAATCATGGAGGCATCAAACTTTAAAAAGATGTTCTTAAGGTAAAAAATGATAAACCCATTTGATCCACTATTCTTGAGAGCTTATGAAACCAATATATTCAAATTTTAAGATGGTTGGTCTATGTCTGCTTCTAGATGATGTCCTGGTAACGGACGAGCTCAAATGACTAAGTATGGGGAGCTTAGTAAAAATGCTTATAAACCCAACTTTGTACATGTATAACTCTATTTGTGCTTCGATGGAGGACCTCAAATTGGAACATAGTAACCTGAGACCAAGGTAAACAAACCCATATGATCACCTTCCTTTGCAACTACCACACATGTGAGTTTTGGCCTTGTAAAAGTGTTCACCCATCTCTACTAGAACCTTCTTGAAAATGGCTAAGCCTAGGAAAACAAGTAGAAAGTTATTGAGGAGCCAACTTTAGACCTTTGTAACTTTTGATGTGCTTAGGTGAAGGATAGATTTAGAGCATATGATCTTGGCACAAAAGTGAACAAACCCATATGACTAATTCTCCTTGACTTATCCACATGTGTGAGCTTTGGCCTCAACAAACTACCCACTTTTACTTTCTCCCACTAGAACCAAGATGTTAGGATGAATACTAGGAGATTCCTAAGTCATTCCAAGCACTATTAACACCTTATAGGGGCTCTACAACTCTGAACCATGTTTTAAATGTTGAAAAACACACGAGAACCTACTTGGTCCCTTTTACTTAGCAATCTTGGACACCTTTCCAAGTCTTAGATCTACTTCTTAATCAAACCATGTAAGAGCTTCTTATGTGGGCCAAAATTAGCCAACATTTTAATCTCTAGATATACTATACACTTCAAATGAAAAGTTTTATGATCTATTTTTAGCAATTGTCAATGTTTGATATATTTTAATAATCATGAAATTTATTTGAAATTGAATATCAATGATCATCTTTATGTTGTCATTAATGGCAAGGGGATACCAATCCATACTTTCTATAGAATACCTAATCTTGTGGGAGTTAAATTTGAATAACTATTTCTAACACGTATTCTATATGATATTATTATATCTAAAATGCAAATGAAATTGAGTATAATTTCACAAAACTGGTCTATTAAGATAAAAGATCATTTTCAAAGGGATGACTTGTTTGAGTCTATGATAGTTGTGAATCCCATATTTTGGAATAGTAATAACAGTCAAAAGTTGATTAGTAATTTATTTCATAAATATATGGGTTCTCTTGTTAAGCATTTTAATAAATTTGTAGATGTCAATGGAGTTGAAATAAAATGTATTTTGAGAAAATATTTATTGACATCGCAGTCAACACATTTTGAAATTACAATGTTTTAACAATAATGCCTTCTAAGTGAATAATAGAAAATAGGCCAATTACATGGCTATGTAAAAAACTTTATCCTATTAGCATCCTTTAGGAAAGTATTAATGAATATTTTTGATTATATGAGATTTTTTAAACAATAATTCTAGGCTTAGTAGAAGATCAAAGAGTATTCAGTACATTATCTTTCATTAATTCAAAACTTCAAAATAGATTAGATAAAAATTTAGAAACCTCTTTGAGATTGTATGTTTCAAATTATGATGTGCACATGTTTCCTTATGAAATAGCTTTAGCAACATGGAGTTATCTAACTAAAATAAGAGGCATCATTAATATAGTGACAAATAAAGAGGATGTAAATAATGACACTAAATATGCCAGTAATATGGTAGATACAAATGTCACTTGTGATGAGTAGGTTTATGTAGGATTATTTCAACTACCCAAGTTTTAGTTGTATATTTATTACAAGTATCATATTCTGAATTCCAAATTCTTATCATTTTTTATATTATAAAATATTTCAATACTGAATTCATTAAAATTGTTAATAGCATTGTCATTTGAAATATTTATTCCATTCATCATGCAACTTTCCCTTTTATTTTATTGGTTCTTCAAATTTTCAAATGGGTTATAATATTTTTTTATTTTTTCTAAATTTGTGTTTTTAAATACATATTTTATTACTTTTGAAATAACTTAAATTTGATATTGTAACACCATATTAATATTTTTAACCTTATATTTTAACTTAAAAATATGAATATTGAAGTTAAATAAAAAGGTGATCGAACACGACTAGCCTATTAAATAACATGACCAAATTCAAAAGAAAAATAAACCATAATAATTTCTTGAAATCTACATCTATAATAACTACAACATCTCCATTATCTAAAATATTATTAATTATTGAATAAGATGAAATCACATCAAATTCAAATCCATGCTTAGTTTAAATCCATAGAAAAAATAATTGTAGTCCACATCACCATGTTGTTTGAACTACATAAACTGAATAAATTGATCTTTGTAAATTGAAACTTATCATTATCATTTCATTTTTTTTTTAAACATAATATTATATTTTCAAATTTAATAATAAGCTTACAACATTAGAAAATTCAAATTCATGCTCACTCGAAATCCATAGAAACAATAATTATAGTCCACATTGTTGGTTGAATATTTTGTCGATCAATGTACTGATAAACAAAATAGGTCTGATCAGCCAAAGTAGGAAGATTGGTCATCCAAATGTTTAGGTTTACCAAATCAAAAGGGGACTAATCTCTCCTCTCATCAAGGGGAGGTTCCCTATATATATATAGAACATAATACTCAAGGGTAGGACAAACCATCCATCTCTCTTTTTTCAGAGATGATGCATGTGGATCAAAGGAAAAACTCAAGGGAAATGACAAAAAGCACTCCTCTTCTTTCAAAACTACTATTCAGCAAGCCACAAGAATACTCTTGGTAGTAAAAGCAAAATGTAACCAAAGATATAGTAACCAGCAAATCAAGATGCAACACAAAGTCTCCACCTGAATTGCTCAAGAGTAAGATACGAAGGACAATCGGGGCACAAAGTCATCCCAAGGTCCTTTACACAAAAATGAAAAGAAAACACACCAAAGGCAATTATGGGGGCATAAAGTCTCTCCACAGTTGATTTCAAGACACCTTCTTGACTACTTTCACTAATTTTGCTTATTGAATTAAAGGAACATAAAATATATCAACGAAAAAGACATAAGAACAGTTTCCCCAAAAACAAAGATATTACAACACAATGTCTAAAAAGTCACTTGCTTTCTTATTCCAATAACAAAATATGATCAACAATCTGAGCTCAAAGTCTCAGTAATGCCTTTCAATTTGGGCAGAGTTTTGTTTCTGATTGTCAAAGAGAGATACATTTACAATAAAAGAGAGTCCCTTATATAGCTCTTCAAGAAGGACACAAGAACCGTAACACATCATGTTGCATTGAAATTTGTTAAGAAGACATGCTAGAATTTAGGGGCATTTAACCATTTTATTTTCTCAATGCAGAGAAATCAGTTACGCTATTGAAAGTTTGCATCTTTCAATGTCTACCTGGTGATCTTTTCTTTCCTCATCGTTCCTTCTTTTTTGGTTAATTGAATCAGCTCCTTGATTCAATCTGATGCTCTGTTCCTTAGTCGCTTCCTGCTGATTGTGGCCTTAAAGCCTTTGAATGCATTCAGGTCTATGCTTTACAAGGATCAACAACTATTTCATTGTCACAACTTTGACGTATGTAGGCACGTCACTATGTTTTTAATGGCTAGTTCGTTGTTCTTAAATTTGATGTCTTCAGGCATGTCACCCCTTGGTCCTTCTTCAGTTTTCTTATTTTGCATCCTCCTAAAGGGAAGGTGACCCTTCGACTTTGGGGGAGTGTCCTTTAAGTTGGAAACCGAGAGTCCCTCGTAAGGGCACCTACCCTTTGGGGTCCTTCGGTGGCCTTTTATCTTCGGCAGTCCTTAGGAGCTTTCTCGCGGGCTTTTTCTGCGGACACTTTCCCACAAACAAAAAGTCCACAGACAATTTCTTGCAGACAAAAAGTCTGCAGAATTGTTCTGATTGATTTGTCTTTGCCTTTGGAAATTCCTTCAAGCTTTCCTCCCACGGCTTCTTTCCCAAATTCCTTCATACTTTTTGTTCGAAGGAATTCCTTCAGACAAAAAGTCCAAAGGAATTATGCCTTAGTCTTTTTCGACTGCCTTAAACAAAAATCTGAAAGAATTTACCTTTGCGGCTTCTTTGAAAATGACCCTTTCGAAGGGTGTTTTTGTCGACTAAGTGCCCTCCGCAAGGGCACTTGTCCTTCGAGAGGCTCTTTTGAACTTTTGTATTGAACTGCTTCTTTGAACCAAGCCAATGAACCCTTTGATTGAACCAAAAGATGTTGAACCACTTGATGAACCGATTGAATGAACCGAAGCATTGAACTAATCCTTTGCACCAAGGCGATGAACCAAGCCGATGAACCAACTAAGTGAACTGAAGCTGATGAACCAAAATCATTGAACTAATTGAATTGAACCAACCGTTGAACCAAGCTTTGGTTCAACGGTTCAATGGCTCATTCCCTTTGATTTGGCTAAGTCTTCTTTGATCCTCGTTGAACCAAATGTGTTGAACCTGTTGAACCTTGAACCCATTGAACCTTTGAACCAAAGTGGTTCAATGGTTCAACGGTTCAATGGTTCAAGCCTTCTTCTCTTTGATAAGTGTTTTGAAGCCGTTGAACCTTGAAGTGGTTGAACTTTGAACCTTGATGAAGCGCTTAACTCTTGCCGATGACGTTGAACCTTTGAACTTGTTGAACCTGTTGAACCAAAATGGTTCAAGGTTCAACGGTTCAATGGTTGGATCCTTGCTTAGATGTTTGCTGATGGACATTTTTTATTGAACCAAGGTGCTAAACCAATCCTGAAAATGACTAAGTATTGGAAACTGATTCTTTTGATTGAACCCGCCTGTAGAAGCCTTTGAACCTGTAAAAATGAACTTGCCTACAGAGTCCATAGAAACCAAGTCTATAGAAATCAACCTGTAAAGCCCATTGAATTTGTCTTGTAGAGTCCGTAGATTCCTGAGAAGCTTGAAAAATGAGGAATTTGAATGCCCAGGTCAAATTTTGGAAAGGGAAGAGACAATTTTGGTCTGTAGGACCAAAATAGTTCAAATGTTGTCCCAAAAATGAGTGATATTTTTTTGGGGGACAACACACATCGAATATGAATGTAAGATGATAAATAAACCATAACATAGTAAAACAAGACTAATTGAAACTTAATAAACTGATTGTTACAAACTCAAACATAAAATTGTCATTTTAAATATATTTTGAAAAAATATATAACATTGTCTTTTCAAATATAATATTGTGTTTACAACATCATAAAATATCATTTTTTTGTCACTCAGAAAGACACCTCACTACTTAGCCACTTTGTCACTCCCATCATGCACATTGTTATTAACATCCTTATAAATCCATGCCTCCACTTCGTCTATGTCATTATTCAATATCCTTACCCTTTCAAGGTCCTCTGTAGTAGAATTAATATGAGCAAGATTTACTTTTTTCACAGTATCTTTTACAAAAACTAAACTTGGATTGACATCTATTTTCTGCTTCAAAAAAGCATCAGGATCCCATCCTTGCTCTTTAATAATTTTTATAAGTGTGTTGTTTTGTTTATTCAATAGAACAAGCTTATCTTTGAATTGAATGATAAAATATAAAAAAAAATTGCGCATTCTTCAAATGAACATTGAGCACCTCGACTTCTTTTTTTAGATTCTCATATTTTACCTGCAATTACAAATGAAATCTAGTTAGATACAAACTAAAATAAACATGACATGAAATTTGATAAAATTGATGATATATTATCAATGATTTTTCCTTCCCTGTATTTGCAATAACAATGAAGTTGGTGCTTTTCACTCATTTATTAGAATATGTTTGGGCTTTTGCATCCAAATTCTTCAACCTGTTTAGCATAATACTAAAAACATTATCATTGTAACTATTAGAAACAAAAATAGACCTAGATTTAGATTGACTAAACAAAGCATCAATATTTGTGGGTTCATGTTCAATTAATGAAAATAAATTTTCTCTCTGAGAGTGGTTGTGATAACATACATTTATTTCTTTTATCAATGCCTTTGCCTAACACTCTCAAACTAATACATTTTTTAACTCATTTATAACTCCTTTCTTAAGACTTAAAATAATATTATCTGATAAAAAATTAATGGAAAAGTTGTCATGCCATCATTAGACAAGTTAACATTAGCTAGTTGGGTGGGAGCTGAAGAGGTATAAGGATCCTCCTAAGTAGTTACATTTGAACTTTGAATAAAATCATGGGCATTGAAAGTAGCACCATTGACTTCTCCACTTTTAATCCCTAGATATTCCTTGTTAAGATCAATTTGATGCAAACAAGCTAATCCCTATGCACTGAAGAGACCTTCGATAGACAAATTTAGGAAGTCATAACCTAATAATTGCAATGTTCCTCTACTAGGTGTTGGCCCTACTAGGAATGAAATATTATTCCCCCTTATGCAAAATGCATTCGATGGTAGTGGTGGTGGAATAATTTTCCTTAGAGATTGAGGGTGCAGTGCAAAAATAAATTATATTAAAAAAATGGTAAATTTAAAAAAACAAAACTCAATGCTAATTTGAAACTAAAGATTTAGTACGTGTAGTTATAGATAGTATGTCCTCCAATCTATGTGTCATATTCTGAGTGATGGGGGTGGTTTGAGTTGCAAGAAGAAAACTTCCACTCAAAAATATATATAATCAAATAAAATTCAACTAAAAAACCTAAACATGGAATGTAAAATACCTTATAGAGAGGATTGAGAAGACATCGATAGATGAAACCTCAGTCGATTCTGAGTCAACTAAAAAAATCAAGAAAATAAATAAGACAATGCACTTGAAAGTTAAAATGTCAATATGCATTTATTATTAAAAGTTTTAAATATGAAACCTGCATTCAGAGATAATTCAAAAGAAACTCTTGGACATTTTGAAATATGAAAGGAATGTAAAGATGATTCTGTAGACTCATAATATCTTGATCCTTCAATTGCATTATGCCCTTTTGAAGAAGCTTGTTTTCATGTCATAAAGGTATGAAATCTTACCTAAAACAAACAACTTTAAACTTTCAATAGTTTATAAACTAAACCCTTCATGTGGTTCGTTTGAATGGTAAACTAACCTCCTGATCATCAACAGACAAATCAGTTTTCATGTCATAAAGGTATGAAATCTTACCTAAATCCAAAAAACTTTAAACTTTCAATAGTTTATAAACTAAACCCTTCATGTGGTTCGTTTGAATGGTAAACTAACCTTCTGATCATCAACAGACAAATCATTTATGCTCATTTTTAGATGCATCACAGTTGGAATTATAGTTTTTTGAAGGTCATATAAGGCCTCATAGTACAAGGTCAGAATAAAATTGGAACATAGAATTGTGGAACTGGGATTGGTACAAACATAATTCAATTCTTACCTAATCCTAGAAGAAATAAAAGTGCACTAGTCATATCTCAAACCAAAAAGAGTGTGAAGAATGTAAAAAACAACCCAAAAGGGAATATCTGCTAGTTTTCCCTATAATACTATTCTTGCAAGGAAAAATTGAACCATTGTTTTAATAAATGGGTCAGAAATGTCATCAATGTGGAAGACCCCTCTTATGACTATTTGAAATGAAAGGTAAAAAATATGATTGAGTCAAAAGGGCAACAAATAACAAAAGTTAAATTTTAAATATGAAAAATAAATTTACATACCATTTCGACCAATCTATAAGTTAAAAGCTGACTCAAAATATTTCTTATCAACATTACTTTTGGAGTTATAGGGTTGGTGTTGTGGAATGGAAGCCCTCTCAAATTATGAATGTCTGTAGCTAAAGTACCAAAGGAGATTAATCTAGACTTGATGTTCACTGTGAACCTCATCTCTCTAGTGTCATAGCAAGACAATAGTGATTTCAAAAGTCCATGGTCTATTTTGTATTGGAGCATGTAGAATAGGTTGCCAAAGTTGCATTTGTAAATCCAATCATTAAATGCATCCGGATATTGCACCAACTTCAAAATATTTGGGCATAAAAAATTCTTGAAAATGTATTTTCTTTCCATGGTATTGGACTATGGAGTAGGTGGATCTTGGATGTGGATAGTTGCGTGAGTAGGTGAATTTTTGTGGGTGGGTACTTGTGATACGTTAATCACTATAAAAATTAGGGGGGATGAGAAAACTATTCTACAAAATGGTTAAAATAAGGGAAAGGGGGGTACTTATAAGCTGAGGGTGGAAACTAGGACACTAATTAGCATACTAATTTTACGGGTTACCTAGAAGCACCAAATAAGTAACATGCAACAAAATAAAGTCCATGCCTACTAGCTACACCAAATGGCATCTCCAAGATGGTATCACTATCTGACAACACCATCCAGGTGCATTGCTTGGTAACACTATCTAGTACAACTGATTAGTAGCACCATCTGGCATAACCATTTGTTAGTGTTAATCAATAGTGTTATTCGATAGCACCATTTTGAAACACTATTCAATCATCCATTTGTTTCAGTCATTCAATAAGATTATCTGATGATTCCATTTGGCATCCCTTTTCAGTTTAATTAAATGGTGGTATGAAAAAACAAAAAAATAAATCTTTTATCCTTGCACTCCTCTCGAATCCTAAGGGATTCACCTTCATGCATATAGGATTTGCCATGCCTTTGAAATAATTTTCCATAGATTCACCAAATAATTCCAAGAGGTTTTCTTGTAGGGGATCTTAAAATTAACCTTGCCTCCACTTAGATCGTGGGAGAATATGCCAGTAAAAAGTTCATTGCATACTTTGTAGAGCATGGAATACGTCATCAATACAGTACTCCTTATACACCATATCAAAATGGTGTTGCAAAAAGGCATAACCTATTATTGTAGAGATGTTTCCTAGCATGGTTGAAGATGTATAACTATGTCATTCATATTGGGCAGAAGCGTGTCTCACAATCATATATCTATTGAACATGTCACCACCCAAGCTATTGATGTAATTACACCATAATAAACATGGATTGGGATAACGATGAAAGTATTTCATCTTCAAGTTTCTGGTTTTATGGCATACATGCATGCCCCAAAGAAGAAAGGGAAGAAATTAGATAAGGAAACCCAGGATGCATTTTTGTGGAATATAGTAATGAGTCGAAAGCATATCAGCTCATTGATCCAAAGACTATGAAGATTCTTATCAGCAAGGATCTAATGTTTGATGAGAAATATGTAATTAGTTCATCTTTCACATAGACATCTGATACAGTCATAAAAATGTAAAATTCTTAGATGAAAATAGTGGTGATGGTCAATCATAAGCTCTAGCACCACAAACTACTACTCAACGTATGCCTAAATGGTATACGAGTATAATTTGAGATGCAAAATTGGATGGACCTTTAAATAATTCATTTACAAGATTGAGGATTCATAGTATGGCTCTTGTAGAGGTAAATTTTACCTTAATGAGCATTGTTGCATAAACATTCGACCCTTTTATAGTTTGTGAATCCTTAGAGACCAAACCTTGGAAAAATGACATGGATGCAGAATATCAGTCCCTCATGAAGAATGACACATGGTAGCTTGTTGATCTTCCACTAGGGAATAAACCAATATGATGTAAATGGTCTTTAAACCCAAATGCATAGTAGATTACAGTATAGATAAGTAGAAGGAAATACTCATAGAAAAGGGCTATGTACAAAAAGAAGGTACAGACTCTAAGGAGACTTTTGCTCCTATAGCTAAGATAAAGATAATTAGAATTATCATTATAATGGATGCACAGTTTGGATGGAATGTTTATCAGATGGACATTAAAAGTGCCTTATTAAATGGAGATATATAGGAAGAGGTCTACATGACTCAACTAGAAGGTTATGTCACACCAAGGTAAGAATAAAAGGTGTGCAAATTTATAAAATCTTTGTATGGTCTGAAACAGGCTCCTAGAGACTGGTATATAAAAATTGATGAACATCTCGTAAAGCATGGACTTCATAGAAATCCATATGATCCCAATCTCTACCTTGAAAAGAAAAGGGGGGAGATTGTTATTATTATTTATGTCGATGATCTAGTCATCACTGGAAGCTTAATGAATATGATTCATACAACAAAGAAAGATCTCAACTGATCATTTGACATGACATAACTTAGGTTTCTACACTACTATCTTGAATTGGAAGTATGGTTAAAAGAGGACCAAATATTCGTGTCTTAGATGAAGTATACCAAGACATTACTCGAGAGGATTCAGATGATGGATTTCAAACCAATGGCTACACCTATGGAGACAAAGCTTCAACTGTCTCGCTCAGATCCATCATTGCCAGTAGATGTCACTCTTTATAGTTAGATAATTGGTAGTCTCATCTACCTCACATACACTAGACCAAATATCATCTATAATATTAGTTATCTTTCTTGGTTCAAGCAGGAGCCAAATGTAAGCCACTGGAAAGCAGCTAAGCCGATATTGCAATATATTCGAGGTACAATGGATTATGGCATAATATACAACAAGAATGATAAGGTCTTGATAGAATACATAGACGCAAATCATGCAGATTCAATTGATGACAGAATATCCACTTCTATGTTTGTATTCTTTTTGGGATCTGATTTGATCTCATGGGGAGCAAGAAGCAAAACTTTGTTTCACATTCTTCTACTAAGGTATAATATCGCGAGCCAGGAGGAGCTGTCTACGAGGAAATATAGCTACATTGCATACTAGCAAGATTGGGAGTTCCTCAAATTCAGCGAACAACTTTGAACTGAAATAATCACGGTGCTCTTAAACTTGTTCACAATCTAATTTTTCATGAATGTACTAATCACATTGAATTTTAAGTCTATTTCATATGCGAATATGTTCAACAACACAATATATAGCTCTGATAGTGTACCACTCAAAATTAGTGTACAAATGTCTTCACAAAGTCACTTGGATGTGATAAATTCGAGGCATTCAGAAATTCTCTCTTCTACTCTCCAAACTATGGTAAATTAAGAGAGGAATGCTAGAATAAATTTATCATAGTAATATGTTTATGTAAAAGTGAGATTATTGTCTATAAAATAACTCATATAGTTTTAAAATTAATTTGTTAATTATTAAATCAAGTCAAATAAAATTTATTATAAAACTTATTTCGTAATATACTGTAAACATTTAACAAAAAATAAAAGACTTTAAGACAAACCTAATTTTTTTTATAAAATCAAATCGACATCATGAATAATAATCTTTACGAAGATTATTAATTTTTATTATATGTGGACACATTCATGAATGTGTGTAAACAAGAAAATAAAGGATTTTGTGACAAGAAAATGAGAACCATAGAAATTAATGATAAAAAAATATTAAGGTAAGTGCCCAGCCACACGACGTTTCTTGCAGGGATCTCAGCTGCGAGTCGGCCACAATACCTTTTTCTCACACCTCTGTAACGATTTCTTGCGGTGGCTTGGATGCGTATGGAAGACTTGATCACAACAGCTGCTAATTGTAATTTGTAATTCTCACAGAGGAGGGTTGTTTGTTTATAAAGAAGACAAAGGAAGGATAAATTCTAGTCAGGACTGGAATAAATGTATGAGTGTGGAAGCCATACTTTAGAAATTAAAAATATAATTATATATATATATATATATATATATAATTATATTTTTAATTTCTAAAGTAATTTTTGTTTTACTAAATTTTTTTAATAAATTTATAAATATTATAATCAAACTCTTAAATTGATTTTTGAATATTCATTAGTTTATATCTAATTTTTGAATTGCATTACTCTTTCAATGAAGAATGTTTCTTTTTCAATAAATTTTCTCTTTCCTAAATCATTTTTTTTTCGTTTATTATATTTAAATATTTTTTATTTTATTAATATTAAAAAATATATTATTTAAATATATAATTATAATTTAAATGTATAGATACTCAGTTTTTATGTATTTATTTTATAATTTGTACGTTTGTAAGTCTCAATAATATAACATTTTGAATTTTCATTTAATATAAGTACTTAATAAACATACAAATATAAAATCTTTTATATTTATTAGACTTTCTTAATAGAAGAAGAATAATCTCTTTTATTGACATGTAATAATTATAAAAAAAATTAAACAATTCTTGTAATCTTATTTTTTAATTTTTAAATTGAAAAACTTTTATTTATAATGTTCATTGGATTTAATAATAGTATAGTCATTTAAAAAATAAAAAATACATAAACATAAATTTATCTTACAAATTATATATTTATCAAGTTTTAGAAATATCGATATTTTTTTTTATCAATTTCAGGGATTACAGGGCCCTTTCTTGATAACATAAAAACTTAAAAATTTAGAATGCCCTGGGTTGACAACATAATTGTCAAGGCCCCAACTTACTAAAAGTATTCAAATTCTTCCACTCTGTAACTAAAAATAGAATTTATCAAAACATAATACTAAAAATACTACATCTCGCCCTTTTTCACTCTACTGTGAGAGCAAAGTATCCTGGTAGGGGAACTTGGAATGAGATGTCTTTTTTTTTAACCTCTTACTACCATCCATTCTTCTTTCTACTCAAATTACATGAATCCAAATTTTGGTTTATACCACATCCACATAAGAGCCTCTACTAGCCTTATTCTTACTATCAAAATACACAAAACTTCTTTCACCCACCCCAACCACCTCAAAAACATGAGTGGGAGCCACCATAGGGACCTTACCCACATTTACATTCTCCTTGTTGAGGGATTATGGAGTAGTTCTTGAAGGCCTATCAAAATCGTATCTCGGGGAAACTATAAATAGCTCTTCATGTTCCTCCTTCCACCACAAAGATTCCACCTTGCACTTGGAATATGGACAAGAAGCAAAAAGATGTCTAATTTGATAACATTTTTGGCATCTAAAGAGAAGCCCCTCAAAATAAAGAGTTTGTAGCTAACATCTACTTTTAACATTCAGCTCAATCTTTTCTAGAATGTCTTGATAAATATCCATACAAACAAGAACCCTGGAAAAAGTCATCCACGAGAATTTCAAAGATGATGCATCAATTTCAAGCAAATTACCCAAGGATCTCTCAATAACCGACAACCTAGTCTCCATCTAAATTTGAAGAGGAAGATATGTTAGCCCCACCCAAATGGGTCTGAGAGAAAGGTTTTCAGTAAATGGATTAAAATATAGAAACCACAGCTTAATTAAAAAAAGATGATGATCATAAATCTAAGATTTAGCCCATAAAATTTTATTATGATTAGCAAGGTTATCAGAAACCAAAATGAAAAAACCTTTGGCACAGGGGTGAATTTCCAAACTACCCTCCAAAATATGCTACCATGTATCTGAAAGCTATTGATGAAGAGTTGGGAAGGAAGGCCAAAACCTATTAAAATGACAAACTAAACCCCTTTCTACCTACCATTCCTCACCTTCTAGCACCTCTTCTAGAGCCTCCTTCTCAAAATGCACAATTGAAAAATCTTTAGCCACTCTCAAAACCCTAAGTTGCTCTTTCTAAGGACCCAAACTACCAACAAAGGACCTAGTTGTGCTAAAACCCTATTTTACTAGGATGGATGGCTGGCCCACCACCCCCACACTCATCTTCCCCACCTCGAGTCTGTTGATGCCTCCCTCCATTTACCCATAAATATCTAAGGTCCTCCCCTTCAGAAGAGAGGGAGACACCCTACAATCTCTATGCTCAACAAACTCAAACTCCATAGAATGTAGACCCCCCTCCATCTCCATCATCATTTTGTCAAATGGCTTGGAAAAAGCTCTGTCTGTGGAAGTGAGTAACTTCGACATCAACCGGAGAGAACTTTCTTAACCCACCTACAAAATATTGATATTTTTAGTAATCAACATATAAATATTAAATTATTCGTATTTATAAATTTTTTTTATTAAAATAAAACTTTTTCACTTTACCCAATGTACAATAATAAAAAAATTATACAATTTTAATAAATATATTTTCTTTTCTTTTAAAACAAAAAAGTTTTTATTAATAATCCTCTTTAATTTTATAAAGTTTGAATTAATATATATACTCTTCAATATAGTATTACTAACCGCAATAAATTTTCAAATACATATTATGTATGTACCACTTTCTAAATAAATATATATTTATATCATAATTTTAATATTTCTTAAACCATATAAAGGTAACATTTAGTCTTAAACTTTGAAAACAATACATTTTTACTCACATTATAATTTTCGTATTCCTTAAACTTGGAAAACATTGCATGTTTAGTTTCTATCTAATAGAAGTATCGTTGACCAATTTCACCACAAGTCAAATCAGGTCAACCCCCTATAGTTGAAACCTTGTTATAGGGGTCTACTAGGATGTGATTTGTATTCCATGGTCTTAGTAAGGTCAAACATGTGTTTTCATCTTTTTCACTTTCGTCTTAGTTTGTCTTAAGTCATTCTAAAGTCATTTCGAGTCATTTATTGAGTTTGTATGGTTTCCATAAGGGAAAAGTGTTCCAAAGTGTATTTAAACATCCCCCATGTTATATGCTTGTTAGAGGTGGTAGTCTTGGATTGATAAATGCAGGTGTTATGTCAGAACAAGAAGATCAATGGTAGTTTAGGCAATTTTTAGTTTCTGTATAACTTATGTAGCATATTTGGCATGTAGAAGGACTTCAGGAGTATCTATTGAGCTCCCCTCAGTTCACATCCATGCTTGATCAGCTTTGACAATCTGAAAATGGCACAAAACTATTCTACCTTTCAATCGCTTTCCTTTGCATGAAAAAATGGTCAATCAATTTTAGTCTAGTACGGATAGTTATAGGTGAGTTGGATAAAATGATCTTGAGATATGATATCACTCTTTATCTACCTTAAATCCATGGTAGGAGTTAGAGGATCAGTTTCTTTCACTCTATGAACCATTACTTAGAATGCTAGTAACTCTTTTCTACTTGCTCATTCCCATACCCTTAAGTTTATTTCTTTGTTTAGATTGGTCTAAGAAATTAAATATATGTAAATGTTTTTAGAGACTGTAACCATCCCACATGGTTCTCAGTCATGATTGCATGTTTGGAAGTCAAAGAATGATCAGAAGTACCAGTCTATAGAAGGTTTCCATCATTTGCAGAGGCTTATATCCTTGTTTGGTCTCCATAACAATGGTAATGCAAGGTAACATGTTGTGTTTTAATCTCCCACTACATAGTGATCAATCTCTTCTTTGGAGGTTTGGTGTCAAAGACTAATATTGATGAAGAACACAATCACATACATGCATAGTCAATTTCCCTTATAGCAGTCACCTACGGTTAGGTGAAAAAGATCTTTGAATAGCCATGGTGATGGTATGAGAAGGTTTCAATGTGTTGATTACATTCTCAACGTGTGAAAAATCATTTTGAGCTATCCAAAATGGTTTAGGATTGGTTGTGACAACCAATGCTTCAATATACATAGTCTTTTTTCTAGTGTGCACCTACAGACAGCTCCATAGAGGTCTGAGAAAGATAAAATACAAGTGTTTCACTCATTTGAGACCTTAATTAAGGTCTAAGAACATGGATAAGGTATTTATTACAATTGTGAAGTCATTTTGTGCAGTAAAGTCTAAGTTCAAGGTTTGTAGATTTGAAAATTTGCATTTAGGGACATATTAACTTAATATTTCTGAAACAATGATCTTGTCTCACAAAGGATCATCCCATGGTGGAATATCTTGAATTAGAGACTAGTGTAGTGGTTCCATTAGGTAGCCTAAGTATATGGGAAATGTATTGCAAAATAAAATGGTTATTTGGTCAAGAGAAGGTGATGTAAGAGGGCTTCCAATTCAAATAATATTTCACTATAGACTTTCAATGTCATCTACAGTATCCTAGAAGTCTAAATGGCCTTAAAACACCATGTGACATAATGGCGGTGTAACCTTCAAGACAAGTGACTCCATTGGAATGAAAATGGCACTAGTATCCCAAAGATAAATTGAGGGAGATTAAGCATAGGGTTTTGACATAGGTGAGCACCTATAGGATCCTCTCTTGTTCTTAAAATGTCACCTATAGTCTAATTGTAGACTGACAGTACATTGGGAGCATGACAGCTTGGGTGTTGGCTTAAGCATATGCATGATATGAATGAGTCCAAAAAATTGTGAGATGATATTGAGAACTTCAATAAGGGCCTAAGCATGAAACAAATGGATAAATCATGAACATAACTTACATGAAACCCCAATCTCAAATGGGATAAACACCTACAACCTACTACAGTTCTTGGACTAGACCTAGTCAAATGGAAAGTGTATGTTGAGAGAGATGGAAAAAATATTGGGTGTTGAGCATGTGGAAACTAGTTAAAAATTATTACTACCATCTCATGTAATACTCATATCAAGGAAATAGGACAAGGGATAAGTTTCAAACTTCAACCTACAATCATGTTCACAATCCATACACAGTCAAGTCTTATGAGTCAGTGTTAAGGGATTTAGAATTTGATGGCTTAAGAAAAGTGATCCAACCCTAATTTTTGGTGTAGAATTTCCTCAAGACATATTTCAACCCTTCATATCTTCATATTGACAATAAAAATAGGGTAGATGCCCTCTATTTTATCTTAGATAGAGGGCACTCCCAAACATACATGACTACAGGCTTGGTAAGTAAATGGTGGGAGGATAATGTGAAATGTCTTGGATCATGTCAAAATTGTGTAGAAAGTTGTGTTGAACATGAACAAAGGTGGATACATCCATTAAGGTAGCATTGATACTTTGGGTAGGTTTTAGGTATAGAGAACATAGTTAGGCATATTAGGCCTAGAACTAGGTCGAAGCCCTTCAAGGGATTAACATCAATTCTAATACTAATGATCATTCCTATCCATTATATGACATTTATGAGGAGGTTTAGGATGATTTTTTACCATTAATGTACAAAAAAACAACACAAATTGATCATTTAAGCCTAAAGCATGGCATGGGTGCCTAGAATGCACTCAAGAGATCAATAGGCCATCTTCAAGAGATCACACCTATATGGACACATTACATGGTGACCTAAGGAGATAGTAATGGTTTAAGGAACTCATACACTTGTTTTTTTTTGGAATTTTTTTGGTATTTGGATGTATAGGATTTATGAATTATCTATAAGAGCTAAAACCTGCTAAAACCCTCTTAAATCCTTGTCAAAGACCTAATTGGAAAGAGATGGATGGGAATGCATTCAAAATGGGTTGTTTTATTAGGAAAGTGTTTTTACTTGTGTATAACTCTCACATTCTCCTTCCCATCTAGTTGGTTTTTACCCTACTTGTATGGGCAAGCCTGAAACAATGTTTTTTATAAAGATCTATCTTGTTTTGAAGGTTTAGAGAAGATTTTAAGAATGAAAACCATTAGAGGGGGTAAATTAAGACCTATTATAAATCCTTATGCCTATTTATCATCATACATTTTCATGGAAATACTTCTTCTAACTCATTCATTTTAGGCAATCTTTGGTAGATAGTGAAAAGGGATAGTGACTGCCAAGCGAGAGAATGAGAAGTCAGTTTTTAGACCTTTTAAGGTCTAAATCATGGATTGGGAGAAGAGGGGTCTTAGATAGGTGTCCTAATACCTCTTCCTTAGATTTTTTTGGTAAATTAAAGGCCACTTTGTTGATTAATGTGAATAATGAGGCTGAGAGAGCTAATGAATGACTATAGATGGTAAGAACAAGTGTCCAAAAGAAGGTTATGAGTTATGGACATATATGATGACTATTATTGCATATTTTTAACCCACCTAAGACTATGCACATATTTCAGCTCTCCCTATTCTAGTTTCAAGTGCTCAAAAGATGCCTAATCATGAAGATGGATTTTAGGAAGGTCATTTGAGGACCCTACACTAGTTTTGGAGAGTTTGATGCTTTAGATGGATACTTGTCCAATAAGACCTTCCATACCTCTTCTTTCCATTTAATTATTCTAAAACTTAACTATTTTTCATTCCTTGGCATGTGGCATTGTGAATTTTGAAATTCTCTTCTCCTCTCTCCTCTCACACATTCTATAAATGCAAGCCAATTTAGCTCTTGTAATCTAATTTCACACCTGGTATGGTGAAGCCCTATTGGTTTGAAATTTTAATTTTACTTTGAAATAAGATATGCAATATAGTTTTTAGTTTATAAAATATCTTTTCTAAGTATGTGAAGTGATTAATAATGAAATTTCAAGTGATTGATATCTATCCTCGCTTTCTCTCAATCCTTTCATGTTTATTGTACATTATTTCCACTCTGACATGTCACATGAAGGGTTGTCAAGTGAATTGGTTTATCTTCAAGTGTTAATACTAACCTTAGTGTATTCAAATGACCTCCGGTTCACTCACCTTGAGTAGTTCCATTCATATCACCTCCATGTTTGAAATACTAATGTTAGAGAAATTCAAGATTTTAAGGCTAGTGTTATGAGTCATATCTCTTATTGAAATTATATGATGGTCAAGTGGAGATATTTTTGGTGTATCACCTATTTATAATATCTTAATTTCATGTATACTTATATCTATTTTCACACAAGAAAATAGTTAGTATAGATGATAAACATTCAAGGATCAATCCAGGGAGTTAGCCCTTAAATTGAGAGGTTTACTTATACCATAGGCAACCCATAGACCTAGGGGTATTCCAATGTTTTCCAAATATTATATTAGGCTTTAAAACCATCTTATAAGGTGAAATATTTGGTGATAATATTTTGGGCATGCCCGATGGGATCATTGTCTCAAAGACATCTTGTCAAGGTGAATGTTAGTCTTGACAACATCACAGCTCTATATGGTGTTTGACTCAGTATTTAAAAACTCCATTCAAGGTAATATCTAGTTGTAGACCATTATTTTATCATATTATTATGTTCATAATTTATGGTCCTTACTAGTTTATCTTCTAATATAATTTTCAATTATTTAAACCCACATGTTCAACTTGAACTTCCTCTTGAATTTAAACATCCCTAGTCTATATTGACCTTTGAATAACAAGAGGACTTTACAAGCCAAGAATATCAAGAGAGTGAAGATGAAATTGAGGAGAAAATGGGTAGGAAACATGCCTTCCCAACCTTTAACACTCAAAATCCTATCCATCTCAATGCATATGATGATATAACCCCTAATGCTACCAAAAGTGTTCCCACATTCAATGGTAAAGGTCATGTCACTCCTAGTGAGCATATTAGGGATATCTCAAAATTTTGTAGTTTTCATAATGTTACTAAAGTCAATATTTATATTATAATCCTTTCCATTGCCATTTGATGGAAATGACTTTACTAGTATAGGACATTGGTCAGAGGTTGTATCATAACTTGGGATGATTTTGGAGAGCTATTGACATTAAGATTTGAAGACAAGAGTGATCACACATCACTCATTTAACATCTCAATGTAATTCAAAGGGGTCCTAAGGATATAATGCATGATTTTAATGAGATATTCCAAAGTAATTGGCATAGGTTTCCTTCTCCCATGAGACTACCTGATAGCTTTGTGTTTCCTACATATCTAAGGGATATTATTATTGACATAACCATAATGTTCCATTCCATGGATGGTTACACCTTACTTGATGCATATGACCTTGACATTAGAGATAAGAATTGCCTAATTAAATATGGAAATTTACCTCCAAAATTTTACATGCCTCTACTTACAAATACATCTGTTGATATTCCAAGTGTTTCTCAAATTCCTAATGCAAATGCCCAGTCTAGAATTGACCATAAGAAGGTAGAAGATGCTATTGATAAAAATGCAAGGATTAAGGCCTTAGAAGCTAAGATTTGATAATTAAATATATAGTATGGAATTAATCAAAACCTTTACCCATATCCTCAACAAGGAAATAGGTTCCCACCTCAGAAATATGGTTATTAGAGAGGTCAAGGAAAAACTAAATTTAATAGGCCTTCTAATGCATACAATCCAGCTTCTACCTACAACACAAGAGCCATGGTGCCAACGCATAGAAACTTGGTGAAAGTAGAGGAATGGCACCAAGGTTAATTCATGAATGATAATGAAAGTGGGGAGAAATATTTGGTTTCTCAAATAGGAGTCACTCCCAGCTATTAGTAGAAGATGAAGTTCTCATATAAGCAAATGAGGGATGGCAGCCCCAAAAGGTAAACCTTGAAAAATTTATAGTGGAAGATACATTTGTTCTCAATCAAGGTAATTTAGTTGTAGACAGTACTAGATAAAATAATAAGGCCTTGGGAGATGACCATGGTGTTCATGAAAGTTCAAATAACTCTCCTACAAGGTAGTAAGGTGTGATTGCAAGTATGACAGCCCCTACAACTTTTACACCCATTTCAAATCAGAATGTTGGAAGGGTGAATCAAAATGCTCTAGTGTATCAAGGTAAAAACACTTCATTGACTTAAAGGACTCAAATAAAAGTGAGTGATCCTATTTTAAATATTGTGGAATCTTTGAAAAGTGCTAAAACATATATGTCTCTTTGGGAAATGCTTCACTTACCTAGTCAAAAAGAGCTCCTTCAAGAATAGCTATCCATAATTCATAATAGACCTAAACCATAAATTCATATCAATGTTTCTCTCACTAATACTCTTAATAACATTATGGAACCCTATACTAAATATGAAAATCCTCCACCCTTCTACCTTACTCTCATTATTGGAGACAAACTTGTTCACACTGCATGGTGGATAGTGAAACTAGTACTTCAGTGATGACTAAGGCTACAGCTGATAAATGGGGCTTAAAATATGATCCATATAATAAAATGGTGATTCACCTTGATAGACACCTTCTAATTTAGTAATAATTTTCAAAATTTTGAAGGATTTCATGCATGATTATCCTAACTCCTTCATCCTTCAAGACATAGTGGTGGTTGACTTGCCTTCTCACTTTGTTATCTTCCTCTCAAGGGATTTCATAACCAAGATATGAGGCTAACTCTTATCTAATTAGACCTTATTGTCCTTCATGTCAAGGTATGGAGCAAAGATAACCATTAGAACTCAACCAGTAGCTAAATTTCATAGTGGGTCTTATGTAGAAGCAAAATCCAATCTAAATTATGTCATCAATGATCATGAGGATTCTATTGTGGATGATGGATCATCCTCTAAGATTAAGGGAATATCTGATTTATTTTTAGATGAGTATGGTACAAAAAATTATGGACATGATCCATACACTGAATTTGAGAAAAATGATCTTGGCACATACATCATCCATGAAGGATCATATGAACATTATGAGGTAAGCATTGAACATTATTTTTCCATAAGATGATGAGGGTGATTAACATATTAATATATATGATGATGATATTTTGAAAATTAAGATAGATCAATATGATGAGAAATACAATTCTATTTTTTCTTGTACTTGATGGAGGTATCCATGAACATGACAGTCATGAAGAGGAAGATGACCTATGGCAAAGGTTTCATGCCATAAGTCAAGAGTTTGAATAGTTGAGTAAGTTTATTTATCCTCCTAAAAAGTGTGTGTCTGATGATAAGGTTATTGATGAGCCTAAAAATTAGGTGGGAAAGTGTTTTTTTAAGCATTAAGATGAATACGAAGTTACTATCCAAGAGGATATAGTCATGAAAGAGTCAAATGAGACCAAGGTAGATAGGTTTGTGTTTGAGGAGTAGTCAACACCTCAACCTGAGGTTGAGTCACTTTCCGATGCAAGAGGAGAACAAGCTTAGTATTTCTAAACATTAAGTGCATCATGATAATGAAGAGGGTGAAGTTGAGGCAACCTTGATTACTCATAATCTACATCTTGAGAAGAACCAATCAGATGTGGTAGAAGTCAAGAAGGTTTTAGTTTCAAAAAATATCCTTGGGAGGCAAAATGGAACATCCTTGAAAGCTCAAAATAGCAGACTTGTAGGTAGAAGAAGACCTAAGAATGGTATGCCATTTAACCATCAACATGAGAATGTTTTTGTTGACAAGCATGTTCCACATAATAGGTTGATTTGATGGAGCAATAAGGATGCAAGAGGTACCATCTTTGACCCTAGTTGAGGCACAGTGAGTTGTTCTTCACCTAAAGTGTTTGAGGTCTTAAACACATTATGATATGTGGTTTTTCTTCTATTATGTGTGTTTTATGTAAGTGTTCTTGAAAACACATGTGTGTTTTCATAGTTGTGTTATCTTATGTATTGTTTCTTTTTATTTGGTGTGTTTGGTGATATTTCAAAATCATTTTGGTGTTAGTATTATGCATAGGTGACTCTATAAATCAATGGATAGGAGTAGGCTACAGGTCTTTGGCATAGTTAGCTTGCCACCCCTGTAAATCACCAAGAATGTTGAGAAATTTGACCATAATTCAAATTAGGTCAACCCACTATAGTTGAAAACTTGTTATAGGTGTCTAATAGGGTGTGATTTGTGTTTTATGGTCTTAATAAGTTTAAACATGTGGTTTCATCTTTTTCACCTTCATCTTAGTTCATCCTAAGTCATTCTAAGGTCATTTTTAGTCATTTATTGAGTTTTTATACTTTACATAGAGGGACAAATGTTCCAAAATGAATTTCAAAAACCCCCATGTAAGATTCTTGTCAGAGGTGGAAGCCTTGGATTGAAAATTTTAGGTGATATGTTAGAACAAGAAGATCAATGGTAATTTAGGTAGCTTTTAGTTATTGTATGGATTATGTAGCATATTTATCATGTGGTAAAAATTAATAAGTGTGTATTTAGCTCCCATAAATTTATTTTCATGCTTGATCAGCTTTGACAAGCTCAAAAATCACATAAAATTATTCTACCTTTCCATCGCTCTCATTTGCACAAAAAAATTGTTAATCGGTTTCAGTATAGTATGGATAGCAAGAGGTGAGTTAGATAAAATGCTCTTGAGGTATGATATCACTCTTTGTTTAATTTAAATCCATGGTAGGAGTCAGAAGATTAGTTATTTTTTCTCTATGAGTCATTGCTTAGAATGTTAGTAATGGTTTTCTACTTGTTCATTCCCATACCCTTTAGTTTCCTTCTATGTTTGGATTTGTTTGATAAATTAAAGTTGTGTAAATGTTCTTAGATAATATGAAAATTATTCCCACATGGATATCAATCATGATTTCATGTTTTTATGTCAAATAATGAGACTAACTATCTTACTTCACTAGTTGAGGGCTCCATTACTAGTTTGTATAAGGTTTCCATCATTTGTAGAGGCTTGTATCCTTGTTTGATCTTAATAACAATGGTAATTCAAGGTAAAATTTTGTGTTTTAATCTCACACTACATAGTGATCAATATCTTCTTTGTAGGTTTGGTCTCAAAGACTAATATTGATGAAGAACATTGTCACATACATGCACAGTCAGTTTCCCTTGTAGTAGTCACTTATAGTTAGGTGAAAAAGAGATTTGAATAGTCATGGTGATGGGATGAAGAGATTTCAAGGTGTTGATTACATCATCAAGGTGTGATCAATAATTTTGAGTTATCCAAAATGGTTTTATATTGTTTGTGACAACCGATGTGTCAATATACACAGTCGTATTTTTGGTGTGCACCTACAAGTAGTTCCATAGAGGTCTAAGAAGGATGAATTACTTGTGTTGAAATCATTTGAGACATTAATTAAGGTCTAAGAACATGGATAATATCATTATAAAAAATGTTGAATCATTTTATGCAGTCAAGTATAAGTTTAAGGTTTGAATATTTGAAAATTTGCATTTAGGGGTATATTACCTTAATATTTATGAAACAGGAATCCTATCTCACAAAGCATCATCCCATAGTGGAATATTTTGAAGTACAGACTCGTATGGTGGTTCCAACATATAGCTTAATTATAGGGGTAATGATTTTTAAAATAAAACGGTTTGGTCAAGAGAGGGTGATGTAAGAGGGCTTCTAATTCAAACAATCTTTCGTTGTAGACTTTTAGTGTCAACTATAGTATCCTTGAAGTGTAAATGGCCTTACAAAACCATGTCACATAAAGGTGGAATACCCTTCGAGAAAAGTGACTCCATTAGAATGAAAATGGAAATAGTGGCTAAAAGAGAAATTGAGGGAGCCTAAGCACAAGGTTTTGACATAGGTAAGCACCTAAAAGAGCCTCTCTTATTCTTAAAATGTTCCCTATAGTTTGATTGTAGACTAAAAGTACATTGGAAACATGACAGTTTAAGTATTGGCTTAAGCATAGGCATACTATGAATGAGTTGAAATAATTATGAGATGATATTGAGAAATTCAAGAAGGGCTTAAACATAAAACATAGGGCTAAATCATGAACATCACCTACAAGAAACCCCAATCTTAATTGTGATAAACAACCACCTCTTGCTATAGTTCTTGGACTAGACCTAGTCAAATGGGGAGTGTATGTTGATAGAGTTGGAAGAAAAATTAGGATTTAATAATGTGTAAACCAATCATAAAGTGTTAAATCCATATCATGTAATACTCAGAGAAAGGAAATAGTATAAGGGCTAAATTTCAAACATCAACCTACAGTCATGTTGATAGTTCATACATAGTCAAGTCTTATGAGCTAGTCTTGAGGGATTTAAGAGTAGAGGGATTTATAAAAGTGAGATTATCCTAAGGTTTGTTTTATATGGTACTAAAGACCTATTCTAACCCTCTATATCTTAACATTGACAAGAAAAATAGGGGAGATGCCCTCTATTTTATTTTAGATAGAGGGCACTCCCAGATAGACATGACTACAAGTTTGGTAGGCAAATGGTGGGAGGAAAACATGAGAAGTATTGGATAACATCATAATGGTGACTAAATTCATGTTGAGAATGAAAAAATATGGAAAAATTCTTGAAGTCAACATTGATAATCAGAAGAGGAATTAGGTGCAAAGAACACAATTAGGCTTATTAGGACAAGAACTAGGTCTAAGCCCTTCAAGGGTTTAAATTTAATTATAATAATAAATGATCATTAATATCCATTGGATTAAATTTAATAGGATGTTTATTATGATTCTGTACCATTGTTGTGTAGATAAACAACAGAATTTTATCATTTTAGCCTAAAAGCTTGATAGGGATGCCTAAAATGCACTCAAGAGCTTGAAAGGCCATCTTCAAGTGATCAAAACTATAAAAACATGTTGCATGGTGAACTAAGGATATATTAATGGTTTAAGGAGATCCTACACTTGGTTTTTATGGAATTTTTTTGGCAGTCGGATGTCTAATACCTATGAACTATCTTTAAGAGGCAAAACCTGCTAAAACCCTCATAATCCCTTGTCAATGACCCAATTGGAAAGATATGGATGGGAATAAATTAAAAATGGGTTGGTTAATTAGGAAATTTTTTTGTATTTGTGGATAAATCTCCCATGATCATTTCCCCCTAATTAGTCTGCACCCTACTTGTACGGACAAGCCTAAAATATGCTTCCTTGCAAATATTTATCTTATTTTATAGGTGTGAAGGAGATTTGAAGAATGAGAAAAATTATAGGGGTAAATTGAGACATATTATCACTCATTATGTCCATTTATCATCATGGATTTGCATGTAAACACTTCTTCTAACTCATTCATTTTAGGCAATCTTTGACAGATAGTGAAAAGGGAGAGTGACTGCCAAGTGAGAGATTGAAAAGTTGGGTTTTGGACCTTTTAAAGGTATAAATAATGGATCATAAGGTAGAGGGGTATTATATAGGTGTCATAACACCTATTAATTTGATTTATTTTGGAAATTTAAGGCCACATAGGTGACAAATGTGAAGAATGAGGCTGCGAGAGCTAATGAATGACTGTAGATGGTGAGAACAAGTGTCCAGAAGAAGGATATGAGTTAGGGACATATATGATGACTATTATTATTTTTCAACCCAAATAATAATTTTTACATGTGTCAACTCTAATTATTATATTTTTAATCACTCAAAAGATGTCTGTTCAAGAAGGCCATTTGAGGACTGTATGCTAGTTTTTGGAGAGTTTGATGCTTCAGATGGACGTTTTTATAAGAAGACCTTATAGACCTATATTATCAACTTAGTTATTATAAAACATAATTGGTTTTCATTCATTTAAATATGGGATTGTGACTTTTGAAATTTTCTTCTCCTCTCTCCTCTTACACATTCTATAAATGCAAGCCATTTTTGATCTTGTAATCTAATTCCACACCTGGTATGGTGAAGCCCTATTAGTTTGAAATTGTAATTTACCTTTGAAATAACATATTAAATCTATTTTTGAGTTTACAAACTATCTTTTTGAAGTATTAAAAGTGATGTATAGTGAAATCTCAAGTGATTTATATCTATCCTTTCTTTCTCTCAATCCTTCCATGTTTGATGCAAGTTGTTTCCACTTTGATAGGTCACATGAAGTGTTGCCAAGTGCATTGATCTATCTTCAAGTTTTATTAATATAATTAGTGTTTGAAAATGACCTCTGGTTCACTCACCTTGAGTATTTCCATGCATATCACCTCCATGTTTGAAATACTAATGTTAAAGCAATTCAAGATTTTAAGGCTAGTGTTGTTAGTCATTTATTTTAGTGAAATTGTATGATGGTCTAGTGGAGATATTTATAGTGTATCACCTCTTTATAATATCTTACTTTCATGTCTACTTTTATCTCTTTTCACATAAGTAAATAGTTATTATAGTTGATACACATTCAATGATCAATCTAGGGAGCTAGCCCCTTAAACCTAGAGGTATACTTCTACCATAGGCAACTCATAGGCCTAGAGGTATTTAAGTGTTACCCAAATATATTATATATCTATTCCTTACTAGAAAAACTTGATAAATTATCCATGAATATCTATAGTTGACAAATTTAGATATGGCTATTTTTAACTAATTTATGGGATATATATGTTGTTATAGGGTAGTAGGATATTGCTTAGTTTACATGATCATGCTACTATGAGTTAGATGTAAGTATATATTAATTTATTATCATGTTGATTTGTAATTTCAACTATATTTTATGATGAATGTATATTATCACTGTTATAGTCTAACTATCTTTTTTGTTGTGAGGTTCACACAGGATAACCCATCCCTCAGAATGAGATGGAAGGAAAGCATCATCAAAGAGGGTGATGCAGATTGAGATGTTAGAAGATAATAGAGAAATTGATTGGTACCCTACACACACCATAGATATTTAGCACATGTTATATGCATAACGAGTGGTTAACATAATATGTTTTGATGTTGTTTGTGGTAAATAGTCATTTTAACCATGATTTGCTAACATGGTTATTAGTTATGTGGAATTTGTCTTACATGACTTATTTGTGTGTCCACTAATGCTTTGGAGATTTTAAATATTTGTGTGTATGATCATTTAATGTTTTGGGGATGAGATTAGCATAATTTAATTTAATTTAATTAGGATTTATTGACTAATCTATCCTAGTGTTTAGAGATGATAATTTTATTAGTAAATATACTAATTTTTATAATTATTGATGGAATCTAAAAAATTAGGAGGAAATAAAAATAAGAAAATCAAGATTTATAAAAAGAATATTAAAAAAATATTTTAAAACAAAAAGAAGGCCATCTTAATAATAAAACTAAGAAAATACATTTAATAATGATAATAAGACATTAAATTTTAGAAATAAAAAGGACCAAACTTATTTTATAAAATAAAAGAAAATCATTGGCAAAGAAAGGAAATAAAACAAAAAGAAAAAAAAATGAAAAAGGGTTATGACTATTTATTTCAAGGGAAAATTGAGAAAGAGGGACGTAGAAGATGGAAAAGGGAGTCGGCATGACTCTGAGGAGAATACAAAAGAAAAAAAAAAGAAAAGGAGAGGAAGGAGAAGTGCAGTAGAGGAACATGAATTGAGAGGTTTCTGGGAAGAGCGCTACCAGGTAGGCACTATGCCTTCTATAATCTTAAAAAATTCTATGAGTTTAGATACATTATTTTGTGTATGAATCAATTTGATTATTTTCAAACAGAGCCTTTCTTAAACTTATCAAACAGTAAATAGATCATATGAATTTTTAACTTATTCCAACTAATGGACTTACATAAGGGAACATTATACAGTTTGATAACTTAATATGGTTCCATAGTGGGATTATAAGTTACAAAATATTTTAGAGAACAACATAATAATTTTACATTTAGGGAAGATTATAGGGATTACATTACATGGGTGTGGTATTTCTCTTATTATAGTATTACATGGGTGGGAATTTCAAAAGTGTTTCCATTTACCTTTTGATGGTAATGAGAAATAGTAAAGAATACTTAATTTTTTAAAACATATCATTAGTCAGTATGTGCCAAGGTAGTTAACAATGGTAGCTCATTCCAACTATGTCCTATGATTAAATTTTCCCCTCTTCTAACCTGCCAAGTGAACCTACCTTTGAGAAGATCCATACTTATTAAAATATTCTTAGAGGTACTTGATAAAAAAGGTATGCCATGTTGTAGCTATAATATCCTCATATGGTTGAATGAGACATTTCCTAGTAATGATCTTACTCCATACAAAGGACAAGTTTTGCCTAAGTCTATGCGCTGCCATCATGGTGAGAGATTGATCCAAGACCTTAATATTTTTGACATTAAGCCCTTTATCTTGTTTGATGGAGTAAACCACAAACCAAGACATAAGGTTGTGCCTATATTAGTCTTCCAACTCTCTCCACAAAAAAATATATCTATTCTTATTATTTGGTTTTTGGTGTACTTGGTTAGGGGTAGCAATGTAAGAACGTAGAAAGTAACCACTTGAAAAACATCTTCTAAAATTTATATTCTCCTTGTAAATGTGAACTAATAGTTTGTTCACTTGTACAATTTGCTTTTCATGTTAATACTCTAAGTAAGAATAGTGCCCAGTTTTTGTGTATATTGATTGGTATAGGCATTGTGATTATAAACACCCACACACACACACACACACACACACACACACACAAGTTTGATATATGGATGTGGCATTGTGCTATTTTGAATCACTGTTATATATATAACTCTATATGGTGTAGTAAGAGTTTAAAATTATAGCAAAGTAAATTCAATGATAGCTATATAAAAATGCCTTATGATATAACTGTTCATTCTACCCCTACTTTTTATAATGATTTTATAAGGGAGATTTAAGTTAGAATAATTAGTAGTGGTTAAAACGTGGTATTGAAGTTAAGTCAGTCACTCTATTTGATTGTATAACTTGTATCTTATGGAAAATAATTGAGGTTCACTATTTTCAAGTTCACTTAAAAACTCAAGTCTCATATCAGAATGATATTACCCTCATTACACAAGTGTATATGTATAGATGAAGCACATTTTAATCATAGTTAGTCTAAATAAATTATTCAAAAACATATATGGTTTTACATATTCATCTGTTATTTTATTTTTAAGCTATGTGGTATGCATGTTATATTTGTGAAATATTGTAGGGTTGTGCTACTATAACATGCTGCTTGGTTAATAGTGTGCTAATGAGAGAACAAGAACATCTACGCGTAAATTTGTTATAGAGGTGTGTACTCTATATTTTAGTGCCATGGGAGGACCCAAACTATTTTGATACTCATAAAATAAAAATGTACGTGTGCATGACTATGAACTCTCAGAGTGTAATACTAGGATGAAACATCTCATGTATCATATAAACTAAGACTACCTTTATTATGTTTAGTTGTGTACACAAAATTTATATCTTAATTAAGTTATATAATTAAAACTTAGTAGAAAATGTCTCTTGAATGTGGAGATTAACTAATAATTGTGGACTTTGATATTATGGGTGTCATAGAATGTCCTATATGGAAATTAGTCGTGACAATTAGAGAATTTTAGTCTTAGACACATAATATACCTAGATGGAAATTAAGGTTTTATGATGTAAATGAAAAAAAATACTATATATATATATATATATATATATATATATATATATATATATATATGGTTTGTGTACATGTATACATTGAGAAACCAAGCCAACACATAAATAAATTTATAGCCAAGTGTAATGTCATAAACGTAGTTAAGTATATGGGAGGTTTTTATTAAGACATATAAGTGGATATTAATATAGTATTTAAATATTAATGGAGTACTTACATATGGTGCATGTTATGATTAATAAGTACTCATATATAAAAATTATACCTATAGTTGAATAGATAATTACAATGAGTCATGTAGTTTATTATGGACCAGACACTATAACCATATTAAAATAGTCCTTTAGCAAAAAAATTGAGATGCTTGAATGAATGTTATAATGGGTTTATGAATTCTCTTTTTCTCTACAATTGATTGATTGGTTGTTAATTATATATTAAGTACTTATATGCAGTAAATTATTATGAGTGTGTATAGTTATATCTAGCATATAGTGATACACCGATATGCGTATGTATATGTTATGTTACTTTGGAATGATAGTATGTAGTTTAATCTTAGGGTATACTTGGGGTGGTATATGTTGAAGTTGTTTCCAGAATCTGGATAATGTGAATGCAATGGAGACGTGATCACACGAGATGAAGCAAGTGCACACCACATAGATGCTAACGCAATTTGAAATTACACAAGAAGATAAATTACACAAGACAAAATGGAGAAAACCAAAATCTGATTAACATGAGATGGCCAAAGTGAGGAATACATATAGGAGAGAATATAAGTAACTCTTCCACAAAATGTGGACAAGGCACCCCAAGAATAGACTATAACTCCTCCATGAAAGGTGGTGACAAGGTGCTAAGAATAGAGAAGTAACTCCCATCAAGGGAGTTACTTATGACATTCTTATGACACCTATGACACATCTATGACACACACCTCTACATAAGCTATCCCATCCCACAAATGTAGGAAATCTCCATGTATGCACAAGAAATACAGTTTCCCTAATTAATAAATAGGGAAAAATAAAAACCTACACTAATACCCCCCCCCCCATAAGTGCAGCTTAGGTGGGTAGTGTGGAAATAAAAAATGGGTCTTGGCAACTAGGCCTAATGAGGAATCCATGTACAAATGCAATCTCCCATAAGATAGAGAAAAGGAGAAAACACATAGGAAAAAACTCCCCCCCCCCCCAAAAAAAAAGAGACATAAAAGAAATGAAGAGGCTAGAAGGCCCCCCCTAAAGATGATGCTCCTGCAGATGTAGACCACACCCTAAGAAGAGCTCGTAGATGAATGAACTTGCTCTCGATGAAAGGTTTGGTGAAGATATCTACAACCTACTCTAAAGACTAGCAAAATATCAAGTGAATGACTTGACTTTGAATAAGCTCCTGAATGAAATGCATGTGAATCTCTATGTGCTTGGTCTGCTGGTGCTGAACTATATTCCTACAAATCTGAATGGTACTCTGGTTGTCATAATAATTGATGGTGGGTTGCCTGATAGGAATGCCAAACTCAAAAAGAATCCCATGAAGCCAAATAGCCTCAGTAGCTGCATTAACAACTCCCCTATACTCTACCTCTATGGATGATATAGCAATAGCATTCTGCTTCTTGCTAGACCAACTGATAGGACCAGAACCTAGAGAGAAACTATAACCAGAAGTGGACTTATGAGTCTATGAATCACCAGCCCAGTCTAAATCTGTATATCCAACCAAGTTAACCTCTATGCCAAATCTGTAATGAATCCCACATCTATGTGAACCCTATATGTAATGCAAGATCCTCTTAGTTGCTTTCCAATGCAACTCATGAGGTTCCTGCATGAATTTGGAGACAAGTCCCATTGTATATGATATGTCAGGCCTAGTGTGAGTCAAGTAGATGAGACTACCAACAAGTTGTCGATACCGAGTGGCATCAACCAATGGTGAAGAACAATTAGCCTCAAGCTTGAATCCTGATAGAAAGGGAGTCAGAGATGGATTGCAATCAGCCATGTGAAACTGAGCCAATAAGTCAAGAGCATACTTAGGCTGTGTAAGAGAAATCCCTAAATCTGACTATGAGATCTCGATGCCAAGGAAGTAGTGTAACAAACCCAAGTCTATCATGTCAAATCTATCTTGTAGAGATGCCTTCACCGCTATAATCGCTGATGAATAACTCTCGGTGATCAAAAGGTCATCAACATATATAACTAAAATCAGGAGTGAATCATCCTGCCATAAGAAGTAGACATTGGGATCAAAATGGCACCTAGTGAAACTCGCTATGAGAAGGAAGGAATCCATCTTAGCATACCAAGCCTGAGGGGCCTATTTGAGGCCATAGATAGATTTCCTAAGTATGCATACTAAGGAAGAATCCTGAACAAATCCTAGCGACTACTCCATGTAGATCCCCTCCTCTAGGTCTACATGAAGAAAGGCACTCTTCACATCCATCTGATGCACATCCCAACCATGTGTTGTGACAATAGCCAAGGTGAGTCAAATAGAAGTCATCTTTGTAATGAGTGTAAAGGTCTCTGAGTAATCAATGCCTACCACCTGTGAGAAACCCTTGGAGACCAATCGCACCTTGTACTTATCAACCAACCCATCTACTACAAACTTGGTCTAATATATCCACCTACATCAAACCATCTTTCTTCCCTTAGGAAGTGAAGTCAAGTCCCAAGTGTGATTTTTGATTAAGGAAGAATATTCTTCCTCCATATCATTATCCCACTTAGGTACCCCTGATGCCTCTCAAAAACTCTATGGATATGTAACTGAGGCAAGGAAGGCATGTGGATATCTCTAAAAATCCCCCTAGTACATCTGTCATCTATGGGATCTCCTACCCAAGTGCCAGCACTCTCAAGTGTCTATCTGGCCCAAAGTGGCATGAAAGTGGGCAAGTCAGGTGCTAACTCCTCATCCTCTGATTGACTAGAGGTGGATGAAATTGCATCGTTGTCCTCACTATCTGAACTTGAAGAAGAAGAAGATGTCTCTGGCTCAAGAACCTATTGTGGTTGATTTGAATCTAACGAGGAATCATCATGAAGAAGTAGATCCGATGAGGGAGAAGAAGTGTCAAGTGTTGAGTCTCTAGGACTCTCCTAAAAATGGACACTTCTCTTAATGAACAACTCATGAGTGACTAGATCTAGAAGGCAATACCACTTAATACCATCTGGATATCCTACAAAGATGCAAGGCTTGGATTAATGTTCCATAGCTTTGCATTTCTTCTTCAGAATGTGGGCCATGGCTGGGGATTTGAAAACCTTGAGGTGCTCAACATCAGGTTTCCTTTTATGCCAAGCTTCAAAGGGTGTTATCCCTTTCAAAGCTTTGTGAGGAACCCTATTTTGAATGTAGCAAGCACAATTGATGGCTTCAACCCAGTACTATGGTGCTAAGGATTTGGAGTGAATCATATAGCTACCCATCTCTTTCAAGAACCTATTTTTGTGTTTTGCAACCCCATTCTGTGAAGAACTATAAGTGACTGTGTGTTGTCAATCAATCCCCTATGTGGTGCAAGACTAATCAAACCTGATGCTAACATACTCCCCTCCATTATCAGTTTGAAGAACCTTGATGGATTGCTCACTTTGTTTCTCAATAAGAGCCTTGAAGTCTAGAAAATTTTCAAACACTTCAGACTTTTGTTTGAGAAAATATACCCAAGTGTACCTGGAGAAATCATCAATGAAAGTGAGGATGTACTTGGCCCTTGTGAAACATGGTTTGGAAAAGGGTCTTGATACATCACTGTGGACTAACTCCAAAGGTTGTGAAGCCCTCCAAGCTTTGAATTTGTCAAATTTTGCTTTGGGATGCTTCCCAAGGGAGCACCCCTCATAAAGACCTTTTGAGAATTAGACACGAGGCAAGCCAATGACCATGTCATTTTTGCAAAGTTGTTTAAGGTAGCGGTAGTTAAGGTGGTCAAATCGCTCATGCCACAATTTACTAACTCCATCTGAATGAGTTAGTAATGCTATTGGAGAGGAATCTGATGCAAAATGTGAGAAGGTGTATAACCTTGCTTGGTGATCTGCCCTACCCACTGCCACTGTACTATCACTATGCAATTCCCTGATAGCCACTGAATCTGGTGAAAACTCAACTCTCATGCCCTGACCAATGTGAGTGATTTGGTACACTGATAGGAGATTGGTTGAAAGAGAAAGAATACTTAGAACATTATTGAATGTTCCTCCTTCCATTTCAACTGACCCTCTCCCTGCAACAAAAATTGAAGTGTCATCACTCAAACTAATTGAAGTCATGCTACAGGGCTCTAAAGATGAAAACTCAACTAGTGAAGATCGCATGTGGTGAGAAGCACCCGAATCAATGACCCATGATGATGTAGAAGTTGTAGTAGCTACAAGGGCCTTTCCCTTTTCTTTCTCCTTACCCTTGCCTTTTGCCTTGGTAGAATCTTGGGTAGATGAATTCTGCTTGATGGACTCATGTACACCTATGTTGTGCTTCTCTAGAAGATGAGTTAGGTGATCTATTTGTTTCTTCATGCATTTGTGTTCATCATGCCCTATCTTTTTAAAATATGCACACTTAACCTTCTCCTTCTTAGGTTTAGCATTGGAGGATGAAGACTCAGTGTTGTTTTTGGCAGGATTGGTGTTTTCTTTCTTCTTCTCTTGGTCCTTGTTCTTTTTCTTCTTCTCCTTTGTTAAAGTCTTATCCTTACCATTTCCAACTATCAAAGATTGGGGTTGATTAGACTTCATTTTTCCCATTTTAATTAGCTTGTCTTGCTCCCTAGTCAAGTCGGCAATAAATGAATCCAAAGAAGGCATTTTCCATGTAGTGCTAAGGGCACTTTTTGTGGCATGGAAAGTGGAGACAAAGACTGAATAGCTTGGACCTAACTTTGTGAGAATAGAAAAGATGAGTTGATCATCTTTCTTCTTTACCCCACATTCTTTCAATTGCAATCTAAGGACCTTAAACTTAGTGAAGAAGTCTTGTAGGGTGTTAAAGTTGCTGGGACTTAGACTTATGAGTTCGTTTTCAAGCTCATGACCTCTCATCTCATCAAGCTTCCCAAATAAGTTTTCTAAGGTGTCTCATATGTAATTGTGAGTCTTGGAGGATTATAAATGGAAGAGAAGTTTGAGAGACACAAACAAGCTCAGTAATCCATAAGCTTCATCACTACGGTTGTACCACTTGACCTTTTCAGCATTAGTGTTGGGTTTTACTTCAGTACCTATGGTGATCCTATACAACCCTTTGCTTCTAAGAATAATTGACATTTCAACCTTCCATTCATGATAGTTGAAGGATTTTAGGGGTTTAATTTGAAAATAATCCATTTTAAGCTGAATTTAGGTGAAGTTGTGTTGATTGCAAGTTGTGAATTTATGTAGAAAGAAGAATGAAAGCAAAGATTTGCAAGTTTTGAAAAGCAATCACACCCCCCATGAAATATTGAGCCCCCCCAAAATATGCAAGTACATGCTCAAAAGACATCGGGCTCAACCGAGAATGTGTCTTAGAGCAATCAGTGCAAGACTTAAGCAAACAGGATGTCAGACTCAGTCGAAAATGCGTCTCGGGAGACCCAAATTTTAGGCACTTTATAAAATAGTGCATTTTCAACAAATAACAAGTCTAAAATGTGGATAATTGAATTACAAACACTTTTTTTTAAAATGGCACCCAAATCCAAGCTACCATTTTCAAGATATTAAAGGTTCAATTTTCTCATAAACTAGTGTTTTTGCAAAAAAAGGCACTAAAACATTAAAAAAATGCCTGTTATGAGAGAGAAAGTGGCCTTCCAACCACTCATTGGATTTGGCACAGAACGAGGAATCTAAAGGAGATTTTTGTGAGGGGTAATTGGCCTCCTGCCAACCTGGGCCTCACCCTTCATCTTCGTAAGTTGAAGATAGAAGTTTTAAATGAAAACCCCCAAATTACCAAACTGTCTAAAAAACTAAACATTAAGTCAAATTGACAAATTTTTGTTTTACAAGTCAACAATTCAATTTTTAACTAAAAAAATGAAGCAAAGATAGAATTGATGGATGCCACGTGTCCAAGGGCCCACATGGGATGCCAAGCAAAGAAGGGGAGCCAAAAAGGCACGGTTTTAAATTTTACTTGCAGAAAAGACAAAATAGAAATATGCAGCCTACTAGAAGCCATACGACCTACTTGGCACCTTGAAAATAGAGAAAAAATTAGCTGGAAGGACTGCTTGAGTCATGGCAGAAGGATAACAACAAAAGTTTGGCACAGAGTTCCAAAAGTTTGGCATGGAGTGTTGAAGGCGTGGCGCAGACCAAAAGAAGGTTAGCATAGAGTTGCAGAAGCTGCACCTGGATTGAATGAGGACTATTGTGTGGAGTGTTGAAGGCATTGTTGAAGGTTGGCATGGTTGTGCAGAAGCTTGGCGTGGCTACACCTGGACTATTGCTGAGTGCAGCTCCTCCCTCTGCTCCTTGCACAACAATGGCACCCAAGAACAGAAACAAAACCAGCACCTGAAGTGAAGATAGCCAAGACACCCAAAGGCCAAGGATCCCAAGGAAATGATACCAGAAATGATATTGAAATATTTTTTTAATTTTAGATCAGATTTAGAAATAAAAAATAAAGAGAACTCCACTCCTCTTAATTTCAAAATAAACTAAAAGCATAACCAGACACACAATTACCAGGTTTGCTCTGATACCATGTCGGAGTTGTTGCCAGAATTTGGATAATGCGAATGCAATGGAGATGTGATCACATGAGATGAAGCAAGTTCACACCACATAGATGCTAAAGCAATTTGAAATTACACAAGAAGATAAATTGCACAAGACAAAATAGAGAAAACCAAAATCTGATTAACATGAGATGGCCAAAGTGAGGAATACATATAGGAGAGTACATAAGTAACTCCTCCACAAAAGGTGGACAAGGCACCCCAAGAATAGACTGTAACTCGTCCATAAAAGGTGGTGACAAGGTGCTAAGAATAGAGAAGTAACTCCCATCGAGGGAGTTACTTATGACATTCTTATGACACCTTGACACATCTATGACACACACTTCCACATAAGCTAGCCTATCCCACAAATGTAGGAAAACTCCATGTATGCACAAGAAATACAATTTCTCTAATTAATAAATAGGGAAAAATATAAACCTACACTAATAGTATAATCCCATGCTTGCTTGTTGTTATCTATGTGGATCGTTTGATTCTTTAAATCATAAGTTGAGTTTTGTTTTTTTATGAAGTTGTGAGCTATGATAGTATGGGATATCATATATTATTATAGTAAAAAAATATATGTTGTACCTGGATTGTACATACTACAATTGTTATGTCTATATTTGTATCTATGTTTGAATGATATATTATGTGTATGTTTTTATCACTAGAATAGCTCAGTTGGTAAGACTTTGTGTATGCATGCATACAATCTTTGATAGTGTAGAGTATGCTAAGATGGAATATTATGTGTTTAAAAAAATTGTTACTTGTTTGTTATGTCTAGTTTCTTCCTTATAAATTTGTGTTTTCATGTAATTTAGACTTCTGTATTATGATTGATTGTGGAAGATTATTAGTTATGTCTCAAAACACTAGACTATGGTAATATGGGTTATCATAGAGTGTAATATATATGGAAACTAATTATTGTAGAGAAAATATATAGTTAAATGTGTATTTTACCTAGGTGGTACAATTTTAGTCTTTATTTCTAATATAGGATAGAAATAATGTAAGATTCATTCATATGTTTGACAGAATAAATATATGCTTTGGTTACTCCTATGTTTGGCATGTTATATGATGTATTTTCCAATAATATGTAAATTATATGAATCTTGTGGTTGAATTGAATTTGACCAATATGCATTGCTAATATAGAGTAAAGAGTGAGATGGACTTCACTGGCTTACTAGTATCACAATACCAGATGAAGTCAGTCTAATCAAGTGGTGCATATGAATTTTATTGATGTATGGATTGTTATTATTTATTATTCATAAAACTTTGGGTCAAAGTATGTTTATTGAGACATTATTATTTCATGAGTATGACTTACATGCTTGTGCAAAATCTTAGAATAGAATGGTTTTCTATGATACACTGCATGTTTAGTTTAGAAATCATATAACACACAGGTACTTGCTTGTCTCTCTAGATTTCTACACCATCACTATCTACTCATCCATAAGGGGACGGCCATTTTATGATGGTATTAGTGTAGTAGATAGTTGGTCTATGGTTGGTGTGTAAAATCACTTGGATGATGCTCTCCCTTCCCACAATAGTAATACTTATCGAGATGACACTTGAGATTTCTACATATACTTGAGTATGGGAACTATGCTCTGGGGGAGCCATGTATCTTATATGTACATTGTATTGTATTGCACTTATAATTGAATATTGTCATGAAGAGTTGTATTTACTTATTATTGTACTTTAATAATGGTGGTTGTATACTTGTATCAACTTTGGTCAAATTAATATAGTTACATGTTATACTTGCATTATGATGTGCTCTCATGATATTAGAGATCAATGATATGTGGTATGTTATGCTTGTTTTCTATTATCATGATTTGAGTATTTCTTATGGTCTTTATATATTCTCATAGTGTAATCTATATCTGGTATATGTGTTTAATTAAAAAGATCACGTATTTATAGTTAGATCTTAGTGGGGTTTTTTACATGTGGTATCATAGTTGTGGCTCAAACTCTAAGACCTAAGGAGTCCATTAGCATTTTTGTGTCTTTTTGTTCATCAGTGTGAACCTAGTAACATGAAGTATCATGTTGGTATTTTGGATTTGTGTTACCTTAGTGTGGAACCATGTTAGACCATGATTAAATTTTTTAGACTTGATAGATCCTCCTATGTGGATTGCTAACCTTTGTAAGTATGTGAAATTCATGAAATGTGTGTGTGGAACATTGAGTGTATACCCTTAGTAGCACTCATACCCTTTTGATTTATTTTAGGGAATTAGTTTTTATAGTGACCCATTGTTAATGGTTGTATATGAGGTGGGTAGGTGAGTGCATAACATAGTTCATGAGTTGGGAACAAGATATTCCTATCATAGTTTGATCACTTAGATCGAACACCTTGAAAATGATTACATCCTTCTTGGTAATCAAGTCACCTTCACCATTAGTGTTTTGTGTCATGAGTTTTTAATAAGCATGGGGTGCTTATCACTTATATATGTGCTTTATTTTTTGTGTCTTATGTTCACTAATCCTATAAATAAATATTTTTTATAAGACCATTTTTAGTTGATACCACCTAGTGTAGTGGGAATTTTCTTGTAGAAGAGTGTTGCTATCTTGGGTTGAGAATTCCTTGTGTTAGGAGTTTGTTTAAAGATTATCACCACTAATTTATGTGGGTTAGGAAGAATTTTAATCTCTCTTAGTTATATTAGAGGTGAGTTTCTATTATCTCATTATCCTTTGACATCATTAATTAGCTACCGAGAAGATCTAATGTGGATTTTAGGTTGTCTTAAATGGGAACTTGTTTATGAAATAATGTTTTAACCCTATTCCCTTGAAGTTTGTGAGAGAATGTATTATAATTATTATTGAGAGATAAATTGTAGGATTGGATGAATTTGTAAATATTTTTGGTTAATATTTTAATTTCCCTTATTGTGGAAATAGGTTGTGATACCATACTTACATATTTGGTAAGTAGAGTTATGACAACATTGAGTTGTGGTATTTTATTTTTACCTTGTGAGGGTATGTAGGATTTTTGAGATGATAGTTATATATTTTTCACTTGTGACTCTTTAAGGACACTACTTTATCTAATCTTGTGTACATAGACCACATGGAGTGGCAAACCTAGAATTATTTATTAAATTCTAGATTAAGAACTATAAGTTTATTATAATTACTATGTTATTATTCACCCTTGATTAGATTGATTTTATTCTCTTCTTAGCTTAAAGCATGTTATTTTAAAGAGTTATGTTTGTACCTTTCACTAAAAGTGAGTAGGGTATAGGATGTGTGGAACATATTATCAATCTAGGGGTTGAAATAAATTTTTAATTTGTTGTTTTCTATCTGAGTAAGTAGGAAGATATTGCCTTTCTTGTTTCTTTACTAGGATGAAAGAACAGTGTGATATTTGGCCTTGACTAGTATGTTAATTTTAACATTAATTCCTCTTAACCATGAATATAACACTTTAGGTTAAGTTGAGAAATATAAAACTAGTTATGTTTGGCTAATGGAAACTTAATATAATTATGGATTTATTGTAAGATTTCTTTAGTGTGTATGATAATACATCTAGAATTATTTAGCATATAGTATTATTTTATATGATCTATTAATATGGATTTATGGTTCAATAAACCTTGTACACATTTTGGAGATCACTAGGTCATGGAGACATAAGGGAAGAGTGGTGAATTAGGAACATGAATACTAAGTGATATGAGTGGATCCTACTCAACCTCACATTAACTTGGTAGTTACTGAGTTTGGATCTAACATATGGAATTTTATAATTTAGAATTAATATATTGACTTGTCAAATTTTGTCATATGGCATATGCATGTATACAATATAACGTGTAATCCTTAAATTTGTATACATTGGAAATGTAGTATTTCTAGTTCTTATTCATTATCATACATGTTAGGTGATCCACGACATAATGATAGTATTGACATGTTATAATTATCAAGAGATACATGGAATAACAAAAGTATTAACTCATACACACCATACTTTCCAAGTTCCATAATTATTTTCTCCAAAATGAGAAAAACACTCTCTAGGATTATAGAGATGTACAAAGGGGCTAGAAGGTTTTGTAGAACTCTCCTTGGTCATTTATTTTGGATTTTATGATGATATCATGAAATTTTATAAGTTAGTGAAACTTTCATTGAGATATGTGGGACCCTTCAAAGAAACAAAAATGGTTAGTTCTATTGTATACAAGCTTGTCTTGACGGTTCTTGACCTCAAGGATGCTCATGATAAAACCAATTAGAGTAAGTAATATTCACAACCATGTTTGTATAATAGGGAGTTGTTATTGAATAGGGTCTTGTGGGACTAATACTCCAATAATAATGTAACTTGATGGAACTACAGTGAGCTCTATAGGTAATTTCTCATTTATTACTTAATCTGATATTATATGTCATGTTTTTTATTTGCTAAATAATATTTTTAAATTTAGAATTTATGTTTGAATAAGATTCATCAAGGATAATGAGTAGCTTTAGAGGGGGAAGGATGTTATATCCCAATTCTTTGACAGACAAACTTGCTAAATTATCCATGGATAGCTATAGTTGACAAATTTAGTTTTAGTTATTTTTAACCAAGTTGTGGGATATATATGTTGTTATGGGGTAGTAGGATATTTCTTAGGTTACATGATCATGATGCTATGAGTTAGTTATAAGTATATGTTACTTTATAATAATTTTGATTTGTCATTTTATCTATATTTTATGATGAATGTATATCATGACTGTTATGTTTTATTTATATATTTTTTTGTGAGGTTGGCACACAACAACCTATCCCTCAGAGTGAGATAAAGGGAGATCATCATTAGAGAGGGTGGCGTAGATATATATGTTGAAGGATGACATAGAAACTAACTGGTACCCTACACATACCACATATAGATAGCACATATTAGATGAATAATGAGTGATTAACATAATATGTTTTGATGAAGTTTCCATTAAATAATGATTTTCACCATGATTTGCTAGCATAGTTATTGGTTATGCATATTTTGTCTTACATGACTTATTTATGTGTCCACTAATGTTTTGGAGATTTGTGCATACAACCATTTAATGTTTTAGGGATGATATTAGCATATTTAGATTTAATTAGAATTTATTAACTAATCCATCCTGCCATTTAGAGATGATAATTTTATTAGTAAATATACTAAATTTTATAATTAGTGATGGCATATGAAAAACTAGGAGGAAATAAAAATAAGAAAATAAAGCTTTATAAAAAGATTGTTAAAAATATCTTTCAAAACAAAAATAAGGTCATCTTCAGAATAAAACTAAGAAAATACATTTAATAATGAGAATAAAGCCATTTAATTTTAGAAATAAACAACACCAAACTTATTTTATTAAAAAAAAATCATTGATAAAGAAAGGAAATAAAACAAACTGTAGACACCGAAATTGTGTCTAACCCTAGGTCAACTCTCCCCCTTGGTCCCCTTGGTCCACTTAACCACTCCTAACCTATGTCTTATTAATTTAAAATAATTATCTTATTTTAAATTAATAATCCTCTCTCTCCCCTTGCCACCTCATCCATGCCACCTCTCCTCTCTTTGGATTCTTTGCCCTTGGATACCCTCATTTATCACCCTATGACCTATTCCAACTTCCCATCCACTAATCATCACGTTTATTTATCCACCTTCGACCATTTTCACATGAAAAATTGACCCAGGCAGTTGTAAGAATGGGCAAAAGGCTAATTTTAGCCTTTTTGTTGTTATTCCAGCTGCCGACGTCGGTTACCTGTCGGCCGACGCCAGTGGGATCGCCGACGTCGGTTGCTTAAGACTAGCCCAAAGGCGATTTCTGGTCTCCTCTCCCAATCCGTTTTTTCTAATCTTTACATCCACGTTTCTCAATCTTTCAATCGGACCTTTTCGACCTTCAGCAATCTGATCTTTCACTCCTCAATCAGCCAATCTTCCAATCTTCAATCCACTAGACCTCTCACTCTCTCTCTCACAGGGCTTCTGCACCTGTTACAACAACAGCAGGGACTCTGCATCAGTCTTCTACAACAACAATAGGACTTCCACACCAACAACTTCAGCAACAAGTACAACCAGTCTGCAACATTCCTTCTCCAGTAGGTATGAGGTAAGTATTTGCTACTATTTTTATTTTAGCATTTTCTTTTTAATCCATCTGTTATTCAGCCAACCTAGACTTGACTTCCTCCCAAAAAGGTTGAGAGGCCTTCCTATATCCTTACCACCTCTATCCCCCTTTTCAGAACATACACTCTGTCCATTGTCCCTACAACTCTGCCCAGACCCTTGCACAGACCATTAACAAGGCCCAAACTCTGCCTCAGAGCCATCCATAGACCAAAAACTCGACCAGACCTCGTCCAAAGACTACTGCCCTGACTGACGCTAGCCGCAAAGACCACTGCCTTCATCGATGTTGGCAGACTAACCGACATCGGCAGACTTGACCAACCGACGTCGGCAAACCAACTGATGTCGGTGACTGTGACCAAACTGACAGTAGCATTCAGGTAAGCATTTGCTTCTATTTCTATTTTAGTCTTTAATCATTTTAGTCTTTTTATCATTCTTCCTTTTATCAGACATTATTTTTATCAATCAATGGGTTGACATCTCTTAAGGAAGTCTTTGTACTTCTGGGATCAAGCTTTTGCTTGGCAGCCCACCATCTCCTCATCTAACGCCTTCTTTGTTTTAGTCTCTCTCTCCTACAGGTGTCATCCTCCACAACCAAAGAGGAGTTCCTGCTATCGTCTGAATTTGGTGCGCAAGACTTCATCCAGGTACATACAAGCCTTAGACCATTTCTCTTAGTTTCTTAATTCCTTTTTGAATGTGAAAAGCGAAAATCGTATAGAAACATTCTAGCACACCCGATGGGACCCTAGGGTCTTCCTTGGGTTCCTTTTATTTATTTTCATTTAGGGTGCATTAGGTTTCTCCTTGCATCTCTCTTTCTCTATCTCTTCCAAAAGACATTATAAACAAAGTTAAAAAGAACCTTTCTTTTTCTTGGCATTCCTTCTTACATCTAGACTAGTCAAAATCATACTCTTCAACCCTTTCTCAACTTGTTTTCATCCGAACGACACATTTCAACTTAGGCTTAAAATCTATTGCATTTCATTTCTGCTTGCTTGCATTTTTAGTCCACACATCTAGTAATTAAACTGCATCATGAATTAATCACACTTATGTTACACAACCAAATCACTTACACAAATCAAACATCTTAACTCACCTGAGACAAGGTCCGACTGGGATTTCATCACCCAACGGATACCTTACCCGTCCCAGCAATCCCACTTGGATTTCACCACTAAGTGGAAAGCCCACTCTATTCTCTGGCAGAGGATAATCTTTAGGGGACGTATATACTGGCTAAGCGAGACCAGCTTATCACTGGGCTCGTGAAGTGAGGGAAGCTTGCTCCTTAGCACTAGGCCACGTACTGAACTTAATACAGACTCTTGAGCACCTAAACAAACCTAAAACCATCCATAGACTACTTCTTCTAGGACCCATCTCAAAAGCCAATCTTCATAAACACATTCTAAGGCATAAGCCAACACGATCCTAATAATTTATTTCTAGGGATTTAACGCTTAGGATCTGCTTGTGTTCTTCATCTTTTCTATTCTTATCTACTTGTTTGAGCTAGTGAGGATGTTTTCTTCTTTCCAAAAACTCTCAAATCTTCTAAGTTTCTAGAAACCATAGTCATTGGCATCAGTTTTACCACCGACATCGGCAACCTTTATTCGCCATCATCGATTATCTGACTGACATCGGCCATTTATTCTCATCGACATCAATTTTTTTAACCAACGTCGGTTACTATCACAGTCCTTTTTTTTCAAAATAGCAGCCTTAAAACCCGACCCTTTTTCTACCAAAAACCACATTTTGAGTTTTTGAAATTGAAAAAACACAGTTTCTAAAAATTGACCCTTCTTGCCTTGAATGGTTTTGACACGCAGTCAAACCAAGGCTCTTCTTGACCATGTGAGACATTAACCGCTTCCGCCTTCCCCATCCATAACCAGTCCTATAATGGAGTTCCACTCAGAGACCGAAAGAACTCCTACTTGACCGACCCCAACTCAGTCTCCCATTGTCCCTGAAGGGGACCAAGATTTCAAAAGATTCTTGGACCTCAATGTCAAAGCCCTCCAAAACTATCTCGCAAGAAACGAAACGCGAGACCTCTCGGGTGAAGCGGTGATGACATCAACACCATCCGCTACCCAGCCTTTTACCTCAACCATTAACCTGACCATGGCCAATATGCAAAGTTTGGCCTCCCCATCTATTTTTAAACCAACCTCCATCGGGGTTTCATTACCCCCTCAACCACATGCAATTCAACCAAGTTCTACATCATACCAAAACTTGATTGTCTTGAATCCACACACTCTTGTACCCATAAATGTAGGAGTGTCTACCTCCCCTTTTGCCAATGCCACCACGCAACCATCTTTGGTGGTATCCAGTCAACTTATACCTTCTACCTTCATGACGCAACCACCCTTGGCCTCCACTTCTATCCCAACGACTAGTTATCAATACGTTGCACCCATACAAGCGCAACCGACTATGTCGTATGCCCCTTCTAGCACCTTTCAAGTGCCATACAACTTAGGGGGTGCCCCATCTTCCAATCCGTTAGCTGATCTCATCAAAATGCTGATGGATAAAATGTCTAGTCTTGAGGCTTCTATTTTTTGTTCAAGCAATGTCCTTTCCTATGAGCAAATTTGCAACGAACCCATTCATCCCTCCATCCCAATCCGACCATATCCCAGTCAGCGGGAGCTTCCTAAATTTTATCATTTCCAGAGTAAATAAGACACACAACAACATCTACGAGCGTTCAGACATGCTTGTTATCTCATAGCCCATGACGATGCGTTACTTTTATGCACGTTCCCCATGTCACTTTCAGGGGCCACCCTTGACTGGTATAGTTCTTTTCCCAGTCATTCCCTCTTTTCTTTCACTTAACTAGCCCAAATTTTCCTTGATCACTTTTCTATCAATATCACCAAACAAGTCTCAATCATAGACCTCTACTCCATCAGGCAATTTGACGACGAATCAATAGTCGATTTTGTCGCCCATTAGAGAGGTTTGATTAACCAGCTCTCCTTCTCCTTGCCTCAACCTGAGCTCATCGAGCTCTTTTCTCAAGCATGTTCTAGGCACATCTCTTCTACCTTGCAGATTCAAACATTCTGCACTTTTGACAAAGCTTTCACCATGACCTGAAAGCTTGAACTCTGTGCCATTAAAGAAGACAAGGTCAAATTGCGTAATACCAATGCAAGAGCCGATGACCCTTCTTCTTCCCACTCCAAATCCAAAGGAGTAGACAACACTATGGTCATTAGATCACCATCTTCGACAATAACCAACCAATCTCAACCTTCTACATCTCCAAGCATCACCAAACAATTCCAACAATGGTACATCCAACATTCATACACTCTGCTTGGAGAATCATATGCTTCCGTTTTAGAAAAACTTGTCAAACAGGGGGTCCTCAATCTCCCTCCAATCCGACCACCTCAATTTGACCCTTCAAAAACCCTCCCTACATGGTATAGGGAGGCCTAATTCTGTCACTATCATCGCGTCCATGGCCATGACATCAACAACTGCCAAACCTTCAAAAACATCATTCAAGACATGATAAATAGGGGTGATCTCATCTTGAACAACTCGAATGCCCCACCCAACCAACACATCGACATCTTCAAACAACCTTTTCCTAACCATCCTTCTAATCAAAACAATGTCCAGACCATGACCAATGACCCTCAAGACCATAATATACGCATGATCGACACTGTCTCTTCTCTGATCCCTGACCAACCTCTTCCACAGGTAGAAGAATCCTCTTCTCCTGTTAGTCCTCCATCGACCTCTCTCATATTGGAGGATGCCTTGACCATACCAATGCCATTAAGCCCACATTCATCCTTCCTTCCACCAATGGAGGACCCTATCCTTCCTACTCCTCAACCATAAATAGAGGGCAAAATCATTCTTGCCCTCTGCCCTCTTGAGGAGCCGAACTCTCTTATTTCTTCTCCACCAAGAGAAGAACCAGTCTCTTCACCCATTTTGATCAAGAAAGACCTAGTCACGGTTTCCTCTTGTCTTTTACTTGAGATTGCTACATCTCACTCACCGTCATCCACATTTGAACCCAAACCCGTATCTAACCTCACCTCGCACAATGGTGGCCCTCAACCCAAACCAAAGAAGGCCACTAAACCACACTGGAGGACTCCTCCCCCACCTTCATCATTACCTTCAATTTTGGGCCCACATCCTTCCACTTTAATAGGAGTGCTTCCTACTCCCATACTTCACAGGGGCACATTGCCTCCATTGTCCCCTCAACCCATCAGACATATATTTCCTCCAAAACATTCAACACCTATCACCACAAAAGTGCCATCTCCACGTGTGGTTACACCACCCACAAAAATGATGGTATGACCAACACCTCTTATGCCTCTCAAACCAAAGTCATCGACCCCCATTGCAATAAAATGCACAGACCCATTAGCAGGTTCTTATGCCTTGCTGTTACGGCAATTGTTGCAGTCTTCTCACATCAATCTCCCACCTCTTAAACCATATCAATCTCTCAGACCAAAACCACCCTGGTTCGATGACACTCAGATTTGTGCATATCATCTCATGCCTAGGCACGACACTGAGCATTGTTGTGCCTTCAAGGTTGTCATTCACCAATGCTTGGAGAAAGACACCCTTCTTCTTGACCATATTATCCATAAACCTTCAACACCGCCCCACTCATCAACTCTTGGATCAAGACCATCTTGGTTCGATAACTCCAAATTTTGTCACTATCATCAAAAACTAGGACATGACACTAAGAGTTGTTGCACTCTTAAAGCTGTCATTCATCAACATCGAAAAAAGGATACCCTTCTCATTAAGGATCCTCTTGACCACCCCTTCGATAAATCATCAACACCGACCCATGCTTCTCAAACCTCATCACCTAAATCGGGATCTCCACGCCAGACTATGGTCCCTTTGCCACCTTTAACCCCCTTATTTGACATCAACACAGTCAATCTAACCACCAAGCCTCAACCAACCTTGACCAATCTGCCAAACATTCTCCCTAGCCACTGGGGGAATTCAACGTTCAACCTATCTTTGACCAAACATTCAACCTGACCTCAACCAGACCGTCGACCAAACCTCAACCAAACATTCGACTGACCATTGACCAAACATTCAACCAGACATCGACCAAACAATGACCAAACATCAACCAACCTTTTAATCACATCATCCAACCCAGCATTGACCAAATATCTATCAACCTTGACCAAGCACCAACCAAGCCTTGACCAAGCATCGACCTCAATCAAACCTTGATCAAACATCAACCAACCTTTTTAATCATGACATCAACCAACTCCTTCAACATCAATCAACATGTGACCAATTTGGAACGAAGAAAATGGGGCAATTTTGCTCCTAATTGATTCGGACCTTGCATCATAACACAAGCATGGACCAGGGACTTTGTCAGAATCTGAGCCCCTTTATGCCTTGCATCTTTGACCAGTCTACTGTTAGTCAAGTAATTATTCACTTGATGTTTAACTTGAGCTCGATCCCTTGAGCACTCCTTGTCATTGTCATTCCTATTCCTTTTCAACCCTCAACCCTGCAAACATCACTCAATCCTTTTGTCAAGCTTGACTGCTTTGTCCTAATAAAAGGGAAACCCTCTAAACCTCTATAGTCAAGTCCATGACCAAAAGTCCAAAAAATAAAAAAAATATAAAAGTGGGATGCATATTCCAAGGTCATATAAATCATAAATGTAGACTGCTTCCTCGAAGGATAGCTACATCATTGTTGTATTTACTAGACTGCTCCCTCGAAGGACAGCTAGGCCAAAGTCATATAAAAAACATATAAAGTAGAATATAGACCACTCCCTCGAAGGATGGCTATTCCTAAATTTTGCTACATACACAACATTATCTCTGAAGCTTCCCGCATCGATCAGCTTCACAACATGACCACAAAGCAAAACAACATCCCCTCGTAGGCTTCCCGCATTGATCAGTCTGCCTTAAAAAAAAACTGACTGACAACTATAAAGTCATGAACTTGTCTATAGTCATTCTCGGGGTCACCTATAAAAGGGGAAAAGTTGTTCCTATCAAAAAGGGTTCCCCCTTCCTTCTATCTCACATAATCAAACCTATCACCCCTGCATACTCAAGGGATTTCGAACTCACTTAATGTCAAGTGATTTGATTACTTCTCTAACACAACCACTGGTCAACGACGTAATGCATGAACGGGGCTTCTGTTTCTAAAAACCCTTATCCATGCCATCATTATAGGCCTTGTCAATGAAAGAGCAACGCGCCTTTCACTTTTTACATCTTGGTCACACATCTAACCAAATCATTTTGCCAACTCAACCCAATCAAACCAAAACATTTTCAAACCACCGACATGACCTAGTCCATTTCACATAGTTTCTATGGACAACAATACACATGGAAACTATCGACCAGACACAATTTATGTTAAGCATAAACCATTACTTGCTAAAGCATAAATAGACTCAATTCATTTTTAGCATACATCCATCACTAATATGGAAAATTGCTAGGGATGAAAGACCACTCGACCAATGTTGCAGAATACACCATCACACAATATGGAAAAGGCTGCAACATCATCTTACCCTCATCATTTCATCATGACCAAGACCAATCATCAACCATTTTGTCTCTTAGTCTGAACTACATTAGTATGAGGCCCTAATATCGGGGCTATGTAGGCAGCACTCAGATGACATGACGTCCTCTGGGGTTAGCTTGACCACCCTCATTTGTTCATCTACCTGATGGACAAACCCTTTTACCCTTTGACCATTACCTTTGACCATGACCTTGACCATGACCAAAATCAACCTATCGACCGCTTTTGACCCTTTTCCTCCCTTTTAGGGAGAACTACATTGGCCTGAGGCCCTTCACACAAGGGCTATGTAGGCAGCACTCAGATCACACGACGTCTTCTGAGGTTAGCTCAGCCACATTCTTTTGTCCGCCCATTCATTCGACCAACTATCTATCTCGACCCGTCCTCGACCAATGACCATGGAGATCGTGACTATCTCCTTCGACCACTTCTAAGACAATGTTGCCTTGGTTGTTTTTGCATGTGTGCTACCTCATGAATGGTTAGCAAAATTGTCCGCAACCCACATTTTGACCATCACAAGTATAGGATCGCAAGCCGGTTGATCCCCACTAGTGATTTTTTTGTGTTTCCAGGAGCACTTCCTGAGCTCAGGATACCTGGAACACGATGACCCATTGAAGCTTCAGCTTAGATTAAATAACCCGATCAGCTACGACCAAATGCTAGGGCCTGATTATTTCACTTTTGGCACTCCTCGACCCTCGACTTGTGACAATTTGACCTGACCATCTTGTGAAGTGGTATACGTGCAATCATGACTATTGCAGCATTCTCACTCCATCTTCACCATATTCATCTACTATCTATCAAATCAGCACCTGATTCCAAGTTCCCTTCCCTCGACTCCTACTTTGAGGGGGAATACCTCATCATCATAATTGGGGCAACCTCCACCTCATCCCATACCTGGGGCAACCAACTCCTATTTTTGTCTTGCATTTCAGAAAGAACAACCAACAAGACAAAAAGGGGCAAATGTAGACACTGAAATCGTGTCTAACCCTAGGTCGACTCTCCCCCTTGGTCCCCTTGGTCCACTTAACCACTCCTAACCTATGTCTTATTAATTTAAAATAATTATCTTATTTTAAATTAATAATTCTCTCTCTCCCCTTGCCACCTCATCCATGCCACCTCTCCTCTCTTTGGATTCTTTGCCCTTGGATACCCTCATTTATCACCCTATGACCTATTCCAACTTCCCCTCCACTAATCCTCACATTATTTATCCACCTTCAACCATTTTCACATGACCAATTAACCCGGGTAGTTAGAAGAATGGGCAAAAGGCTAATTTTAGCCTTTTTGCCATTATTCTAGCTGCCGACATCGGTTACCTATCGGCCGATGCTGGTGGGATCACCGACGTCGGTTGCTTAAGACTAGCCCAAAGGTGATTTTTGGTCTCCTCTCCCAATCTAGTTTTCCAATCTTTGCATCCGTGTTTCTCAATCTTTCAATCGGACCTTTCGACCTTCAGTAGTCTAATATTTCACTCCTCAATCAGCCAATCTTCCAGTCTTCAATCCACCAGACCTCTCACTCTCTCTCTCATAGGGCTTCTGCACCAGCTACAACAAAAATAGGGACTCTGCATCAGTCTTATACAACAACAATAGGACTTCCATACTAGCAGCTTCAACAACAGGTACAACTAATCTGCAACATTCCTTCTCCAGTAGGTATGAGGTAAGTATTTGCTACTATTTTCATTTCAATATTTTCTTTTTAATCCATCTGTTATTCAACCAGCCCAGACTTGACTCCCTCCCAGAAAGGCTGAGAGGCCTTCCCATATCCTTACCACCTCTATCCCCCTTTTCAGAATGTACACTCTGTCCATTGTCCCTACAACTCTGCCCAGACCCTTGCACAAACCATTAACAAGGCCCAAACTCTACCTCAGAGCCGTCCACAGACCAAAAAATTGACCAGACCTCATCCAAAGACTACTACCCTGACTGACGCCGGCCGTAGAGACCACTACCTTCACCGACGTTGGTAGACTAACTGACGTTGGTAGACTTGACCAATCGACGTCGATAGACCAACTGACATCGGTGACTGTGACCAGACCAACAGCAGCATTCAAGTAAGCATTTGCTTCTATTTTTGTTTTAGTCTTTAATCATTTTAGTCTTTTTATCATTCTACCTTTTATCAGACATTATTTTTATCAATTAGTGGGTTGACATCCCTTAAGGAAGTCTTTGTACTTCTGGGATCAAGCTTTTGCTTGGCAGCCCACCATCTCCTCATCTAACGCCTTCTTTGTTTTAGTCTCTCTCTCCTACAGGTGTCATCCTCCACAACCAAAGAGGAGTTCCTGCTATTATCTGAATTTGGTGCACAAGACTTCATCCAGGTACATACAAGCCTTAGACCATTTCTCTTAGTTTCTTAATTCCTTTCTGAATGTGAAAAGCGAAAATCGTATAGAAACACAAACATCTCAAAAAAGGCTATGCCTATTTATTTTAATGGAAAATTAGGAAAGAGGGGCGTAGAAATGGAAAAGGGACCTGACATGATTCTAAATAGAATACAAAAGAAAAAAAGAAAAGGAGAGGAAGGAGAAACACAATAGAGGAACGTGAATTGAGTGGTTTCCAAGAAGATTTCTACCAAGAAGGAGCTCTACCTTCTGTAATCATTAAAAATTCTATGAGTTTAGATACATTATTTTGTGTATGAAGCAATTCAGTTGTTTTCAATTAGAGCCTTGGTTACACCTAACATCTAGTAAAATGATAATATGAATTTTTAACTTATTCTAACTAATATACTTACATAAGGGAATATTATACGATTCAATAACTTAATATAGTTCCACAACGGGATTATAAGTTACATAATTTTTTAGGGAACAACATAAGAATTTTACATATAGGTAACACTATAGGGATTACATTTCATGGGTATGGTATTTTGATTATTATGGTATTACATGAGTAGGAATTTTAAAAGTGTTTCCATTTACCTTGTGACAATAATGAGTAATAGTAAATAATGTTTAATTTTCTAGAAACAATCATCAATCAGTATGTGCCAAGGTGGTTAACGATGGAAACTCATTCCAACTATGTCCCATGATTAAATTTTTCCCTTTTCTAACCTACCAAGTGAGCCTAACTTTGAGAAGATACATACCTATTAAGATATGTTTGGAGGTACTTGAGAAAAAATATATTCCATGTTGTAGCTACAATATCCTCATATGGTCGAATGAGACATTTCCTAGTAATGATGTTACTCCATAGAGAGGAAAAGGTTTACCTAAGTCTAAAAGCTGCCATCATGGTGAGAGATTGATCGAAGACCTTAATATTTTTGAAATTAATCCCTTTATCTTATTTGATGGAGAAAACCTTAGACTAAGACATAAGGGTGTTCTTGTATTAGTCTTCCAACTCTCTTCACAAAAAAAAACTCTCTATTCTTATTATTTGGTTTTTGGTGTACTTGGTTAGGGGTAGAAATGTAATCATGTAAAAAGGAACCACTTGCAAAACAACTTCCATAAGTTGTATTCTCCTTGTAAATGTAAACCAATAGTTTGTCCAATTGTATAGTTTGCCTTATATGTTAAGACTTTGGGTAAATAATAGTGCCTAAATTTTGTGTACATTTATTGGTATAGGTATTTAGATTATAACCATATATATATATACATATACTAACATTTGATATATGGATGTGGCACTATGTTGTTTTGAATCACTAGTGTGTGTGTGTGTGTGTGTGTGTGTGTGTGTGTGTGTGTGTGTGTGTGTGTGTAGTATGAGGTTTAAATTTATAGTGAATTAAACTTAATGACAGTTGTATAAAAATGCCTTATGATATAACTGTTCATTTTACCCCTACTTTTTATCACAATTTTATAAAGGAGATTTAAGTTAGAATAATTAGTAGTGGTTAAAACATTGTAATGAAGTTAAGTGGCTCACTCTATTTGAGCACATAATGTATATATTATGGTCGATAATTGAGGATCATTATTTTCAAGTTGACTTAAAAACTTAAGTGTCATGTCGGAATGATAGTACCCTCATTACACCAGTGTCTATGTATAGATGAAACACATTTTAATCATAGTTTATTTAAAATATTTGAAAATATATATGGTTTAACATATTCATTTATTATCCTATTTTTAAGTTTTGTGGTATGCATGTTATATTTTGAAATATAGTAGGGTTGTGCCACTATAACATGCTACTTGGTTAATAGTGTGCTAATGAGAGAATAGGATCATCTAGACATAAATTTGTTATAGATGTGTGTAGTTTATATTTTAGTGCCATGGGAGAACCCAAACTATTTTGATACTCATAAAATAAAACTTTACGTGTGTATGACTATGAACTCTTGGAGTGTAATACTAGGACGAAACATCTCATGTGTCATATGAACTAAGACTACCTTTATTATGTGTAGTTACATACACAAAAGTTATATCTTCATTAAGTTACTCAATTAGAACATAGTACCAATGCCTCTTGAATGTGGAGATTAACTAATAGTTGTTGACTTTGATACTATGGGTCTCATAGAATGTCCTATGTTAAAATTATTCATTACAATTAAATATTTTCAATATGAGATGTAATATACCTAGATGGTATGAGATATGGATGCTATTATGGAAATTAGGGTATTATGATGTAAATGATAACAAATATGGGGTTTATACGTATTTATATGATTAATGTACATGCATACATTGAGAAGCCAAGCCAACATAGAAATAAAATTCTAACCAAGCGTAATGTCATAAACATAGTTAAGTATATGGGAGCTCTTGATTAGACATATAAGTGGATATTAATATAGTATTTAAATATCACTGGAGTACTTACATATGGTGCATGTTATAATGAATAAGTACTCGTATATAGGAATCATACCTATAGTTAAATAAATGGTTAAAATGAGTCAATTAGTTTATTATGGACCAGACACTATAACCAATTAAAACAGTCCTTTAAGAAAAATGAGATGCTTGAATGAATGTTATAACAGGTTTATGAATTCTCTATTTACTTAAAATTGATTGATTGGTTATTAATTATATATTGAGTACTTATATGCAATAAATTATTATGAGTGTCTAGTTATATCTAGCATATAATGGTGTACCGAGATGCATACATACATTATGTGTGTGTGTGTGTGTGTGTGTGTGTGTGTGTGTTATTTTTCTTTGGAATTGTAGTATGTAGTTTAATCTTAGGGTTTACTCAAGTGGTATAATCCCATGCTTGTTTGCTTATTGTTATCTATGTGGATCATTTGATTCTTGAAATTGTAAGCTGAGTTATGTGTTTTATTTATGTAGTTGTGAACTATGATAGTATGAGATATCATAGATTACTATAGTAAAAAAATGTATGTTGAACCTGAATGGTACATACTATAATTGTTATGTCTAAACTTATATCTACATTTGACTAATATATTATGCACATTTAGGTTATTAATAGAATAGCTCAGTTGATAATACTTTGTGTATGTGTGCATACATTCTTTGAGAGTGTAGCATATGCTAATATGAAATATTATGTGTTTCATAAAACTATGACTTGTTATATCTAGTTGTTTGATTATAAGTTTATGTTTCCATGTAATTATGACTTCTATATTATGATTGATTGTGGAAGATTAGTAGTTATGTCTCAAAACACTAGACTATGCTAATATGGGTTATCATAGGGTGTAGTATGTTTGGAAACTAATTGTGGTAGTGAAAATATATAATTAAACATGTATTTTACCTAGATGATACAAACTATAGTCTTTATTTCTAGTATGGGATAGAAATAATGTAAGATTAATTCATATGTTTGATAGAATAAATGTATGCTTTGGTTACTCTTATGTTTGGCATGTTATATTATGTGTTTTCTATTAGGATGTAAATTATATGAATCTTGTGGTTGAATTAAATTTGACCAATCTGCATTGTTGACACAGAGTGAGTGCGTTGGACTTCACTGGCTTACTGTTATCATAATTTTAGATGAAGGCAGTCCAATCAAATGGTGTGTATGAATTTGATTGATTTATAGATCATTATTATTTATTATTCATAAAATTTTTGGAAAAATTATGTTTAGTGAGACATTATCATTTCATGAGTATGAGTTACATATTTGTGTGATATCTTGTAATAGAAGGGTTTTATATGATACACTGCATGTTTATTTTAGAAATCATACAACACACGAGCACTTACTTGTCTCTCAATATTCCCGTGTAGTCACTATCTACTCATCCATGAAGGGAGGGCCATTTACTAATGGGATTAGTGTGGGGGATCATTGGTACATGGTTGGTGTGAAAAAATGCTTGGATAATGCTCTCCCTCCCCATAATAGTACTAATTATCAATATGGCACTTGAGATTGTCACAAATACTCGAGTTCAAGAATTATGCTCTGGGAGAACCATGTATCTTATATGTACATTGTATTATATTGCACTTATCATTTAATATTGTCCTGAAGAGTTATATTTACTTATTATTATACTTTGTCAATGGTAGTTGTAGACTTGTATCAAATGTGGTCGAATTATATAGTTACATTCTATACTTGCAATATGATGTGCTCTCATGATATTAAAGATCAGTGATATGTTATGCTTGTTTGCTATTATCACTTTTTGAGTATTTTTATGATCCTTGTAGATTCTCATGGTGTAATCTATATTTGGTATATGTGTTTAATTAAAAAAAATCATGTATTTCTAGTTAGACCCCAATGGGGTTGTTACAAAATATTAGAGTAGGCTTGAATAACCTCCTATAAGGTGCACTATTTGATGACAACAAGTACCTAATAAGCATTGAAATATTACACTTTTCTCATTTATAAGACCCTTCTAATAAGAAAATGACATTTTTCACTTTACAATATATCTAATGATAAAATATTTTTTTGTAATTTTGTAGTTTTTTACTAATTATCCTTTCTCATTTTCTAAATGAAAACTTTAAACTTTTATTAAGATTGGATTTTATTGAATTTATAAACATTATGGTCAAAATTTTATATTTTAGATTTATACTTTCCATTTAAGATAAGATCTTAGTAAATCATTCAAATTAATAAAATATATGTATGAGATGAAGATGACAATTTCATTTTAATTTATATAAAATTATATTTTTTATTAAAATAATTATTTTTAATTATGAAATGATATTTATTTTAATAAATTTTAGTGTATTTATTATTTTTTATGAGTATATGGTGGTTGTTGTTGCCAATAAGATGCAGAAGGGTTGGTAAAGTGAGTTGGTTATCTGAAATCCAACTTAGATTCAAATCTCATAAGGTATTTGTAGACCAAATGTGGCCATTTGAATTGACTTACTGATTTCAGTGGTCAATGGTGACCATTTCTATTAGTTTAATAATTTTTAAATATTGACCCCCCTTATTTTTCCCCAAATCTGGTTCATAGCTCTAGTCAAAATCGATCATCCCAAAACCTAGTACATTATGAGAAAGATAATGCTTGAAAGCATAAAAGAAACAAACATGAAATAAGTTAACAATAGATCACAACAAATAAAATTAGGGGAACCTATAACCTTTCCATCATGATAACAACTCCTAGAATTTAGGAGAGAGTTAGTCAAATAATTTATAATCATCTGCCTATAAATTTTTTTAAGCCTTATGTTTTACTTCCAGATTTGACTATTCGACTTGAATTCTTTGGCTAATATTGACCTCTTAAGTCCTCCTTAATTTCCATTCTAAATATGGAGCTCATTTTTACAACTACTTAATGTTGGATTTGGAAGTGTTCCTAGTCACTCTGTTACTTGGCTAGACTGACATCTTAAATTTGGTTTTCCTAGCACACACCAGATTATAACCATTTGCACTCATTCCATCCTCTTGGGATGACTTTGTCTTTAATTTCATTAGCTCCTTTATAACATATTCATTACACATACATCCTTCCAAGAAATCTAGAACCTTCATAATCCCTACATCTATCTCATTATGCAGAACTTGAGTTTCTTCATGTGTTTCTCTAAAACAAAGGAAAATTTATTTTTCACTCATTCTTGATGTTGGTAATGATCCTCCACGACACTCATTTCTTTATCCTCCAACTCTAAATACCCCATTGAGGTCTCTAGGATTCCTTCTTCCTCCTAAAGGTCTGGGACCTAGTTTTTCAAAGCATCAAACTTACCTTCTTCAATATATTTCAAGTCTTTTACCTCATCCATCCTGGTTATCTCAATGTAAACATCAAAATCCTCATTTTTTCTTAGATTCAAGGCACTTGTACACTAGAACTCATATTCAACTATGATCCTTATTTATTTTTTATGAAAGATCATTTTTCATTATTAAATTCGTATCTCTTTCATGTTCTTTAACTAGTTCCTTGTAAACATTACGATCACAATTCTTAATTATTATTATTTATTTTTCAATATTTTATTACTAACTTAAGTTATTTACTTCATGTGTTTTTCATTTAAAAAAATATAAAGTGAAAGTCAATCTTTTTTTTCTTTGAAAAAAAAAACAAAATACAAAAACAAAACAACTTGTATTAATATATATTTTTAATATAATTGTAATCAAAATATTATCCACATATTCCCACTTTCCAAATATATACTCACCTCATAATTTTTATATTCTAAAAACCATAAAATGAGGTTTTCACTTTCCATTTTAATGTACAAGAATCGAGTAAAAATATAAATATAAGCCCATTTGTATTTATAAAACATTTCTTATTATAAATAAATTGAATTTATTTTATAAATAATAATTTTAAAAATTATAAAATTATAATAATTATTATTTCTAAACTTTAAAATTAAAAAAATTGCAAGCAATTTTCATTAATTTTATAAATATTATTGGATATAATTAACCATTAACTTATATGATTTAACTTGAATTTCCATGCTCTTCTAATTGTAAATGGATTTTTTTTACTAAATTTTATAATTCCGGGGTCAAAATTCTCTTCTTTTTCATAAATTCAAATATATTTTCTAATTTTAATATTTAAAATATAGTAAATTTAAATTTATATATTTATAATTTAAAACATGGATAAAAATATTCAATACATGCCCTCTTCCTAAATATGTATTCATTTCATAATTTTTTATATTTATTAAATTTTAATAAGATACATTTTCACTTTTCACATGATGCCAACGTAGATAGACGTATAAATATCAACACATTTATATTAATAAGATTCTGTTAGAATCATCTGCTAATGAGATGTCCAAGACTGAATGTTGGAAGTTCAAACACACGATAATGTTGCAACATAAAATCATAATGAGAGTAGAATAGAGACTGCAATAGTTATATTAGTGAAGATGGTTGCTCTATGAAGGTTAAAAAGAGCTTGATAGCATGCAACAAAGCTCAAAGGCTTAACAATCTCCCTGACACAACAATAAATGGCCTACAAGCTAAATAACCTATGGACTCTACACCAGATAAACTACTATAGTGCAATACTCCATAATTAGCTCAATGGCTCATCAAGCTCATTTCTTAAGTGCTTTGGAGTATAGGTCCTTATATAGGTAGATGAGAGGCATCAATCCACATCCATTTGGTAATGAGAACACTGCTCAATTGCTAAGTGAATAGGAACCCCTTGTGCAACATGCCATAGGAAACCCATGTGTAACATGCCAATCCCCACATGTTAACATTGGTTTTCTCAACATTGGAGAAAGGGAGAAAACCTATAGGAAAAATATTCCCCCAAAAAGAGAGAAAAGAGATAGCAAGCTCCAAAACAACCCCCTTGAGATAATTAGAAAAAACACTAGTGACCTCCTTCTAAAGTTTGCAAGAAATAGTTCACAAGTGACAAGGTACATCTCAAAAACTAGATGTCAGACTCAGCTGACAATGCATCCAAATGTAAGCAATCAGTTCACAAGTGAAAATGCACATCCCAATAAATGGATATCAGATACAACTAACAATATGTCTAAGTATGAGCAATCTATGCATTTGCCACCAAAATGACACAAGTGAAACTACAAATAGACCAAGGAGGATGTCAAACTCTATCGATAATACATCCATAAGGAGAGAGAAGGAGAAGAAAGTGGTATGCTTGTGAGGGGATTTAGCCACCTACCAAACTAGACCTCACCCTCTGTCTTCATCAAGTGAAAATATGAGGTATAACCAAGCAATGAATTTATAATATCTCCTTATATCTCCCATATTATTTGCTACATAGTGTTTTTATTTTAAAAAAACAACTAAAAACATCATCAATTAGTAATAAGCATCATCACCCTAACAAAGTCTACCTCTATAAGTATAATAAATAACCCCCCTAAGTTTACAAGTATAATAAATGCTTAAATATTAGACATTAAACTTAATCAAAAATACATTCACGAGCAATCTATGTGAACAAACTTGTTTACACTATGAGGGGAACTAACCTCCTACCAAATCAAGACTTCATCCAATGGTTTTCAACACTTGGAAGTACTTTATAGTAGGGAACGATGTGGGGGTCTATGGGTGGCAGGCCCCAACGTGCAATTTGAATCTTGTTTGGGCCTTAAAATTTCTTAAAATTCTCCAATTTTAATATAAAAAATGGCCTCCCCTAATAGACATTGGCTACCACCAAAAATACATCTAGGAGAAGGATAAGAGCAATAATAGAGCAATACAATATAGTATTTTAAAAAATAAAAGTAAAAAACTTCCCCCCCTTGAGTTCGGGGTTGGAAACTTTGTAAGGGTGGGAGTGGGAGTCAAACCTTTGACTTTCCACCACACTTTGTTTTCACATAAAACTCCACAAACTAGCCTATGAATTGCTTCATATTTTACAATGCAAAACTTAATATTTAAAGTATTCAAAAAATTAGAATTTAACTTTTTGAATTAAAGCCATTTTGGACCCATTTTTAATCTGTGGGTTGTGGTAGGTGTGTCCAACTACATGGAATGCATGTAAGGCTATGTGGTGGCTTTGACCATGTGATTGTAGCCAAAAAATGTAGACCATGTCAAGAGCTTAGGAAACTTCAATGGCATCACACAATAGAGAGGAGTTTGGAATGTTTAGCAACAATAGCAGTTTGTTCAAGTGGTGAAGGAGCTCTTGACAAGAGATAGAGACCAGATGAAAGCTTAAACTTGTTGTAGGGCTTGAATGGCAAAGAGAAGGATGTTGAAAGGCCATGAGCTACCTAAGACAAACTAGCTGAGATGAACTGCAATAAAGGAATATGGTGGTGCAGGCCATGAGACAACTTTGATGGCTTTACCTGTATGTAGATGGTAGCAAAAAATTAAATTTATGACTTGTGTGCTTTTCCTAAGGATATTCAAGTGGCAGGTGACGACAAAAAGGTATTTAAATGGTAGAGCATTGCCTAATGCAATAAAAACTATCTTTTTTAAGTCCAAGAGCTCAGATCACGACGGTGATGTTACCTAATTGTATGAAGCTTGATGCCATGCTAAAACCAAAAAAGAAATACACAAGCTGAGATAAAAATCATATGTTTAATTATATATAGGTAAAACACCTCTTCATAGCCAATATTGAATCATTAATATTAATAAATTTGTATTGATATCAATATACAATGTAAACCAATATGAATTGAACAAAATATGATATTGATTAAGCCTTCAAATTAGAGAGAGCTTTTATATCAAAAAATTCAATTTAAATCATATTAGAGAACATACTTTAAAATCTACTCACAATTTTAAACAACAAAGGAAAATGATGTTTGTTTACTAGTCTTGGAGCTCTAATACCATGTTAGAATCATCTGCTAATGAGATGTCCAAGACCGAATTCTAGAAGATTGAACACATAATAATTTTGCAACATGAATCATAATGAGATTAGAATAGAGACTGCAAGAGTTATATTAGTGAATATGGTTTCTATATGAAGCTTACAAAGAGCTTGTTGGCACGCGCCCAAGCTCAAAGGCTTAATGGGTTCCCTAACACAATAATAAATTGACTACAAGCTAAACAACCTATGGAATCTACACCAGACATATTGCTATACTGCAATACTGCATAATTAGCTCAATGGCTCATCAAGTTCATTTCTTAAGTGCCTTGGAGGATAGGTCCTTATATAGGTAGATGAGAGGCACCAATTCACATCCATTTGGCAATGAGAACACTGCTCAATTGCCAAGCCCCACATGTCAACAGTGGTTGCCAAATGAATATTGAAACCATGTTGACTAAAAATAAGCATGTGTAAATTCATTTATGACATCATAATAAGCCTCTAATAAACCTATAAATCCACTTAAATAAGATGAATAACAAAGTGTAGTAATAACCTATGCAAGAGTAAAACCTCTACACCAACAGATTCTTTTTATGGAAAAATGACATTTTAATTTTAATTTATATACAATGTTATACATTTTTTAAATTACTATTATAGTAATTATGTTTTTTAAATTGAAAAAAAATTATAAAAATTATAATTAAATTATATTTATTTATTTTTAATTATTGATATTTTATCATTAATTTTAATGTTTTACTTTAAATTATATACTTTATTTTTAAATAATCTTGTTTTTCCTTATATTAATATTAAAATTATTTAAACATTTATTTATAATTTCAATATATAAATAGAAATGGAATCAATATGTTTCCAATTTCCCAATATTTATTCACCTCATAATTTATATATTTCCCTTTAATGCCAACACCTATAAACAACAAATATCAAACCATTCATAATTATTATTAAAAAAAAAAAGTATTTTAACTTCTCTTATATGATAATTAAAATTTATCTATTACATTTTTAAATTCATACCGGAGTTAATGAATAAAATGAGCCTTAAACCATTTATCTATAATTAAAATAATTAATTTTGTACATGTTTAGGTTTTTCTATATTATTGACATGTTAATTGTATATGAATTTTTGGTTGATTCTAGGCTCTTATTATTATATTTTATTTATATTTTACTCTGATAAAAATCTTTTATATTCAAAAATTTACTTTCAAGTTATATAAGATTAATAGTAATATTGTCATTCAATTTAAAACATTTAAAATTTTTAATTAATTATTTTATTATTTTATGATACTCTTACAATTTATGAGTTTATATTTTAAGATTTTTAGTTATATTAACTAATATCACATTTTATAGTAATTATATTGCTTCTAGGTCCTGTTAGCCAATTTTTACACCCAAGTTTTGCATCTTTCATTTTGGCTAAGTGCAACTTTCTTAATTTGTTTATCCCCATAGCAAGTGTCAAGTGTTATTTCCTTCAGAAGCTTTTGTTCAGTCTTTTTGCAAGTGTTATTTCAGTCTTTTGTCAAGTGTTATTTCTTTTATCAAGGTTTTACTTCGAGTTTTTTGTTCAAGGCTCAAAGTAATTATTTCAAACTTTTTTTTTCTGAAACAAAAAGTCCAAAGGAATTGGTCCATCTCAAACTTTCCAAAGGGTCACTTACAAAAGTCTGAAGGATCTTTTTCTCATAGAAGTGTCCTTAGTAGAAAGTTTGAAGGGTATATTTTCAAGATTTCCAAAGGGTCTTTTCTCGAGAATTGGTCCCTTACAACTTTTCTAAAGTAATTGGCTCTTACAACTTTTCTGAAGGAATTGGCTCTTTGTAACTTTTTCAAAGGAATTATTTTGGACATTTTATCCAAAATAATCTTTTTGAAGGGTCTTTTTCTCACTGAAGTGTCCTTTGTAATATTTTCAAAGGGACATTTTCAATTTTTCTAAATGTTCTTTCTCTTGCATAGTGTCCAGCTCAAAAAGTTTGAAGGGACACTTCCAAAAAAGTCCAAAAGGTCTTTTATCAAGAAAGTGTCCAGTGCAAAAAGTCTGAAGGGACACTTTTTTCTCTTATGAAGGGACATTTTCAATATTTACTAAGGGTATTTTCTCAGGGATTGATCCTTTACAATTTTTCAAAGGAATTGTTTCAAACTATTTTGTCAGAAGCAATCTTTTTGGAAGAATTAGCTCTTAAGGGTTTTCTAAGGGAATTATTTCTCATGCTAGTGCCCTTCAAAAGGATTGAAAGGTCCTTTATATAAATACCGAAGGGACACTTTCAAAGAGTCTGAAGGGTATTTTTCTCTAAATAAGCTTTTTGAGAGGTAGAGTTTAAATTCTCTGAAAGACACTTTCAAAAATCTTGAAGGGACACTTGTAAAAAGTTTGAAGGGTCTTTTCTTGGGAAAATGTCCAGTTTAAAAATCTTGAAGGGACACTTTCAAAAATTTTGAAGGGTCTTTTCCTGGGAAAGTGTCCATTTCAATATTTTTGAAGGGCATGTTTAGGCTTTCTGAAGGAAGAAAAGGGTATGTGGGAAAATTGTTCAGGAGAATGCCCCAAAGGAATAGTCCTAGTAGAATGATGATTATATGTATGTCAACTTCAAGGTGATGAGCTAGCGATTGGCATTTAAATAGTGGATCTGAAGTAGATTAGAGTGGCTCATATCACCATTGATTAGATCATGATCTGATTCATTTTTTATGGCCAATCAAAGGAAGAAAGGCTGAGGCACTTTGCAGGGTTTGAAAATTTAACTTGGTCGAGCTATAATGAGTTTTCAAAGGATGTTTATAGGCACACAGACATAGATCCAACATTATGATAAATTTCATGAAGGCATACACATGGGCTTCAAACATCTTCATCTCCAAGGCCAAATGAAATGAAATTAACTCTTCCCTATGCTGTTGCACACCTCAACAATCCAGTGAGAAGCTATTAGCATCAAGACAAATTAACAAGTGGACTCATTTGCATAACCACATTAATTCCATTACTCAACTCAAAAATATCATGTTTTTGCTAGTGCAACAATTGGGGAAGCATCTTTGAGAGAGCAGGTTAGCTATGTATCCACTTGAGGTGGCGTGCATCAATCGAATGCCTTGAATGAGCATCATTTGCAAAGATGGTTACAGCAAAAGATAGAGACCCCTAACAGATTGATTCCTCTTTTTGGTGCCAAATGCCTCCTCTGCTCACTTCTTTTCTGCTATAAATACAACCCTTGGGCTTGTGAACAAAAACCATACAATGTATGGCAAAGCCCTATTGGATTGATGTTATATTATGCCTTTAAGCATTAAGTACAAGTCTATTTCTTTCAAGTTTCTAAAAAATTGTCTAGGTGTGTAAGAGATGTATAGTGATAATAACTGATGATTTTCCATCCTCATATCCTTTATCCTTCATGCCTGAGAAAAATTTCTTAGTCTAACAAGTCATATAGTGTGTTCAACTGTGTTAAATTGTTGTAAGTGTATAACTATTCTTGAAATGTGCAAAGTTTGCCTTTCAGTTCATTTACCTTATGTCATTTTGCACATCTTGCCTCTATAATGAAATACTTATGTTATAACCCCTTAGAGATTGAAAATGGTCTATGGGTTTTGTTGTATTATGCATTAGAATATGATATTCACATGGAAGATAACCTTGGTGCATCACCAATCCTAGGATAGGTTTCCTTTTGATCAATTTCTAACTCTTTCCCTTTGAATCAAACTAGTTTAGATAGAGGTTGTTTTATAGAGATACATTCAGGGAGCTAACCCTTTAAATCTAGAGGTTCATTTCCTTTATAGTCATACCCACATGCCTAGAACTGTTCCAACATTGGCCAAATCTAGAAGAGGATTGAACACTCTCTTCTAGGTTGAAATATTGGGAGATAACAATTCTTGCACACCCTATGGGACCAATTATTTACATGTCAAGGTGAATTTTGGTCTTGACAAGCCTAAGGTTGTATAAATATTCTTAATCCAGCATTTGGCAACTCCAAAAGGTGATAATCCCTCATTGTAGATCAATTTTCCCACATTATACTTCATGGTCCTCACTAGGTCATCTAGGATTTTTGTCCAAGCATCTTTAACTGAAGCTCTTCTTGAAGAACAACACCCTAAACCATTCCTGATGCTTAGAGATCTTGGACAAGGAGGTTTAGAAGAAGAATAAGTTGAAGAGATAATATATCAAGAGGAAAGAAGAGAAATGGATAGGTAACAACCTTTCCTAGCCTTCAACACCCAAAACCCAATTGACCTTCTTGCATATGACCCTATTCCTGCCAATGCTACCAAGAGTCTCCCTAGTTTTAGTGGAGAGGGTCTTATTACCCCATATGATCATATTAGGGACATCTCAAATTTCTATAACTTCCATAATGTCACTCGAGCCAACATAACCATTAGATTGCTTGACATGTCTCTAAGAGGTAAGGCACTTAAATTGTATAGGACTTTAGAAGGTGGTTACATTTCAAGTTGGGATGGATTTGGGGAATTTTTGGTAACTAGATTTGAGAATAAGAGTGACCATACTTCATTGATCCATTAGCTAAACATGATAAAGAGAGGTCCTAATGAATCCATGGGAGATTTTAATGAAATATTTCAAAGGACATGGCATAGGTTGTCACCTATCATGAGACCTCCTCCAAGCTTTGTTTTCCCCACTTATCTCAAGGGTATTAGTACTAATGTGGTGGTGATTTTACATTCAATGAGAGGATTACTCTACCAGACACATATGAGATAGCTATTAAATTTGATAATAACTTGATACAAGCTATAAAGTTACCTCCAAAAGTTTTCATGCCTCTATTGTCTCATAGGTTGGTTGAAGTTCTAAGTGTATCATAAGTTCCTAATGTTAATGTAGAGCTGAGATCCTTTCCCAAGAAGGTGGATAATGCTATGGACAAAGATGAGGAGATCTGGTCATTATGAGCTTAACTCAAGCAAGCTCAATTTTAGGCAAGTGCTCCACCTAACCCTCAATACTATCCTCAATAAGGCTATAGAGCTCCACCCCAATACAACTACCAAGGAAGATGACAAGGTCAACAAGGTTTAAATAGGTAGCCCAATGCCTATAATATTAATTCCACTCCTTCCATGAAGGATGTTGTTCTAGTGCATGCTAACCTAGTCCAAAGGGAGGATCATTTGGACCAATGGGGACAACCTCAAGGTTAGTTTATGCATGATGATGGAGAGGAAAACCAAGCTTTGGTGGCACAAGAAGAAACTACTCATTATATGACATCATAAGAAACAAATCCCATCCAAAGTTATATTCATGGAGAGGGTGGCAGCCATAGTGTAGGTATGATGAACTTTCAAGCGAAGGATGATTATGTGTTGACCCAAAACACATCAATTTTAGCCAATATAAGAGCCAAGAAGAGAGCATTGGGAGATGTTTCAGGAGTACATGTGACTCCAAGTGATGCATCTCCAAGGCCATAAACTGTGAATCCTAGTGAAATACTTACTACCAGTCATGCTCCTCAATAAAGTCAAAATATAAGTAGGGTTATCAAGCCTATAATGAATCAGGTTCATACTCCCTCATTACCTTCAATAATGTAATTAAAGGTGAATATTTCCCCTCTAAATATTTTTTATTCTTTTAAAGAATACCAAGACAATAATATATCTTTAGGAAGTCTTGCATATGCCTGGTCAAAAAGAGCTCTTACAAGAACATCTCATGAGCATTCATGTATCCCCTCAAACTTAAAAGCATAATAGTTTGGCCCTTAATAATTCTCCAAGACATGTCTTATATCCCTCCACAAAATTTGAAAAGCCTCCACCTTTCTACCTCACACATTATGGGAGACAAGTTGGTTCACAATTGTGTTGTAGATAGTGGAGCTAGTACCACTGTCATGCCTAAGGTGGTGGATGATAAATTGGGATTAAAGTATGAACCACATAGTAAAGGTGTGTTATAGCTTGATGGGAATCCAAAAAATATAGTGGGATTGATCAAAGGTCTGAAAGTCTTCCTACATGATTGCCCAAGTTTCCCCATTTTATAAGACATTGTGGTGGTAGACCTTCCATCTCATTTTGTTATTTGTTGGTCACAGGATTTCATGGCTAAGATAAGAGGATACCTTTCTATTTATTTTTATTTTTTATATTTTAAAACAAGATATGGAACCAAGGTGACTATAAGGACTCAACCCTTAGCAAGGTTTCATATTGAGCCATATATGGAGATAGGTTCAAATCATAATTGTCTAATTAGTAAAGAAGAAGAAAGTGTTATGGATAGTGAAGCATACTCGCCCCTTGAAGGTATTTATGAAATTTTACTTGATAATTATATCACTAAAATAGATGTACTTGATCCATATACATTCATAGAAGAGACTGATTTAGGAGTTTATTGTATACATGAAAAAGATGTTTCAATTCCTTCACTCACTAATAAAGATCATGAACTTGAAGGAATATGGGAAATGTTTTTTGATGGCTCAAGAAACAAAGTAGGTGTAGGAGATGGAATTATATTATTTTATCCATAAAATAATCAATAATACTCCTCATATATATTACACTTCAATTGCACCTGCAATGTGGCAGAATATGAAGGCCTAGTTCATGACTTCCCATGGGCAAAGAAGAGAGGGCTCAAGAATTTAAAGGTTTATGGGGATAATGAATTATTCATCCACCAATTGAGAAATAAAGATACAAATAAGAATCCCTTGCTTAAATCCTACAATCATAGGGTATGGGACCTACTTGAATACTTTGATGCCTTCAACATACAACCCATACCAAGGGATTCAAATAAACATGCTGATAGATTGGCTACCATAAGAGCACAATTTGATGGAGTTACTGATGTAGGAAAGGAGAAATATACATCTCATATCAAGGTCATTATGAGGCCTTATATTCTAGATAATGAAGTGTCATGATAGGTTTTTGAAAGTGATGAACACATTGCACACTTCTTACAAAATGAGGTAGGATTCTCCTCGAGGAACCAATAGAGACTACATGATCAATATGAAGAACAAGTTATTCAACTGAAGATAAATAAGATACTTAAGGGGATGATTACTTTGGAGATTTTTTTCAATGAATATAATCAAAATAAGAAATAAAGAGTGAGTATTTCCACAAAAGAAGATAAATATGAGAGAGTCATGATTTACAAGGACAAGCTTCTGAAAATTGGTAAGATATGTTCTTTGTCCGAGAGGTAGACCTTTATTAAATTATGCAAAGATTTCCATGACATATTTTCTTTGGAATATAAATATTTGAAAGGGTTTGACCCAAGTTTTTCTCATCACACCATTGAGTTAGAACCTAGAGCTAAATCAATTAGGCAGAAATAAAGGCCTATAAATCCCAAGATAGAGGAACTCATGAAGAAAGAGCTCACCAAATTGATTGAGTCTAAGATTATATTTCACACTCAACTTGGGTGGCTTATCCTGTACCTATCTGAAATAATAATGGAGATAACAGACTTTGTGTGGATTTTTGAGACCTTAATAGAGTGTCTCTCAAGGATCATTATCCACTACCTTCCATGGAAGAAATTTTACAAGTTGTTTTAGGTTCTCAACACTTTTCACTTCTTGATAGTTATTTAGGTTACAATAAGATATTGGTGAATGAAGAGGATTAGTTTAAGACATATTTCACTATAAAATGGGGGACGTTTGCCTATAAGAATATGCCTTTTGGTTTATCCAATTATGGAGCTACATTTCAAAGGGCAATGGACATGGATTTTAAAGGTTTGATCAATAAGTTTTTGCTTGTATACCTTGATGATATAACTATTTTTTTGAAGTATGATACTTATCATATAGAACATCTAAGGTAGGTGTTTGAGAAATGTAGGGAGTATATAATATCTCTTAATCCAAAAAAGTGCATCTTTTTTGTCCATGAAGGTAAGTTATTGGGTCATATTGTTTCAAAATAAGGCTTAACTATTGACCTCGAGAGGATTGAGGTTATTCTAGGTTTGTCTTTGCCTCAACACAAGAAAGGACTTCAAAGCTTCTTAGGGAAAATAAAATTTGTCAAAAGGTTTATTCTAGGCTTTAAAATTTTGGTAAAGTCTATCACAACCATGCTCAAGAAGAACTAAGATTTTACTTGGACAAAGGAAGGTAAGAGTAGTTTTGAGGCAATCAAAGAATAAATTACAAAATCTCCTACTCTTCTGAACCCAAACCTTGTCAAATATTTCATACTCTATATCTTTGCTAACATAGATACAATTTCAACTATGTTTATGCAAAATAATGATGAAGAGATAGATAAACCAATTACATTCTTCAGCTAAGGATTGGAAGATTATGTGGTCAAGTATACATTTATTGAAAAATAAGCTCTAGTTGTGATAAGAGAATTGAATAAGTTTAGATACATGGTTGCAAATAATAAGATACATATCATGGTTTTTCATCCTAACACCATGTAATTTTTCCTAAGCAAAGACCTTAATGAAGAGAGAGCTAGGTGGATTACCAAAGTAATAGAGTATGATGTGGATATTAAGGTGACAACTTGGTAAGAGGAAAATGTCTATATGAGCATATGGTTTTAGATTTTCAAGATCCAAAAGAGGAAGTCTTGATCAACCAAGTTCACCCCAAATCAACTGATCACATACAAGTTCAAAGTTGGACACAAGACATCATTAGTTTGCTTCAAAATGGTGGGTGCCCCAATGGCTTGAACAAGTCTCAAATGGGATATTTTATATTTCAAACCATTCCTTAATGTGTTGTAGATGGTTTTCTCTTTAGGAAAGACATGAATGGTGTGCCATTGAGGTGTGTTAATAGTGATCAATTTGATATGTTGTTGGAAAAGTTTCACAATGGTGCAGATGGAGGTCATTTCTCTCCTAGGATGATAGCTGCAAAGATAATGAGGGCTAGTTACTATTGGCCTAGTCTTTTTAAGGACTATTACTATTGGGATAAGATGTGTCCTTAATATGCCTTCTTTGTAGGTAAACAAAAAAATACAACCCTTCCATTGAATCCTATCCAAGTAGACCAATTTTTCAAGTAATGGGGCCTTAATTTCATTGGTGTGATCAACCCTCCATCAAGTTCTAGATGCAAATGGATATTGACTACTACTGACTACTTCACAAGGTGGGTAGAGGTTTTTGCATTAAAGGAGGCAAGTGAAAATTATATCTTGAAGCTCTATGAGAACATTATAACAAGGTTTGAAATTTCCCATGTTATCATTTCTGATAATGCACTTGCTTTCATAAGTGTTAAAACTTTTGATTGGGCAAATAGGAATGGAGTTTACTTGAGTACCTCATCCAACTATTACCCTCAAGGTAATGTATTGGATGAATCTACTAAAAATAATCTCATCAAGATCATCAAGAGGAAATTAGAGAATAATCAAAGAGAATGGCACAACAAGTTGAAGATAGCCTTATAGGTTGACAAGATTAATACTAAGAGATCAATTGGTTATTATCCATTTGTGCTTGTTTATGGGAGAGAGAGGATAGGATATCTCAAGAACTTCCTACTCTAGAACTTGTACAATAGATAGAACTAATTGAAAATACTCCAATAGAAGTTAGATTGATAGAACTAATGTAGCTACAAGAAGCAAGAGACAATTCACACAAGGCCATGGAGCACCACCAAGTACTCATGAAGAAGTCTTTTGACAAAATAGAAAATGCAAGAGTGTTTAAGGAAGGTGACTTGGTCCTAAAATGGGATGAAGATAGAGTAAAATTGGGTGGATATATAAAGTTTGACACTTTGTGGAGTGGCCCTTACATCATTAGCAAGTGCAAGTAAAGCAAATCCTTTTAGTTAATCAAGAAGAATGGAGAAGAATTGCCTATCCCTATGAATGTGATACATATAAATTCCTACTACTAGTCTTTGTAGGACATGTTTTGTAAATAATGGCTTAGGTGTGTGTTTTTGGTCTAGTTTTGTTTTGGTTTATTGTTATGTTCCCTAGGTGCTTTGTAGCACAAGTGTGTTTCCTTCCTTTTGTTTGGTGTGTGTTTTTGCCTTTATGTGTGTGATCAACTAGCTTGTGTTTTTTTTTTAGCCAAAGATCTATTGAAGTCATTTTTGGGTGCCTATATGCATGAATCCATGCCCAATGGAATGATTTAGGTAACTGGTCTTATGCATAGCAGGCATGCCACTCCTAGGAATCACCAAGAATGTTAGCTAATTTTTACACCCAAGTTTTGCATCTTTCATTTTGGCTAAGTGCAGCATTCTTAATTTGTTTATCCCTATAGCAAGTGTCAAGTTTTATTTCCTTTAGAAACCTTTGTTTGGTCTTTTTTCAAGTGTTATTTTGGTATTTTGTCAATTTTTATTTCTTTTAACAAGGTTTTCTTTGAGTTTTTTGTTCAAGGCTCAAAGGAATTGTTTCGGACTTTTTATCCGAAACAAAAATTTTAAAGGAATTGGTCTGTCTCAAGCTTTCTGAAGGTTAACTTACAAAAGTCCAAAGGATCTTTTTCTCTTAGAAGTGTCCTTTGAGTAAAGTCTGAAGGATACATTTTCAAGATTGTTGAAGGATATTTTTTTAGGAATTGGTCATTTGCAACTTTTCCAAAGGAATTGGCTCTTGTAACTTTTCCGAAGGAATTGGCACTTTACAACTTTTCCAAAGGAATTGTTTCAGACGTTTTGTATGAAACAATCTTTCTAAAGGTTCTTTTTCTCATTGAAGTGTCCTTTGAAATATTTTCCAAGGGAAAATTTCAATTTTTCTAAAGTTTCTTTCTCTTGCAAAGTTTTCCAGTTCAAAAAGTCTGAAGGGACACTTTCAAAAAAGTCCAAAGGGTCTTTTCTTGGGAAAGTGTCCAGTGTAAAAAGTCTGAAGGGACACTTTAAAAAGTTTGAAGGATAATTTCTCAAGAAAAAGGATGCTTATTTCCATTTTGAAGGGACATTTTCAATATTTCCAAAGGGTTTTTTCTTGGGAATTTATCCTTTGCATTTTTTTGAAGGAATTGTTTCAGACATTTTATCTGAAACAATCTTTCTGAAAGAAGAATTGGCTCTTAAGGGTTTTTTGAGGAAATTGTTTCTCATGAAAGTTCCATTTAAATGTTTTAAATGTCCTTTGAAAAACTCCCAAAGGGACACTTTAGAAAATTTTGAAGGGTCTTTTTCTCTAAATAAGCTTTCTCAAAGGTATAGTTCAAATTCTTTGAAAGACACTTTTAAAAAGCCCAAAGGGACACTTGAAAAAAGTCTGAAGGGTCTTTTTTTGAGAAAATATCCAATTCAAATAGCTCGAAGGGACACTCAAAATTTTTTTTAAGGTTCTTTTCTTTATAAAGTGTCCATTTGAAGATTATCGAAGGGCATGTTCAGGGTTTTTGAAGGAAGAAAATGGCCTATGGGAAAATTGTCTAGGAGAATGCCTTGAAGGAATGGTCCCATTAAAATGACGGTTATATAGATGTCAACTTAAAGGTGATGAGATATTGGTTAGAATTTAAATAGTGGGTCCCAAGAATATCAAAAGGGATCATATCACCATTGAGTAGATCATGATCTGAGTCATTTTTGACAGCCAATCAAAGGAAGAAACACCGAAGAGCTTTGCAGGGTTTGAACAGAGGTTGTTTTGTAGAGATAAATTTAAGGACCTAGCACTTTAAATATATAGGTTAATTTCCTATAAAATCATACCCACATGCCTAAAAATGTTTCAACATTTCCCAAATCTGGAAGAGTATTGAACACTCTCTTCTAGGGTGCAAGATTTGGAGACAATAGGTCCTTTAACCATTACCTTTAGTTTTTGTCATATTTATTATGCTTTAATATATATTATATTAGGTTATTTATCTTATCTCATGTTCCCTACATACATTTCTTAGCTAAGTATTATTTTTCCCTACCTATTTAAGTATAGATATTAATATTTTTTTTAAATTTTATGTATAGTGGATTTCTATCCCTAAATTATCTCTTAACTTGATCTTATGGATTTGATTGATCTTCCTTAACTATATAAGTAAGTTAATTTCATTATATTTGTATGAATTTATAGAAATATATTAAATGATATTGATATTTATTCTACATATTGATTTACAAAGTCTATCTTTTACGATTCTCTTTGTGATGTTTTATTATCAACACCTAAGATATTTATGGCCTCGAACATTTCATTTTACATTTTTTTCATCATATCATATTAATAAGTATTATATCTATCCATTTATGAGTTTGATAAACAAAAATATCTAGATGAAAAATAGATAGTGTTATTAGATTCAGAAGGTGATAATTCCTTATGATCAGTTATAAACATGACATAATTTAGTGACAGGGTATTTTTTTATAATTTTAAAGGGTTTAAATATAATTTTTTAGATGTCACACATATTTTTACTACCTCGTGGTAGAAAAACAAAATACTTTCTAAGTTTTACTTGATTTTTCAAAAAAACTAGTGGGTATTTTCTACTTTTGGACGAAGCCATACATTTTTCTTAGATTTGAATTTTTTACATGTAGGTTTTGGCATTTTTACTAGATTATATAATCATTGGTTGTATATTTTTTTACTATTTATAAATTTTTTATTTTCTCAAATGACATTGTACCTGTTGGCAATGTATTTTTACTATGATCTATTGGTTTTCTCATGATTGTATTTTACCAATGATAGTTTGTTTAGCCAAACACCTACATGCTTAGATGTGTAGAAATCTCTTGATGATATGTTGTTTAATCATGGATTTCAATGACCTTTATTGTGTCACTAGTTTATTGTACCTATGTGACTACACCTACAAATCTAGGCAACTCTCCCATAACACACCAACCTTTCTCAGACTGTTTTGACTTATGAGAGCATGTCAAATTCAATTTAGCAAAGTGTAACACTATTCGTATTCAATTTGAAAGTATTTTTAGGTGACTTCACTCCCACATCAATCAACTCAATCAAGAGGGGGGAGCACTCATCCTCACCCTTATCCCCTTGGTCACATGGTATAGTCACATGAGGGGATTAAGTTTTTATTCCTACTAGTGGGGGCTTATGTCTCAAGTTCATTTTTTTTCAAAAATATCTCCAATAATTGAATTTCCAAGAATTTTAATTTTGTGCATTTTTATTTGACCCTTTTATGATGTAAAATTTGTAATAATTGTAACTTTGATCAGGAACTCAAAACCAAGTGTCATTTTTTTCAAAAGTGTATGTTTTTTATACCCAATTTATTGGTATCATTTATCTTGTAAAACATGTTCAATTATAAAGTGCCAAATTTGGGGGGGCTAATAAAATAGTCTTTTAGGAGGTTATCTCGATGCTGATTTGAGCACACTTTTTACATTCTATTATTATTTGGTGTTTTTATCATGGTTTCTTCTTCTGTATTAGATCAGTGTGAGCCATTAGAAACACATAATTACCACACATGGAGACCAAGAATGGAAATAATCATTAAACATAAAGGATTATGGGCCTTAATGACTAAAATACAACCAGTGTTTGCTAGAGAATGATAGACATTTTAATACCTGTACAAATTTGATGAGTGTATAGTTTTGATAAGAATTTATATAAAATGTACTATTTTATTTCATTTGGAAGGATGTGACTCTCCATTAAAAATATGGGCAAAATTGAAGGGTTTATTTGGTAAGGTCGATCACATGAGAGTCATACAACTTGAAGTAAAGCTCACTTCTCTCAATTCTGAAGATTTTACATCCATTGTAAACTATCTTAAAAAGTCCAAGCATTTATTGACATAATTGAAAAGGACTAGAAGAGATAATAAAGATGATGAGTGTGTTTACCTAATTATATACAAGTTGAAAGGTACATTCCAAATCTTTGCTTCTACATTTTTATCTAGCATGGATACCTTGGGTGACACATTAAAAATTACCTAATTTAGAGTTTTTTTATGAAAGAAATACTAGGCAAGAATCCAATTTTTTTAACCTCGAGTCTTACACCTCTCAAAAGACATTAGTATCATCTAATCCTAAGGGAAAGGGAAAATTAAAAAGTAAACCCAAAACCACTCCTCCATCTCAAAGTGCCACTAAACTTAAATACAATAACTCTAAACCTAAAGAGTGTTTTAAATACATGAATAAGTCTAACATTTCATGATCCTTTTGTGGGGAGACTGATCATGTCTAAATTAGATATTGGAAGATAATGCAAACCTTAGAGGATGCAATCAAAAAACACAATGCAAACCTTAGTGGATGCAATCAAAAAACACAAGTTATATATCTACCTTCAACTTCCTTCCAATGAGAGTATAAAATCACTTAATCTTATTATGAGATCTCAATCACCTAATATAGATAATTGGGTTATAGATTTTGGTGATTCTCACCACATGAATTATAGTAAGGAGTCTTTAATATATCTTAGTTTGAGTTCTATTTCTTGCATTGAGGTGGATATTATTTTTTTATTTATATTAAGATAAAATGTGACATACAACTTGATGATGGTAACATTAATGATGAACTATATGCTCCAGACATCACTACCAATTTTATTTATATTTATAAAAAAAAATCATCATGGTCAAAGCAAGACATTGACTTTCACACCACCAAGGGGCTGAAATTTGAACCTTGTTGGAGCCTCAATCACTTGTTACACAAGATGTTTTTGGTCATATTTCCTGACTATATCACTTTGAGAGTTTTGATGACACTTATTATATGGGGACATGTTTGGTTTCTCATGCCAATTTTGAGAGTAAACTTTGGCATGAGTTATTTGGACATCTTAATCATAGATATTTGAAGGAGTTGAGAACTCATGGTATGGTTGAAGGTCTTCAAAGAGTTTCTTTATTTTGATAGAGTTTTCCCTAATTATGTATTATGAAAATAACACCAAGATATGTTTTATAAGGGTATATACAAGATATCTTCTTCACTAATTGAGCTTTTGCATAGTGACTTGATGGCTTTTTTTACTCCTTTCAATAGAGCTAACTATGCACTTATATTTATTAATAATTTATAGAGGTGTACTTAGGTTTATTCTCTCAAGTACAAGAGTAATTTTTTTTCACACTTTAAAGTATTCAAGGATTTGGTTGAGAATCAATCTTTTAGTTACATAAAGAAGCTTTGCATTGATAATAAGGGGAGTACTTTAGAAAAGAGTTTTCTAATTTTTTAGAGGATCATGGCTTTTTTCACTATAATTTTGATCTTTATACTCCAAAATAGAATGGTTTAGAAAAAAGGAAGAACCAAAATTTAAAGGATATGGTTAACTTCATGATGTATTCTTGGGATTTACCTCTTATATACTAGGAAAAAGTAGTTAATTTTGAAAATAACATTCAGAATTGCACACCACATAAAACACTTGAGCAGTTGACTCTAGTGGAGACTTGGTCTAGAACTAATCCCAAGGTCTCATTTTTTTGAGTTGTTGGGATCCATGCTTGGTATTTTGTACCAAAGAAGAAATGTAAAGCCTTGGGATAAGAAGAGAAAACCCTTGATATTTGTAGGGTATTGTGAGGACATGAGAGCTTATATATTTTTGGATCCTAATACTCATGATGTTATTTTTCAAGCACATGTTTAGTTTTATGAATGTTATTCTTCACATGAGTCTTTATCTTCATTCATGCCTTCTTATTATTTGATTCCATCAATTGATGATTCTTCATTTCATCTTGAAGATCCCTCCTTTGAGGATCCATTTCAAGAGGCCACTGAGGAGGTTATGGATGTAGACATAAATGTTAATCATGTTCCCATTATGCCTAAGCAGGATCATACTTTAGTTTCTAAGGTATCACCTTTCATATACGATCTTCCACTTACTAGACATCATCATGCACATTATATAGGTTATGAAATTCTTCCTTAGTCATTTTTTAGGAATAGATAGTTTTTTCATAGGCTCATGGGATACAAGAGTGAGATGATGCAATGATATATGAGTATACTTATTTGATGAAAAATCATACTTGGGATCTCTTCTCTCTTCTTAATGGAATAAATTTAGTTAAATTCAAGTGGATATACCAAACAAAAATATGCAGTTGATGGATCCATTAATAAGTATATGGTTCATTTTATTGTAGAGGGTTTCTCACAAGTCAAAGGTATTGATTACTCTAAGTCTTTTTCCCCCATTGCCAAGATGGATTCTATGTGCCTTGCCCTTTCTCTTTCTACATCATAAGGTTGGCTAGTGTACCAAATGGCTATAAAGAGTGTCTTATTACATGGATATTTATAGGAGTAAATATACATGTACAACCTATTGGGTTTGTTCATGAATCTTGTCTTGCTTTTAGAATTTGATGGTCTTTGTATGGTCTCAAACATGTCCCCTAGGCCTAGTATGAGAAGATGGATTAATTTATTCTATCTACTAGATTTATTCTCTACCACTCAAATTCTAAAGTATATACACAAAATGTTGGAGAGGATATTATTCTACTTGTATTATATTTTGATGATCTAATTCATAATATATTTCTTCTTCCCATATTTAGACTATTTAGTAGGGTCTTTCCACGCAACTTGATAGATAGATTTTGATCTTTTGCACTTTTTCCTTGGTTTAAAAATTCTTTAGTTAGATTATGAGATTCATTTGAGTCATAAAAATTATACCCATGATCTTATTCACCATTTTGTTATGTTGATCTCAAGTTAAGGTCCTCTCTTTTCCAATCTAGAGTCACTCTTACTTCCACTTGCTCCACTCCTCTTTGTGATCCTACATTATATAAGTAGTTGGTTATAAGTCTCATGTACTTAACCCATACTTGACCCATATTGATTTTATAGTTTGGGTTGTGTCTCTATTTTTACATGTTCCTCATGACAATCATTGGTAGGTTACTAGAAAGATATTACGATGTCTGTAGGACACTTACCAATTTGAATTACACTACACTAGAGGTTCTACTTAGTTGGTTGGCTATATTGATTCAGATTGGGAAAGCTATATTGATGAAAATAATTTAACTTTTGGATACATTTTTTGTCTTGGTTATTCTCTATTTTATTGGGCATGCAAGAAGTAAGAGAATATTTCACTTTCACTTATAGAGGTAGAGTACATATCAACAATCATATTGAGTCAATAGGTTATTTAACTCTAATAGTTATTGATAGAGTTTGGCTTTGCATAGGATTAACCTACTATACTTTAGTGTGACCACTAAAGTGAAATTTACATTTCCCTTAACCTTGTTAAACACAAGTGGACCAATCATATTGAGATTCACATGCTCCTCATTTTTCATCACATTCAGGATGGAGTTATTTTCCTGGAGTACATTCCAACACAATAGAAAGTTGCTAACATTTATATAAATCCTTTTGCATCACTTCATTACCTTGAGTTATGTGGTCTAATTAGGGTTTTAGAAGTCATAGGGGGTGTTCATGAGGACATATTCCTTCTTTTTTTCTTTAAGGATATATTGTAAATGAGTATTTGATCAAGCCTTATTGTTGAGACTCATATTGTGGATATGCCACTTTATTTTTGGCTATTTTTAACCCCTAGATTCACTTGAGGGGGGGGGGGTGTTATAGTAAATTATTTACCTTAGCTCATGTTCCCTGGGTGATTTAATTAGTTAAGAATTATTTATTTTTTTCCACCCACTTAAGTGTGGTTATTTTTTTAGGTATAGTGGGTTTTAATCCCTAGGTTATCTCTTAGATTTATCTTATGGTTACGATTGATCTTCCATGCCTAGATAAGTAAGGAATATTCATTGTATTTGCATGAATTTATAGTGATATATTATATGATATTGCTCTTTTTTTGTGTGTATCTATTTGTAAATTTTATGTTTTAAGATTCTTCATGTGATGTTTGGATTGATGCACAAAGTTGGGGGACAAAAATTATGACAGTCCCCCAACTTTGAATTTTTTTTACAAAGGACGTATGCCCTTTTCTTCAAAATTTTGAGGCTCTAAATTTTTCCCAATCCTTAAGGGTGTACATCCTTTCCAAAGGGTATAAACCCTTTGTGGTTTATAAAGGTCATACACCCTTTACAAAGCATAAAGAACATATACCCTTCTGCTATATATTTTTTCATATCAAGAAGAAACCCATGACCAAGCTCATGATTTTTTTTAATAAGTTCATTATTTTTCAATTTTTCATATTGATGCATGTGTTTTGGAGTTTCATCCCACCAACAAAATTTAGTATTCGGATTACTATAAATCAATTATGTTATTTTTGCATTTTAATTTTTTCATTTCTATTTATATTTATTTATTTAAGTAGGGTTTTGAATTTAGTTTCGCATTAGATTTCTTAAATTTCTTAAAAAAACCTTTGTTTGTATTTAAATTTAGATACACAAGTTCGATGGATCCATTTCATGAAGAAAATGTTAGACAAAACCTCAAAAAGTTTGATTTTACACAAGAAGTTGAATTGTATGAGAAATACAATTATAAATATCAATAATTACAAATAATCATCAATGGTTTGTGTCACTCTTCATCTAGTAGTGCAAAAATTTTAATTGACAATACATTAGAGTCTATTAATAATGAAGTGGGAAATGTGACTTAACAACTAGATACAATGTTTCATCGAAGAGAGGCATTGAAATAATTTTATTTTGATAAATTATCATATGAAGATGTAAAGAAAAAAATAAAAAAAAAGTTGTGTGTGATTTATTTATTAATCCTATAACCAACCAACCTCCACCAAGGAATTTTAAACACATTAGCATTGATTGGTGTGTTCATGATGATATTAAAAATAACTTTTGGGATAGGTGGTGGATGGTGTTTGATGAGCTTTCATGAAACAATGATGAGGTTCCATTATATTTTTTGAGAAATTTGTATTATGAGTTTGTGTTGCATGAAATTCCAAATTATTTTAACATGAAGGAATCCCAAGGTAGGAGAGGTGGGTCTTCATTTGATAGACTTAGTGCTAGGTGAGACTAAAACCATCATAACTGAATTCATAGAGATAGAAGAACAATATCACATGCCTCTATTCCTAAAATTTTGCATCGTAACATACAAATGGACACCCTTGAGGTGGTTACTATTCTGATACAAGTTATGATTGAGCATGGTGTGCATACTTTGAAGACTTATACTCAGCCTATAGGTGGTGCTAGTGTTATTGGTGGTGTTGGTGTTAGTGGTATTAGTGGTAGTGGTAGTGGCAATAGTGTTTTTGCTAGTGTTGGTATAACTTCTAGTGTCCCTCCTCGTACTCATGTTATAGTTATTATGCATAGTTACACTTCATGTGGGAGGAAGTGTATGAGATATCCTATTCAATTATGACATACACAAAGTATATTTATAGATATTATCATGCCAGAGCATACACCATATGTATATGCTTTAGTATTTCATAACATTAGCATGACAAAAAATAGCATGCTAGAGCATATGCCACATGCATAAGCTTCAACAGTGCATGCCACTATCATTCCAAACACTATGCAAGATGTAGTAGCTTCACTGATTCTTATTAGGATACATTAGGCTCATGTTGTAGAGGATTTATCAACTTCACCATCTATATTTTATACACAGGTTTAATTTTAGTTTGTTTATGTTTGTAAAAAAATATTAAATTTATTTTCTAGTATGTGTTTACTTTATTAACCAGTTTATTTCACTGAACTTGTTATTTGTTGTTTGTATATATGATTGGTGATATTTTGGGTACCTCAGTAGGCCTTGACTCTATTGTAAAGGCTACAATTGGCACGGGTGTACCTTATACATAGGGTTGTAAATTTTTAAATTATATATCTATTCATGTACATGTTTATTATCCTTTGAATAAAAAACTATATTTTAATATATATTATAGTTATAGATTTTTATCATGTTCATTGGATTAACATATTATTCATATATTGGTCTTATATATAATGAGGGATGATATGGTCACCCCTCATAGACAAGAAGAAG